>OX382207.1:9696388-10296388 GCA_947507515.1 Eulithis testata | reverse complement strand
ATCAGTGATCAACAGGTCTATGTGATCGTGAGCTTTTGCAATAGTGATCGTGATTATCATACTCATTGTGCCTAGTGCTGATAAAATCATTTAGTTCGTGTGATTCATGATCGTGATCAGTGATCAATGATGTGGATTGTGATTGAGTGATCGCGTGATAAACGTGTGTGATACCCTGAACATGTTTGTGTCGCTCCTTAACTTTGATATACGAAAGGTTATCTACCTTTTAGGTATATTATATAGATATATCTATAGGTACTGTCAGTTGTTTAGCCAGCAATAGAAAAATCTGGTAGAATTTTTAACCATTGCACGTGAATCGGTAGACTAATAAGTAAAATCAGAATACCGGTTTAGTAAAACTGTATAGACAGAAATATATAAAAAAATCCAACTTTACAAAGTAAGCAGATGATTTGTATCTAAAGCAACGTGTCCACTGAAGCAAAGCGAGTTATAAAACACTGTAAATAGGCACGCACTTTTTAGGTTTTTGCTTTGCATGTTATAAATTCGTGCTGTACAGCGTAACATAGTTGAAATTATTGAAAATAACTGAATATAAGTACACCTACTCTAAATTCCTAAGAATATGGGTTATGTGAGCTTAGAACGAGTGAAACTTCTGTAAAAGTATCAATAAGTAAAACGATTTTCTTTTTAGACTAACATAATTGACAGACAATACAAGAGTTTTTTAGTAGAATTTTCCAAGCGAATACCTATAATTAAAGTAGAAATGATAGAAAAATCAAGATTTAATTTTAGGAATATTAGGGTGTTTCTACGAATAAGAGAAATTTCCTGGCGAAATGTTGTAAGTGATTTAACAAATATTTATTTAATTTATATTATCTTTAAAATAATTTAAGAAAGTTAACATTAACCTGTAGGGTTGAGCGTCACATTTTATTTGTAAAGTTATAAATTTTTTATCAACTTTACAGCAAATAATATTGTGATTCGAAAATATTAAATGCACCGAAGTTTTAAAAACAAAATTACCAGTGGAAGTAAGTAAAAAAATAGTTACTAAACATTTTATAAATTAACAGATTTCATTTGCCATACGTATACGTAAAATTGTTCCTACAAATTATATTTTTTTGTAGTATTTACGTCACCCTGTAATTTTCATTTATTTCCGTTACCAAATACCTAAGTAGGTATCTTTCAAATTGTACCCTACACTTTTATCATACATTTTCACAGACTCAGTTTTGTAAACTTTCGTTTAATCTTAGGCATAAATTGGCATTTCTATTTGTATTATTTATTTTAAGTTATGATTTCGTGCTTTAAGTTGTAAATACGCTTGAAAACAATTGTAAATTATTTATTTATTTTTATAATAAAAATAAAATATTTTAAAATTATAACCTTTTTATTCAGTCTCAGTCAGCCTATAATTTTCCACAATTCTTTTTGTATATAAAATAAAGTGCTACAATTAAAAGATAAGAACAGTAGGTACCTACCACTTCGTCCATATTTTCATAATGGGAGCTCCATCGTAGTTGTATTGATTCCTGGAACAATTTTATTTTAAAAAAACCGAATCAAAAAAACTCATATCCGCTTTAGCGGTCAGTGGTCTTAAAAAGTTATCAAAGTTGAATGACAGATAAATAAGTAGGTACCTAGGTAAGTACATGCGTATGCCAACTTTAATTTAAGCATACCTGTGTCTCCAGCGCCATCAGCCTGGACATTTCCACCAGGTTCCTTGGGGCCCTCTTCAACGATCTTGCTAGTTTCCTCGGATATTGTATTACACTCCACGCACGGCTGGAGTTCTTCTTCCATCATGTAAAGCTGTCAAACCCATAAATAAATACCTAAGCTTGAGGTAGGTACCTACAGTGGTAGTGGTAGATACACAGGTAGGTAGTACTATTAGGTCTTCCTTCCTACACCTATGTTTGCCAGTGTGGCAAAATATTAGAAGACCTCATAGGAGTACCTACAAGACTTCATAGTGGTACTTCATAGCGGTAGGTACACGAATTCACTTGTCAAGCTGATGTACCACACACACACACACATACACAGCCTCTCAAAGACACACATCCACCCTCCCTTTCGTATATCCGAACCGTAGCCCCCCTACTGTTGGCGTCTGCTCTCTATTTCATAGTTAAAGACCTCATAGTGGGGCCACTATAAAGTCTTCTTAGTAGGTAACTTCATAGTATGTAGAGCTGTCTGTACTCACCCGTCCATCAGAGCCATATCCTGCATACCGCTTGGTTGGTGGTCCGAAGGTCTGCAGTGGCCCAGCTTGCTCTCTCACCACGCTCTCAGCCAGGAGTGTGTGGGATCCGCCCACCCAACGGTGACATGTGTGCTCCCTAGACATAGAACCAACTTAAATAAAGTCAGAGTAGATTCAAACAGCCTCAACGGATTCAGAGAGTTACAAATACCAATGAAGCAGACAAAGAGTACACTGAAAACAAATAAAGTGACGGAGATAAACGGGAATAAAGAAAATAAGTGACCATATTTAAACAAAGCACCTATAGAATAACGCCTTGGAGTAATCCCTAATGTTATTTTATTATGAATAAATTGAAATTGAAAAATGCACCGCCGGTACGGAACACTAATAGTAGTTCTCGCAGCTCTAAGCCCTTTCAATATAGTCACACTTCGCAAAACCGCAGTAACGCACATCAAATATCAATGCAGCATATCAGCTGCCAACGCCACTCAGTGAAACTCAGAAGGGCAACCATCACTCCCCCTGTATAACTATTTAGATAGTAAAACGCATCTTTGTCCAGAAATACAAGTGCGCTGGAGTGCACAAGATC
The DNA here is from genome assembly GCA_947507515.1 of Eulithis testata. NCBI lineage: Eukaryota > Metazoa > Arthropoda > Insecta > Lepidoptera > Geometridae > Eulithis > Eulithis testata. The sequence goes on along the minus strand of OX382207.1, from coordinate 10,293,569 downwards.
CCAAAACGCATCGATAGCGCGTGCTAATTTGACCCGTGGCGCCATCTAGTTTGGTTTGTAATACAGTAAATTCAAAACAACCTCAACTAGAATTGAATACCTATCATCTGGTGGTTGGTGCGGTCGCCACTCAGGCAAGCACGGCTTCTCCTCGCCGGCGGGGGGAGGACGGACGGCGGGCAGCAGGGGAGGCTTGCCGTAGCTGATGTCCGTGGGTTCCTGTAGTGCTGGCACCTGGCAGGCGCCGCAACGCGCGCCTTTCGACAGCTGTCGGGTCAGCATTGCCGCCTGGACGGTACAATAACAAGTAGGTAGGTACGTAGGTAGAAAGAAGAAAAATAGTTTATTGCCTTAGACATACATTATTTAAGGTACTTAGACAGCTAGGTATAGGTACATTGTGCATGCGAAACATATATTATGTACCTAGCTAGAACATTTAAGAACTAATAACATAAAATAACATTTCAATTTAGGTGCACTCGTAGCGCACCCTAACCAATTCGATAAGGCAAAGGAGGTTCTCTTCCGCAAAGATAGAGGTTTGTAATTGGCATTCGTTGTTACAGCGTGCAATGTCCAACGCGACAACATTGAACACTAGATTGTTCTGCAAAGAATCCGACTGATTTTGCCCGTCCTTATTCTTATGGATAATTGAAAGATTTAGGTATGCGTCAAGAAAACATTTTACCACATAAATCGTACTAGGTAATATTATAAAAGCGAAAGTTTGTAAGGATGTATGGATGTTTGTTATTCTTTCACGCCAAACACATGGGCTACCTTTTTATCCTGGAAAATCAACGGGACGCAAACGAAGTCGCGGGCGGAAGCTAGTTTTCCATAATTTGAAACCTATGTAGGTACGTACGGAAGTAAAATGGTACCTTGGGTTCTCCCAGTATAATAGCCAGTTTCAGCAGCTTGTCCTGGATGTCCCTGAGCTGCTGCTGAGCGTCATCTCTAGCAGCCAGGAGTTGCATGATCTCAGCCTTGCCCTCCGATATCACCGTCAGATCTTTTATGGCGCCCTGCAAACGCAAGATACAAAATACCGGGACTCATTCGAGATCGTATACCTATTAACATTTGCCAGGTCCATTATCAAACGAGGAACAAACGTCTGTTACTTGACGTGTTGTACAAAAAAAGCGGTCAGAAGAACGGTGATTTCTTACGTTAGCTTGGTCTCACCACCGAAGAAAGAAATTTACTTCGATCTGTATCAACTGTGGTCTTCCAGTATCCTGACAGTCGCGAGTAGCTCTACTTATAGTAGCTTATACAGCTTAAAAAAGCCTCTGGATGGTTCCTCACCATCCACACTTGCTCCTGCTTCCGGAACTTGTCGTAGCAGAGATCCAATCGTCTCTCCAGCTCCACCCGAGACGACGCAAAGTCAGCTTCCGTCAGGAGTCCAGCCAAGCGCGAGTTATCCGCCTACACAAAAAATACTAATATGACCCTCGGGGCTAAAAACAGAACTTCTGTGCCACCATTTTCGAAGAATGTCTCTCTCACCCACACAAAGTGAACTTTACGCCGATTTGAAGGGAATTTACCTTATCACGGAGGCCGTCCTGTACTTCATCGCGATCAGCCTTCTGTTCGCGCAGAGTTTCTACGCATTCCAACAAGCTCTGTAAAAAGTTTTGTACCTATAGATAAAGCCCAGCATCACCTCCAAAACAAATGCTACCTACCAGTATTACTATACAAAGAAGTTTACTAGTCAGTGATCCAGGAATACGAAAGAAACGGCTTCAAAAAATTTTTTCTAAAGTCTTACATGCAATTCGTCCGCAAGTTGCTTCTGGAAAGCTGTAAGTCCCTGATGTGCGTGCAAAGTTTGATCCAACTCGACCACCAGACCGTCATACCGCTCAGTTAACTCCATCACAGCTGTAAATTAGAATGTTTAGTTTGGGGGAACCAATTTTTTCTACAGACTTCTCTATTTCTAAAAGTTATTTGGAGTTTTATTTTCAGAATCGCAAACTAATGAACGCTCCGATGACCTGTTGACTGGATAGAGAATTAAGTTTTGATAAGTTTATGACGAAGCGAAACTGAACCCCGGAACATGAAAGGGGTGAGAGGGGATATTAAGGGGCAAAGTTACCAGCGGTCTCCGCGTTATTGTTCGCCGTCTCGAGAATAGCCACTCCTCCTTTCAGGTCATTACGCATCTGGGCCATCTGCTCTTGAAAGCTTTGCATCTAGACAAATAACAACTTGGTAAGATAAATCTGGGATATTAAGTAGATCCGTTGAACTAAACATCGTGAAGATCGTGAAAAGAGTCTTAAGGATGGGGAAATCTTAAGAACATCCTGGTGATCGATAGGGAAGATAATTATATTAATCAATGTAACTTCACTGGTGGTAAATAATCTGAGCGTAGGCTGATAGCAGAAAATCTCTGTGATGACTTCTAAAAGACCGACCGGCTGTGAGCTATAGATAAGAGTAGCAACTATATCTATGGCTAAAGTTAAGATTGTTTTTACGACTGTTATGCTGTTGAATTCAAAGCTCATACTTGTGTTGTCAGTCCGGCATCGAACCCGCTCAGCTGCTCAGCATAGTCAGTCACCAGCGAGTATAAGGAATTGATACGCGTGTTTAACTTTATAGCAATATCGAGCTTATCCGCTAAAAATAAAAGAAATAAATTAGTATTACCTACTACGATAATCCAACGCACATCAACAGGTTTCAACCAAGCCAATAAGATCGTGAGTACCCTAGACATAGACATAGACATAGACAGGCATTTATTTGCTTATAAAGTAACACACAAAATACACCTACAGAACTAAACTAACAACACTACAAAGAAACAAAAATTACACAGAAAAAAACGAGATGAGTGGATTGAGTATAGGTAGGTAGCTAGGTAAGCTGGCAAGTGCTTGTGTGCTACAGCAGCAAAAGGGTTTCGACTCAGCGTATGCCTCACCACCCAAAGGTAGTTAGGCGCTGTTATTCTGTCGAAACCATCAGCCAATAGACCCTGTGAAAAACCATTGTGTAGTGTTCATGAAGTAATGTGTGTTGAGGTATGAAAAAAGTGTCAGGATGTGAAAAGTTACAGTGTGTCTGGAAGGCTCTTCTGGTACGCCAGTCTCTTGAGAGTCTGGTTATACAGAAGAAACCTCCCAGGGTGTGTTAAGGCATGGTATTGGAATGAGGGCGAGTGTGTGTGTGTGATTTGTGTAGAATGTGTGAAGAAGGGTGCTCCTGGTACGCCAGTCTCATGAGAGTCTGGTTATAGGGGAGAAACCCTCCGGTTTGTTGCATGTGTGTGTGTTATATAATATATTAAAAAAATACAATAAAATTAAAGATATGGATGGGTGTCGTAGGCACCTTTTACAGAATAAAGTTAATCACGTCCAGTGGTAGGTCCACTAGACGTAACCAACCCCACTCTAACAAGTAAACGGTGCACCGTAGCTGTTCACACCAGGCAACCCAGTTTTCTGTTGTTCCAGTAGAAAAGCTTTAAATCGTTTTTTTAGAGTGAACTTGGATTTCAACAGTCGAAGTGGTGGTGGAATATTATTCCAACACTTGGTTGCCTGGTAGCGAAAACCTACTAAGTAGTTTACTTGTAAATGTAAAAACGATGAAGATATTTCGAACTCACAAACAGATTTGGCCATTGCAGAGGCACTCTCAGCAGCTACAGTAGCCTTTGTCGTCAAGTTATTAACATTCTTTGTTAGGTCATCCTTCAAAGAACGTATCGCGTCACTGTAAAAAGTAAATTTATCAGTTTTCAGTGTGTTTTGACTGCTATAGTCATGTGGAATGGCTTAGTTTTATTGAGTTTAACAATAGCTTTTCGTAGTTAATCCTCAAGCGATTACCTATATGCATAGGTTTAGGTACCTACTTAACTTAGTGTGAGACAGTTCAGTCACAGATTATATAATACTATACTAGGTTCAGTTTAACTTACTCCAACTCCATATGCGAGACTCCAGGCACGCCGATCGAAACTTTAGACACACCAGACCCTCCGCTGATAACCGAGGCTCGACCGCCGACCGCAGACTGTTTGGCTTCAACCCTTGACGTCGTGGAGCCTTTCTTGGACATCGGGTCAATGGCCACGGACTTGCGAGGCATAAGAGTTCGCGTTTTGGCAGACTGCGCAATAAGAATACATTACGGACCCCTTTCCAAAGATGGTCCAAGTTTTTGGACCTATATTTTGTTGTGGATCACCTATGGATAAAAGAACTCCAAGAAACTAGACTGCAGTTTTGAACTTCGCAACTTTGGCCTGTCGTGCATTGACGTTGCGCTCGTCATAGGTCATAGCAGCATTTTACTTCCTACGGTCACATTAGGTAGATATTCATTCATGCATCATCATGTTTAGTCTATGAACGCATAATTATTCTTAAAAAGTATAGTTACCTCTTCAGTGATGGCATCCATCTCCGCTTTGACATCTTCCAGCTTGCCGGCTACGTCCTTCGGCAAGGCGCCCGCCGCCGCCAACTGCGTTAGCAGTCCAGCCATGCGACCTATTGCCGTTTCTGCAGCCTGCACTCTCGCTGCCACCTGGAAGATTCAGTTTTCTTATAGTTGGCAGTAGTTTTCTTTACTGAATGAGATGGGCTGTCAACGAATTGCACCTGCATAGCTTGCATGGTGTCTGTCAACGACGCGCTGCCTTTAGCCAGCTCCGTCCTCAGTTTCTTGTTATCAGGTAACGCTGGGAACGGCAGAGGACCCGCTTTGTCTTTCAGATCTCTTACAGCTGCTTCTAGAAGCTCAAACTGAGACACGGTGACGACTTCGATGCTGCCAACTCTAGTGTGAGAATCTGCAAGAATCCATAATAAAGTATTTGTGATTAAATATTGATGTTATAAAGTCGATATGAAAACTCACCACTACGCGTTGTAGGTCCTTTTTCGACTGAAAACAAAAGTTAAAAGATCATTTTAGAATAAACATTCAATTTTACCTTATTCCACTCAATAAGCTCATACCTAGAGTCCTTTCCATGAAAGAAGTCCCGCAGACGCGGCGCTGTAGTCGACCTTAAGTATTATTTCTCGGGCAGCACTTTTAACAACTTTAGGCATTGAAAACAAGACTTTGATCACAGAAACCAAATAAAAACGCACTAGCATCCGAACACATTAACAGCACCTGACAACTAATTTAAAATTTAGTTTTAAAGTTTAGTTCCGGAAATTTCCGCGAGACTTCTTTCATGAAAAGGACTCTAAAGACGTTAGTTTATACCTATGCGTTTCACCGAAGGGGCCCACACTGGCTCACGGTCGAATTAAAAGTTTTTTTAATGGGCACTAAAAGTTACCAAACTAGTAAACTGAACCATTATTTGTAAGAGTTATAGTTCTTGTGCAAAACTTGCATTCTGCAACAATGCTTTTGAGAGAACGACATTCATTTAGTTTATTATTGCAATATTTTTACCGATCAACACCTTGTCCTTTTCTGAAACAGGAGCACAAAAGTTAATATTGTAACACAAAAACTACAAATAAGTATCAAAAATAACATTCACAGGGTGTAGAGTAGAAGAGGAGCACTAACCTTTTATTGAAATACCAGCTTTCTGAAAGAAAAAGTAAAGTTCAGTATTGTGAGGTTGCCTATTTTACTTACTGCAATTATTATGCTGTTTATAGTTTGACTATTATGCCTTTTGTGTATTACAACAATGTCATTCTTTGAATAGGTAAAGAGTAAATAATAAGGTAGTTACCGCAGACTTTGCACGTTCTTTTTCCTCAATAGCTTTTGTTTTAGCAAGTTCTTTTTCATATTTTTCTCTTTCTTTAGAGCTCATTTTGTCAAGCTTCTCTTTTTCTTTGGCTGCAGCTTTATCGGCCTTTTCCTTCTCTTTCTCAGCTTTTTCTCTGTCTTTCGCATCCATTTTTGCTAATTTCTCTTGTTCTCTTTCCGCTTTTTCTCTATCTTTAGCGTCCATTTTCGCTAATTTCTCTTGCTCCTTTTCATATCTTTCTCTATCTTTAGCGTCCATTTTTGCCATTTTTTCTTTTTCTTTCTCCGCTTTTTCTTTATCTTTTGCATCCATTTTCGCTAATTTCTCTTGCTCCTTTTCATATCTTTCTCTATCTTTAGCGTCCATTTTTGCCATTTTTTCTTTTTCTTTCTCCGCTTTTTCTTTATCTTTTGCATCCATTTTTGCTAATTTCTCTTGTTCTTTTTCATCTTTTTCTCTATCTTTGGCATCCATTTTCGCTAATTTCTCTTGCTCTTTTTCATATCTTTCTCTATCTTTAGCGTCCATTTTTGCCATTTTTTCTTTTTCTTTCTCCGCTTTTTCTTTATCTTTTGCATCCATTTTCGCTAATTTCTCTTGTTCTTTTTCAGCTTTTTCTCTATCTTTGGCATCCATCTTTGCTAATTTCTCTTGCTCCTTTTCATATCTTTCTCTATCTTTAGCGTCCATTTTTGCCATTTTTTCTTTTTCTTTCTCCGCTTTTTCTTTATCTTTTGCATCCATCTTCTCCAATTTTTCTCTTTCCTTTTCCGCCTTTTCTCTCTCTTTGGCACTCATCTTCTCTAATTTTGCTTGTTCCTTATCTGCCTTCTCTTTATCTTTAGCGTCCATTTTTTCCATTTTTTCTTTGTCTTTTAGTGCCCCTTTTTCAGCTTTTTCTCTTTCTTTAGATTCTGCTCTTCCTGCTTTGTCTCGTTCTTTAGATTCTGCTTTTTCTGCTTTATCTCTCTCTTTAGATTCAGCTCTCACGCCTCTATCTCGTTCTTTAGACTGTGCTCGTTCAGCTTTATCTCTTTCCTTTGACTCAGCTCTTTCAGCTTTTTCTCTCTCTTTAGATTCAGCTCTAGACGCTTTATCTCTATCCTTCGAAGCAGCTTTACCAGCCCTTTCACGATCCTTTTCATCTTCTCTTGCTGCTTTTTCTCTTTCCTTTTCAGCTTTCTCTCGCTCTTTAGTGGTCATTTTTGCTTCCCTTTCTTTTTCTTTTAAAGATGCCTTTTCCGCCCTCTCCTTATCTCTGTCCCTCAATAGTTTAGTTTTTTCTTCTTTTATTTCTTTCATTGGTGATTTCGGTGGTGGAGACACCTTTCTAGGACTCTTTGATGCAGAGCTCTCAGTGGAAGGTGGCTCAGGCTGTTTCTTTTTTTCCTTTTTCTCCCTGGGAGGTTGAGCCTCACTGATTCGGATCTCTACTTGCGTCTCCAGCATGCGCAGTTGTCGTGCCAAGATGTGCAGCACTGTTTGTATCATTTTGAAGTTCACGACGTTCACCTACAACCAATACATCTAGATATAATAAATATTCACGGACATTTAACACAACGCCTTCTAGTCCCAAACTAAGCAAAGCTTGTACTATGAGAACTAGATGGCTGATAGAATACATAATATACTTTTTTTTGTAAATACATACTTATAATACATGGTAACACCCAGACATAGAACAAACATCTATGTTTTGCCACACAAAAATGTTTGTTCTCGGTGGGAATCGAACCCACGACCCACAGCACGGAAGGCAGAGCTACTACCGACTGAGCCATGACGCCTATCGTATTTTCGATATTAGGTGTCGATATTCAACGTAATCATGATATCTCGCCGTTATCATCATTCGCAATAGACATGACGTACTACAAAGGCCTTATAACGTAAGACTAGTTTTAGAAAAAACGTGTGTGTTGAAGGTGGAACCTTTGCGCCTTACAATATAGGATAGAACTTACGTCTGATGGTCCCATTGCCATGTTAATAAGGTCCTCGACGCTGACCAGTAGCGCCGTGTCGCTCATATTGGGTGATCCATATACCTTCGGCATTTTGATAGATTTCCTAACAAAACTACAAAAAAATATTGAAGTATGAAGCAAAATATATTTTACGGTAAAAATTCTATCACAAGATCATGAAATTGATCTTGTCAATATTTATTTTTATTATTTGACAGAAAAAGCAGAACTTGGATTTTTCTATGGTATTGACATTAGAGTTAAAGTGAAGTTTTTATACTAAGGGTTAAAATTCCCTAGCCCAACGATTATAGCCTCACTCTTGGACGAATAAAATAATTCGTCCAAGGCCTCACCCAACACTCTAATGATTCTAACTAAAGGAACTTGAAAGTTTTAACTTCTAAAGTTTCAAATAAAGGTTGCGAGGGCCACCTTCTTAGTATCTTTGTGTATTGGAGGTCAACATAGATATTTTTGGAGTCCTTAGCACTACAGAATTGAATAATACAACATTGTCAATTAAATTATTATTTATTTATAATATTTCCTCCTCTCAACACGTCACAAAGTTCAAAACGATATACGTTATTGCATATTGATAATTATAATTTGTAACTACACATACACATGACTAACAGTAGCGCGTGAATTGCATTGCACACATGCGTCAATAGTATAATACTGAACTCATTAATAAAATTTCAAAAATGGCAACACTAATATCGAGATTTGAAAAGCATTAAAAAGCATGATTTCAACAAATTCCATTATAAACTTTCTATTCTAATAATAATGTGGAATGCAAGAGGATACTCGATTGAAATACTAAATGAAAATCACACGAGACAGCAGAGAAATAATTGTTAGTGTGTATAAATATTGTAAATATAATATATTTTATAAATAACGACTAAAGAAATCGCGCGCCGTCGGTTTATAACTGACATATTTACAGTGAGCGGCCGGCGCTACGGCACAGTAACAACTGGAATCACGAATAGATACACGAGTAATCATTAATCCTATACACTCTACGTTCGTAACACATTAACCTCTATAAATAACAAGTTACACTCACGGAGAAACCACACCCTGTACATGCAACATTTTCTAAATCGATAATACGTAGATATTGCTATGCATTGCTGGTGTTGTGGGTGTGGTTTCTGCGCTAGCGGTAGGCCCTACGCGATGTACCGAGTACACAGTAAGAGAAGCGTTGTGCTTAGTCCTCGAGGTTGCGGAAGGCGGCAGACATGTCTTCCAGGAGCTGGTCGAAGTCGGCCTTGATCTTAGCCTCGCCATCCTTTACGGGGTCCTGGAAAAAAAACAAATAAATATTCACGGACATTCACGGATATTTTTTTAACACAACGCCTTCTAGTCCCAAACTAAGCAAAGCTTGTACTATGGGAACTAGATGGCTGATAGAATACATATACATTTTTTTTGTAAAAACATACTTATAGTAACACCCAGACACAGAACAAACATCTATGTTTTGCCAACACAAATGTTTGTTTTCGGTGGGGATTGAACCCATGACCCACAGCACGGAAGGCAGAGCTACTACCGACTGAGCCATGACGCTTGTCAAAAGATAGTTACTTCCAAATATTAGGTACTTTTTATCGGGTACAATACCTATTATCACTTTGTGCGTGTTTATATTTAATTTTGTATGTACTCATCCTTATGAGTACATACAAAATTAAATATAAACCTTACTTTTGAAATAAAGAATTTATTTATTTATTTATCTAGCAATTATTTGATAGAAGGCATAGTTCAAATACATATTTTTAAAATCCCTACAATAACGCAATACAATTTTTCTCTCGTCTTATCACACAAAGGCACGTTGAAATTTCGGTCCCGGCTCTAGCAGTCGTAAAGCCATGACGGAGGCCTTATGGCGGCCTAAGAGGTTGCTTGTTAAGGTACCTTGAACTTCATGGAAGACAGTTGATAGAGCACATTGCCCATGGCGTCTCGGATGACGTTCCACGTGACCTTGTTGTCGCTCTGTGCTGTGGACTCGACGGCGTGCCGCGACATGTCGTAGAATGCAATTATGTTTTTCAACATGCCCACCGTCTTGTAGAACGGACAGAATCTGTCGTACGCTGAGTAGCTGTGGACAAATTATATCGTTTTTAACAGACTTCAAAAAAGGAGGAGGTTCTCAATTGTGTTGTTTTTTTATGTTCGTTACCTCAGAACTCCGTCATTTATGAACCGATTGGAAAAATTCTTATTTTATCTAAAAGGGTAAGTATACTTCCAGATTGGTGCCATAATTTTTTTTATCAAAATCGGTTCAGTTGTTTGGCGTATTTTGCTAAGAACTGGAAACATTGCGTATTTTGCTTTCCTGTGACTTTTCAGTGGTGTTACCGATCAATATAATAATCCCAATGAACTGACATGACCATCATCACCATCATCATGATGATGAAGCCGGAACGAAGTCAAATAGAAATCGGTTTTACAAGTTTTTAAACTTATAAATTATATAAAACAGAAATAGACGAAAAAATTCTTAGTTCTAAGTACGTTAATCTATGTTCTGACTGGCGGAAAATGCTCTTAGCACTAAGCCATCCTATTGTAGAATCAGTTGTTTAGTGGAACTGACCTGTTCTGCTGCAGGAAGTCATCTTTGAGTAGCTTGGCGACCTCGAGGGTGATCTTGTCTGTCTCCGCGAGGGACGCCTTGCCGACCAGCTGCACGATCTCGGACAGATCCTCTTCTTCTTGCAGGATCTCCTTCACCTGGAACGATTATACCATGTCAAACTCTTAAAACTATTCATTTGTCGCTGTACAAACACTGTTTTGTTACTATAACAATAATATAGGCAGGTAATATTACTTAAAACTTCCTGATTGTATTGTACCTTGGTCCTGAGTGGTACGAAGTCACCGTAGTTCTTCTCGTAGAAGTCATCCAGGGCACGCATGTACTTGCTGAAAACAAAATGTATTAGCGTTATAGTGGAAATAGAGTTGGCCACTAACGCGTACGAGCTTGCTTGCTTGCTAGTGGAAATATATCAAAGAAGCATGTTCAGCCGTCAAAAAATTATTACGTATGAAATTTCAAAAAACTTTTTATGCTACTACATTCACTGAATTTATATCTTCCAAACTGTTGAGAGAGACAGAGAATTAATTAGACGGTAACTTACACACATATTATTTAGTTAAAATACAAATAACTAGTTTATCGTAGCTTTTTCAACCATTGTATATATTTGTTTCCAAAATACTTTTTACTTTCCATAATGTTTTACCTGCATTAGCTGTGGTTGCCTTTAGTGGATAAGCACCAGCCATGATATGTTCTGTTTGAGTTTAGTTTTCAGTTATGTGTATAATTCTTTGGCAATCCTAATAAATAAATAAATAAATAACTAATTGGACACGTACCTGTAAGAGATGAGCCAGTTGATGGAAGGGAAATGTTTTCTTTGTGCGAGTTTCTTGTCCAACCCCCAGAATACTTGTACGATACCGAGCGTGGCGGCCGTCACAGGGTCCGAGAAGTCACCGCCAGGGGGAGATACGGCACCCACGATGGACACCGAACCTGGATATACGATTTAGTTTACTTGTAATATAGCAGGATTTAAGTAGCATAGTTTTTTTTTATAATGTGTATCATGAGTTTTTTTAACAAGATTAGTAGAATACCAGACCCAATTCGAAAGTTGTTATTAAAACACGTCATCACACATTGTATAGTTATAACCAAGGGCATTTGACATTTATTTATTATAATTATTGGGGAAAAATAAAAAGTTTTTCTTCCTTTCTTTCTATTTGTTAATACATTTTGTTAATTAAAAAAAAAACCAAAATTGTATTACTGCAAAATAAATTAGGATAACTTGATTTTACATAAAAAACACAACTAATGCGCAACGCTAAATATAAACCCCCTTACTTATGATCCCTTTATTCAGCTGTTTAAATTATTGCTGTCAACTACTAACAGGTAATGTCAAACAGGGACACCGAGCTAGATTGTGATTCAACTGTTTAACTATTCGTATGTTATAAGTAAGACCCAAAGTAACCAACATTTTCCTCGTTAGATCCCAAACTCTGAATTTTCAAAAAAAAATCCAAAGTCACAAACCAGTCGATTTTGGACTGTTTAGAGCTAGTTCCATCACTGGACCACTAGGCGTACGGAGACGAGACACCCGTTCATGGTTGATATGCAACCAATCCGCACTAAACGCTTTGTGTTTACATTTGGACAGCCAAAGAGTGGAACTCGTTGCCGGCGTCTGGGTTCCCGAATGACTATAATTTGGATGTTTTCAAGAGTAGAGTGAATAGGTATCTTCTAGGTTACCGTGCTACATCGTCGACCACATCATTGCATAACATCAGGTGAGATTGTGGTCAAACGGTTGCCTATACTGTATAAAAAAAAAGCTATGGCCGGTTTACATTATTCCAGTCCAGCGATCCAGTCCAGTGCTGGATTGCTTACTGGAAAAATGTAAACCGGCACTGGAATGAACTGAATCCATTAAGCATTCCAGTCCAGTAACTGGATTCGTAGTTTACTTTTGAATCCAGTGCAGCTGGAATAATGTAGACGACCTACCCAGTACCATTGAGAAACTGATCTCTTTTTGAAATCATTGTCACTGTAGTGTTCACGTTTCAACGGCTTCTAAATTACTGGAATAATGTAGACGATAACGAATCCAGCTCTGCACTGGACTGGATCACTGGACTGGAATAAAGTAAACCGGCTTTAATAGGTACCTTCTCTGTCGGGGTTGCCGAGACACTTGACGCGTCCAGCGCGCTCGTAGAAGGAGGCGAGCCGGGCGCCGAGGTAGGCGGGGTAGCCGGAGTCGGCCGGCATCTCCGCCAGCCGGCCCGAGATCTAATAGGTACCTTCTCTGTCGGGGTTGCCGAGACACTTGACGCGTCCAGCGCGCTCGTAGAAGGAGGCGAGCCGGGCGCCGAGGTAGGCGGGGTAGCCGGAGTCGGCCGGCATCTCCGCCAGCCGGCCCGAGATCTAATAGGTACCTTCTCTGTCGGGGTTGCCGAGACACTTGACGCGTCCAGCGCGCTCGTAGAAGGAGGCGAGCCGGGCGCCGAGGTAGGCGGGGTAGCCGGAGTCGGCCGGCATCTCCGCCAGCCGGCCCGAGATCTAATAGGTACCTTCTCTGTCGGGGTTGCCGAGACACTTGACGCGTCCAGCGCGCTCGTAGAAGGAGGCGAGCCGGGCGCCGAGGTAGGCGGGGTAGCCGGAGTCGGCCGGCATCTCCGCCAGCCGGCCCGAGATCTAATAGGTACCTTCTCTGTCGGGGTTGCCGAGACACTTGACGCGTCCAGCGCGCTCGTAGAAGGAGGCGAGCCGGGCGCCGAGGTAGGCGGGGTAGCCGGAGTCGGCCGGCATCTCCGCCAGCCGGCCCGAGATCTAATAGGTACCTTCTCTGTCGGGGTTGCCGAGACACTTGACGCGTCCAGCGCGCTCGTAGAAGGAGGCGAGCCGGGCGCCGAGGTAGGCGGGGTAGCCGGAGTCGGCCGGCATCTCCGCCAGCCGGCCCGAGATCTAATAGGTACCTTCTCTGTCGGGGTTGCCGAGACACTTGACGCGTCCAGCGCGCTCGTAGAAGGAGGCGAGCCGGGCGCCGAGGTAGGCGGGGTAGCCGGAGTCGGCCGGCATCTCCGCCAGCCGGCCCGAGATCTAATAGGTACCTTCTCTGTCGGGGTTGCCGAGACACTTGACGCGTCCAGCGCGCTCGTAGAAGGAGGCGAGCCGGGCGCCGAGGTAGGCGGGGTAGCCGGAGTCGGCCGGCATCTCCGCCAGCCGGCCCGAGATCTAATAGGTACCTTCTCTGTCGGGGTTGCCGAGACACTTGACGCGTCCAGCGCGCTCGTAGAAGGAGGCGAGCCGGGCGCCGAGGTAGGCGGGGTAGCCGGAGTCGGCCGGCATCTCCGCCAGCCGGCCCGAGATCTAATAGGTACCTTCTCTGTCGGGGTTGCCGAGACACTTGACGCGTCCAGCGCGCTCGTAGAAGGAGGCGAGCCGGGCGCCGAGGTAGGCGGGGTAGCCGGAGTCGGCCGGCATCTCCGCCAGCCGGCCCGAGATCTAATAGGTACCTTCTCTGTCGGGGTTGCCGAGACACTTGACGCGTCCAGCGCGCTCGTAGAAGGAGGCGAGCCGGGCGCCGAGGTAGGCGGGGTAGCCGGAGTCGGCCGGCATCTCCGCCAGCCGGCCCGAGATCTAATAGGTACCTTCTCTGTCGGGGTTGCCGAGACACTTGACGCGTCCAGCGCGCTCGTAGAAGGAGGCGAGCCGGGCGCCGAGGTAGGCGGGGTAGCCGGAGTCGGCCGGCATCTCCGCCAGCCGGCCCGAGATCTAATAGGTACCTTCTCTGTCGGGGTTGCCGAGACACTTGACGCGTCCAGCGCGCTCGTAGAAGGAGGCGAGCCGGGCGCCGAGGTAGGCGGGGTAGCCGGAGTCGGCCGGCATCTCCGCCAGCCGGCCCGAGATCTAATAGGTACCTTCTCTGTCGGGGTTGCCGAGACACTTGACGCGTCCAGCGCGCTCGTAGAAGGAGGCGAGCCGGGCGCCGAGGTAGGCGGGGTAGCCGGAGTCGGCCGGCATCTCCGCCAGCCGGCCCGAGATCTAATAGGTACCTTCTCTGTCGGGGTTGCCGAGACACTTGACGCGTCCAGCGCGCTCGTAGAAGGAGGCGAGCCGGGCGCCGAGGTAGGCGGGGTAGCCGGAGTCGGCCGGCATCTCCGCCAGCCGGCCCGAGATCTAATAGGTACCTTCTCTGTCGGGGTTGCCGAGACACTTGACGCGTCCAGCGCGCTCGTAGAAGGAGGCGAGCCGGGCGCCGAGGTAGGCGGGGTAGCCGGAGTCGGCCGGCATCTCCGCCAGCCGGCCCGAGATCTAATAGGTACCTTCTCTGTCGGGGTTGCCGAGACACTTGACGCGTCCAGCGCGCTCGTAGAAGGAGGCGAGCCGGGCGCCGAGGTAGGCGGGGTAGCCGGAGTCGGCCGGCATCTCCGCCAGCCGGCCCGAGATCTAATAGGTACCTTCTCTGTCGGGGTTGCCGAGACACTTGACGCGTCCAGCGCGCTCGTAGAAGGAGGCGAGCCGGGCGCCGAGGTAGGCGGGGTAGCCGGAGTCGGCCGGCATCTCCGCCAGCCGGCCCGAGATCTAATAGGTACCTTCTCTGTCGGGGTTGCCGAGACACTTGACGCGTCCAGCGCGCTCGTAGAAGGAGGCGAGCCGGGCGCCGAGGTAGGCGGGGTAGCCGGAGTCGGCCGGCATCTCCGCCAGCCGGCCCGAGATCTAATAGGTACCTTCTCTGTCGGGGTTGCCGAGACACTTGACGCGTCCAGCGCGCTCGTAGAAGGAGGCGAGCCGGGCGCCGAGGTAGGCGGGGTAGCCGGAGTCGGCCGGCATCTCCGCCAGCCGGCCCGAGATCTAATAGGTACCTTCTCTGTCGGGGTTGCCGAGACACTTGACGCGTCCAGCGCGCTCGTAGAAGGAGGCGAGCCGGGCGCCGAGGTAGGCGGGGTAGCCGGAGTCGGCCGGCATCTCCGCCAGCCGGCCCGAGATCTAATAGGTACCTTCTCTGTCGGGGTTGCCGAGACACTTGACGCGTCCAGCGCGCTCGTAGAAGGAGGCGAGCCGGGCGCCGAGGTAGGCGGGGTAGCCGGAGTCGGCCGGCATCTCCGCCAGCCGGCCCGAGATCTAATAGGTACCTTCTCTGTCGGGGTTGCCGAGACACTTGACGCGTCCAGCGCGCTCGTAGAAGGAGGCGAGCCGGGCGCCGAGGTAGGCGGGGTAGCCGGAGTCGGCCGGCATCTCCGCCAGCCGGCCCGAGATCTAATAGGTACCTTCTCTGTCGGGGTTGCCGAGACACTTGACGCGTCCAGCGCGCTCGTAGAAGGAGGCGAGCCGGGCGCCGAGGTAGGCGGGGTAGCCGGAGTCGGCCGGCATCTCCGCCAGCCGGCCCGAGATCTAATAGGTACCTTCTCTGTCGGGGTTGCCGAGACACTTGACGCGTCCAGCGCGCTCGTAGAAGGAGGCGAGCCGGGCGCCGAGGTAGGCGGGGTAGCCGGAGTCGGCCGGCATCTCCGCCAGCCGGCCCGAGATCTCACGCAGCGCCTCCGCCCAGCGGGACGTCGAGTCCGCCATCATCGACACGTTGTAACCCATGTCGCGGAAGTACTCCGACAGGGTGATGCCTGCACATTACACCAATTCACAACAAATATTAAATTGTATATTTCATTACAAGTGCGGAAAGGTTGTCATTGCAAAGAGTTCCGACAAATGTCTACCCAAGCCGAGGCGCAGCCGAAGACGAGGGTTGACAGTCGGAACAAGTTGCAATGACGGTTCCGCACGTGTACTGAACGACTATTTTTAATACAGTTGCGAAAAAATGAAACAATTTAATAAAAAGAAAATTTCTGAAAAATGGCGCCAACCGTAGAATATAAGCAGAGATTTTTATTTTCTTCACCCTTTCTGGTAGGCAAAGGGAACTACGTCCATCCAGCCAAGTCTTCAGTAGAATTTTTTTATTGATATGAAATGAAAATAAAATTTAATGAGATGAAATGAAATGAAACCTAACCTAACTCATTCAATCAAATCATTAAATCTGATATTGAAACAAATTAGTAGGTTCTTTTTAGAAATATACGTGTTTGCATGAATCATAAAAACTTCTATGTATTTTTTTAGTAAACACTTCATGGTTGGTTTTTCTTTTAGACATTATTTTGACAGCTGTGAAAGAAAACGCACGACTTCGGGAAAGGTAAAAAAAAAGCACGAGTGTGTAATAGCCCACATCCCGAACGCTATACGTCCCTGCAATACGCCACTTTTTGAGCAACTGTATTAAAATTATTTATTTCACACCATATAGGGTAAACTACCGATGCGATGTTTATTATTATGTTAAGTTGTTGTTTATAACAACATCGCGAGGTCTGGCTTTTTCTTAGTAAATAGGATAAATCAGAGAAGTGCCAACAATTGGTGGAAGTGCCAAGATTAGGGTAGGTTACTCTATTAATATTAATAAAGTTGTTAAAATGATAATGATGATACCGGTATATATGGAGGCCTCTCTGGCGGCGACCGGCATGTTGGAGGTGTTGGCGACGAGCGCCGTGCGCTTCATGATGGACTCTGTGGCGCCGTCTATCTCCACCGACAGCTCCGGGAAGTCACGGAGTACTTCCGACATCTCGTTACCTGGAGGTAATATCATCAGTAACCATACTGTTCTACCGTACTTCTACCCTCAAATACTCATATGTAAGGTATATCTATGTATTATAAGTATGTATTTACATAAAAAAATTATGTATGTATGTTCGATCAGCTATCTAGATCCCATAGTACAAGCTTTGCTTAGTTTGGCAGTAGAAGGCGTTGTGTTAAATGTCCATGAATATTTATAATTAATTATTATTTAAGATGTAGAAATCTATATACGTATAATACAGTAGATAAATAAATAAATAAATATTTACGGACACTTAACACAACGCCTCCTAGTTCAAAACTAAGCAAAGCTTGTACTATGGGATCTAGATGACTGATAGAATACATGTATACATTTTTTTTTGTAAATACGTACTTATGATACATAGTAACACCCAGACACAGAACAAACATCTATGTTTTGCCACACTCAAATGTTTGTTCTCGGTGGGGATCGAACCCACGACCCACAGCACGGAAGTCGGAGCTACTACCGACAGAGCCATGACGCCTGTCATATCTAGATTTCAAGCTTTGGGAGGAAGTAAATTTTCAGAGAAAGACTTCCACCTCTCTGGTGCTTTTAATTTACACCAAAGTACGAAATATATTAGTTTTTTACCAAAATACGAACTTTATTTTTATAGGTCTTGAGTACGTATTTCGATAGATAAAAAATCGTACACGCGGCCACACGTCAAAATAAGAAATTCAACATAACTACGATAAATACAATGCAGAGAATAGTTGGAAAGAACGCAACGCGTCCCAAACAGAAACATATCGCCCTTGTACGATTGGCAACGTTCAAATTCTAACAGTTTAAAGTCCAGTCTAGGGTCTATCAGTAGTACCCACCCATGCACAGTGCACACTAGGTACTCTCACATCCCCATCTCATATACACTGTCTGATAACTATATACACATAAACACTCACTAGTTTCGTACATTTTAGAAAATTATCTTTTATTATCTCACTCAACTCTCTCGTGCATGCTAGCCCGGAATGTGACTTCTTTGAGGATGGGTGGACGAAGATTTTGTCGGAGTGCTTGAGATTCTTTGAGCGTGATGTATAACTGTGTGTGTATGGTTGTGCTTTATTGACATTTTTATTACGTATTTAATTTTTGACTGTTTATTTTGACTGATTGTTTATTATTATTCTAATCTTAATCTTTAATAATTGTAATTGGTGCAAGCCGTTTTTATTAAAGTAAATAAATAAATACAAATACAAATTTCTGACGCACTTGTGGCTATTATTTTTATGAATATTTATATTTAAGTAATATTATTGTATCACTTATGTAACATCGACACTGCTTTTCGCGAGGTTACGGCAGAGTAACAGCTCTGACCTGTCTTCGGATGGCGAAGCATAATGCTAAGCCGTGACCTTTTCGCTGCTAGAGCATACTTTTTTCTTATTAGATACTATTTTTTGTTTAAATTATTATATATTATATTATTGCAACTTAATTTTAACTATTAATTGTATTGATTTCTATTTATAGCGAATAAATGATTGTCTATGTCTATGTCTAGGTTGATCTGTCACCGTGTGTAGATGTTTTTTTCCACTTAAATGTTGTAGTATTTTATATTTATGTACTGTAATTTTTTACTAATTCTATAATTCTTTTCGGCTGCTAACTTCTAAATTATTTGTTATAGGATCTTTTCAGATTGTCAGACATAACGGAACTCTTTACACAGCTGGCAGGTCAACATTTGAAACAAAACATTGAAAATCGAATTCATGGAATGGCTGTCAAAATTCGGATGGGAGATGTTAGTCAGTCTGGTCTTGATTTTGATGGTGAACGGAGTAAAACAGTTGATTTTTATAGCCCATGGCTCAGTAAGCTTCACGTAAAAAGAACCTGGAAACTGTGGTAAAACCTGGTAAAATTCCTAGATCCTGGAAACTCTCTTATACTGTAACGAAAGTTACAGAAGCTGATTAGTTCAACCAGCGAGTACAGGAGCGTGTGTGAATAACCGCTCCTCACCACCACCAGGTCCAGGGACACTCTTCTCCTACAAGTGAACATTCCGACCTCTCACCCTCTTCTCCTCCGGCAAGACCTCACCAACGACCTCTCATTTTCTCTAAAATTACCGAACAACCTTTCATCTCTACCACCTCCGTAATAGTGTTTCAGTGAACTTTTAGAGACAATAACTAAGGTTCTAATGATAATAAATTTGTACACACCTACCGATTCCTATTTCCTTGATAGGATCTTCTGAAACTAGGATAGGTAGGTCTATCTCAAATAACTTGTGGCCTACATTAGAGCAACAGGCTCTGTAACGTTACAATGTAAAGGAGGGGTTCTAATGTGTATATACATACCACGCTCCCCGCATCCGACGTACACGATGACGTCAGAGTTGGAATACTTGGAGAGTGCTTGTGAGATTACAGTTTTACCGCAACCGAAGGCTCCGGGGATGGCCGTGGTACCGCCTTGGACGCAACTGGCAATACAAACAAATAATTAAGCATTATTATTTCAGCCATTTCGATATCGCACGTTGAACATTACTGTGTGATAAACGTTGTATACAGGGTGAATTTTTGGGACGAGACAGTAAGGGCAGGTACCTTATTCGTTATAGTTACAGGAAAACGCTTTTAGGAGCCTATCCATAATTTTTTGAGATATTCTGAACTGCATTAACAGATTTGGGAAAAAATGTACAGTCAGCAAGAAAATGGTCATTTAACACAAAAACTTTTTTTGATGCCAATCTATCCTGCTTCTTAAAAGGATCAAAAGTCTCTACTGGACCGACTAAGGTTTGAGTACTAGAAATGTCAGAAATCGCGAAAAACTTGTCCCACGAATAAGGTAGGTACCTGCCCTTACTGTCCCGTCTCAAAAATTCACCCTGTATATCTCGCTTCGTTATTCACAAATCATATTTCATCCGATCCGTGTTTAACCAGCGAACGAAATACGGGTGTTATAAGTTTGACAGTGTTGTGTTTGTCTGCCTGTTTGTTTGTTTGTTTGTTTAAGCCTCCGTAGCTTAGAAAATAGACATTTGTATCGATTCTAAGTCAGCTTCAAAAGAGTTTTATATATAGTGTATGTAAATGATACTAACGGGAACAGTGAGTCGAGCACGCGTTGCCCAGTGAGTAGCGGATGGTTGGCCGGTAGCTTCTCAGTGCAGGGTCGGGGCTGGCGCACGGGCCACACTTGCAACATGCTATACTTGTTGCGCTCGCCGTCGAACTCCGTCTCTAGTACTATGTCCTGTGTTTATAGCAAGTTTTTAGTGAGTGTAGGTCGCGACACGGTTTAATAGCTCTGGTTTAATGCAGGGGAAGCAGGAGGGTGTTTTGCGCAGCGAAATAAATATAGATATTCCCTTTCACTTTCGCTGATAACTACAATTGCAACGAGGAGTAAATGTGGTTATAACCAGGTGCGTTTAAGTATGAATCTACTTCGTTAAATTGTACTTTATTACGTCTGCACGAGAGTCGCAATTTAATTGAATTTCACGAAGTTGACTTTCAATACTTATAGTAATATTGAGTGGTATAACTTACAGTGACTTTGTAGTTTCCAGCAGGCGCGATGTATGTGACGGTACCCTTGGCGCGCGGCGGCATTAACATCTTGTGCTTGACCAGCGTGTTCTCGTGCACGATGCCGTACAGGTCGCCTCCGGTTATGTGGGACCCCACCTTACCAATAATACTATATTATGCAACTAGTGAATAAAAGACGGATTTAAAGCGAGGGCCATAAATAAATCACGAGCAAGTGAAGGATTCTGTTAGAATCCTGAACGACGTGAGTGGTTCATGGCCTTCGGTACAAATCCGTTTTATTCAAGAGTTGCATACTATACTTTATACCATGACTACGAGAAAAGGATTGAAGGTTGTATAGCATTGGCTATACAACCTCCTTGCGCAAAAACAATAGTTAGATGGAGGTCAAATATATTAGTGTGTTCTAAATTCAACCACCAAAACAGTGAGTAAAAGTGCTTTTTATTCACTGTTTTCAGTGAATAAAATAACCTTTTTAGAGGGGGAATGGTATAAAATAAATAAATAATGTTGGACATTATACACAACGCCCTCTAGTCCTAAACTAAGCAAAGCTTGTATTATAGGAACTAGATTGCTGATAAGAATAATTATATACATTTTTTGTACATACATACTTCAAATATAATAGTTTATAATCTTCTTAACTGTATCTTTTTCCATTTGGCCCACTGTTGTTTAAGCTGTTAGGCTCAATGGAAATAAACCGTTTAAAAAATGGTGTGTTACCTTAACATTGAGGGGGTTGAATTCCCAGTCGATATCGCGAGCCAGACAAGGAACATTCACACCCTTGGGGATGTAGATGGACTGGGTGAGGTCGTTAATGTCCTTCAGGGGACGCTGGATACCTGACGACGATTACAAAAAAGTTTTTATGGAATTCTACGGTCATAGAGGCAAAGTTTGTAAGTTTAACTAGCTGATACCCGCGACTTCGTACGCGTACGAAACTTTCCACCAATATATATGTCAACCAGTTTACGATGAACCTCGTAGCAAATGGCAGCTTTTTGTTTAGGGAGTTCAAGCTGTATCTAAGAATCCACGTCTTTGATTTCAATAAATATAGCCTATGTTTCAATCCGGAAAAAGGGCTTCTGAATGGTATAAGTTTCATTGAAATTGGTCCAGTAGTTAAGGCGTGATCCGCGAACAAACAAACAGACAAACTCGATTTTCGGAATCAGAATCGTTTATTTAGTAGATCTGCATATTTAGTTTATCCATATTATGTTTAATTTTAGTTTTTGGCTTTTTTACAGTTTTATAATAGTATAGAAGAGACCTACCCTATTTTAAACATACAAACTTATATAAAGCTAGAAAGAATAGGTAATCTTTGTATTTCTAGTCACTCAAGTATCTGCAGTACACAACTTTAGGTGTCAAGAGTGACACGGGGCGCGAGCCATGTAGATACAATGCGCGGTTTTGCTTTGCGTCAATGTTCAGACAGTTCTAAAGTTTTGAGAAATGTCTAGCTGAATCTATTAATAGGATCATCAACATCCGCCTAATAGATGTCCACTATTGGATATAGAGAAGACAATAAAGAATAATATCTCTGTGAAACAGTTACAATTTAATTGAGCCGCAAGCTGTTATGTTAAGATTACCGTCAAAGATGGATCCCAGGATACCCGGTCCAAGTTCCACGGAGAGAGGCTTGCCGGTACGCAGCACGGGGTCACCTACAGTCACACCCGACGTCTCCTCGTATACCTGCAAGTATTAAACATTATAGAGGGATCCTAAAGTATGTTTTTTATACAACAAAATGATGGAACAAGCCAATCACTGAGGATGAAGTATCAGAGTTAAGAGTACGTTTACACAGAGGGTCCGTATTTAAAGGGCCAATTGTAAAGGTTGCGTAACGTTATAGTTATCAAAACTCGTGCTAGTGTGCGTTGTGCACACAGATTTATACTCCATGATATTACACATTACAGACACAGGAATGGCCTCAAATATCACACTCTCCTGCGGGCCTAAGATGCGCACCGCGAGATATTTGTCATGTCGTTCTGTCAAAATGTAAGCATTTTGTACCAGTTTAGGAACTATTGCATTATCCGTGGTAATGTTGTCGAGAAACCGCGCCTTTGAATTTTCAACTTTTGACATTTCTGCATGACTATTATCTCGTCCTCAGAGAGGTACGACGACTAACAAGTGTCAAAAGTGTACATTATGGCGCGTTTTGTCGACACCATTAGGTACCACAGATAATGCAATAGTTCCTAAACTAGTACAAAATGCTTACATTTTGACAGAACGACATGACAAATATCTCGCGGTGCGCATCTTAGGCCCGCTGGACTTCCTTTTAAGATGGCATCGAGCCAAAAGCAAAACATAACCGCGCAGTTTGAAATAGCTTTATAGAGAAGTTTGTGTTATCCCAATAAAGCTCTGTCTATGCTAATGCTAAAAGGGTGACGTCACACAGTTACGTCATTGAAGTCGTGTCCTGTATGTAGTGCAGTATATTAGGCAGGGAACAGATGATGCATGTGTTGTGTATGTTACATAATCCACAGACGATGTGCAAGGTAACTACGCCATGACTGAGTGAGTCAAATTTATTTTTTTCTCAGTCATACGTTAGCTAACTCACCTCAGCAAGGGGTTAAACTCAGTTCAGCAAAGTTTGAAACCAATCTTAAATACCATCTTAATACTTGGCTCACTAATGATACTCAGCTTTGTAAAATTATCCTAAGGCATATCACTTCACTACATAGTATAAAGCAAAGTCGCTTCCCGCGTCTGTCCTAATGTCTGTATGTATGTATGCTTACATCTTTAAAACTACGCAACGGATTTTGATGCAGTTTTTTTAATAGATAGTGTGATTCAAGAGGAAGGTTTATATGTATAATACATCATCATCACTGCATTGCACCCGTGCGAAGCCGGGGCGGGTCAGTTATTTATACGTCTTCAGAGGCCACTTGTTACCAATGCCCCGATGAACAAAACGCTGTAATACCTGGGATATTTTTTAGATGGAGTAGGCTTGTCCAGCACTTACACGATCCTCCCAGTCTAGTCATCCGCAAGGAAAAACAAACCTAAATCTATGAATATAAAACAAAAAGTACCGAAAAGTCATGGTTACCTGAATAGTGGCCATGTCTCCCTCCAATCGGATGATCTCCCCCACCAGCTCGTTGTATCCGACACGCACCAGCTCGTACATAGCTGATCCGGACATCTTCTCCGCGGTGACGACTGCGCAACGGAATATAAACTTTATTGTAAGTGTTATGTTGCTTGTTAAAAACTATATTGCTGTAAACACCACGACATGTCAGTCCACTTCCAGCAAAGCTCGACTATTGGGAGCTATATTCATTCTAAAACCAGTTATGTACTTAGTATGTACCTCCTTATTACACCACCACGTTTGTGTTGGCTGGCAGACAATGCTTTCAGCATTGAGTCCACCCTTTGTAACAAATTTATAGTTTTGTGCAATAAAGTATTAAATTCAATAAATAAAGTTCATTGGGTAATAATTGTGTACTTTATTGTATCTACCTTAGAAATAGAAATAGAAAATAGAAATTATTTATTTACTAGCGGACCATCCTGGCTTCGCACAGGTTTTTTTTAGGTAATTTTTTACACCTTGTGTTACATTATTGGAGTTTTAGTAAGGATCCCTATTTTTTTTGAAAATATAATATATCCTATGCCACCTGGGGATAGTGTAGCTTCCCAACGGTGAAAAAATTATTCAAATCGGTCCAGTAGTTTCGGAGCCTATTCAATGCAAACAAACAAACAATCTAATCTTTCCTCTTTATAATATTAGTATATATTTATTATTAGAATAATATACATATTTTTTCTATAGTACAGGTTCTGTTCATGGATATGAATACAAAGTAATGTACATACCGGGTCCAGATACAGCGAAGACATAGCCGAATTTGTCTTCATTCTCCTCACCGGCGATCGTCTTCAGCCCACTTCTACTCGCCATGGTGAATTATTATATTCTTTGTCTGCAAACCAAAATATTCCACTTTACATTTCTGATTAATTTGAGTAATTGAACAGTGCTGTAGACTCAAGGTCATGCTGCATAGCATTATTGCTTCAGTATTCCATGCCAGTCTACACTTCAGTAGTATTGTGTTAGTGGAGCGTGTTAGTCCGATGGACCGACCAGATAAAGTCGACGGTAGGTGGAAACCTCCTGGATGACTATAAATAGAGAGAAGTGGCGAGAAATCGTGAGGCGTGCCACAGCCATTGATAAAAGTAATACATAATGACCACAACCGCTCTGCCAAGAGTGTAACGAAGAAGAAGAAGTATTGTGTATGGGGGTGATGTCAGAATGCATTTCCAAAAAGAGTTGAGGTTCTTTAGGCATGGTTTACTAATTAAATTAAATAAAACATTGAAATGTTCAGACATAAAAATATGACCAAAATTATAAGATTGCCATTGATTTTGCCATCCTAGGAAGAAACACTTATGCACATAGAACTTAATATCTTAGCGTATAAATATCAGAACATTAATATTGCATAACATAGGTAGGTACCTAAATCAACTTCACTGCAATAAAGTTACAAATAAGCTGATCAGCTGTCATCAGCTGACTATATCTACTGTTAACTGATAAACACTATTAATCAAAATCATTGCCTTCCAACAGGATTCTTCTTTGACGTTTTCAATTTAGCAAAATCTATATAATCTACCTATATGTTTTAGCCTAGAAGCTTCTTTATAATAATAATTGTCTAATTCAACCTGGAGCCAATCGATTTTTATGTTTTTAAAATCACATGTTGATCAAACCGGAACTGCCTAATCAATATGTGCCAAGGCAACTATGCTGTTTGTACTCTCACACTTTTGTTCTGTTTGAGAGGAACATTGTGCCATGATAATACAACGTAATTCTATTTTAAAAAAGATATCAATCTGTGAGTGTAAGATTATGACAAGTTTTTATGTAGATCGGCATAAATAAATAGATACACTACACCATTAGTGAATTATTATTATTATCAGCCAGTTTCATCCCACTGCAGGGCAAAGGCCTCCCTATCCCCCTTCCATTTCTCACGATCTAGTGCAGCTGCGGGCCAATCCTTCAAAAATGCGTCTAATTCGTCTCGCCATCTCAATCTGGATCTGCCACGTTGACGTTTACCACCATTGGGGGCCCATTCTGTTGTGATTTTTGCCCAGAGATCGTCCGGCATGCGGCAGATATGCCCAGCCCAATTCCATTTCAGTCTAGCAGTTTTTTGAGTGACGTCAATGATTTGTGTTTTGGAGCGTAGTATTGTATTGCGTGAATGACACCATTAGTGAATAAAAGTAATATTTTGATAACTAATATCTCACAACTGAACTGAGGTACTGAAACTAGGTCAACATGAAAATAATGTCAGATTTTTATTCTGGTAACTTTATTCTACTCATAATTATAAAATAGCATGTTGTGTCTTTTTGGTCATCAATGGGCCTCAGAAAATCTAGCATTGAAATATTTTTTACAGGACTTCACTTGATGGACATGAGAGAGAATCGGAACCCCATAGATTTATAAGGAGTGAGTAGACTAGCCAAACCTACCAATCCAATATTTTAGGCCTCATTTAGTGTCAGTCACATGATAGAGGGTGGATCCTGAATTGAATGTAGAATTGATTACCTGAGCGACCACTAAAGTATTAGTTTTATGTATAATATCCACTGGTAAAGTATTCCGGCCCGCGGATATCATAGCAATTACGCCGGATAGTTCCATTATTGTGTGACATTACATGGCAGTAAGAAAATACGATGGCAGAATCATTGAACAGTCTTACCAAAGTTTGGGCGTACAAAATCGATTATCCACAAAAACCACCACAAGCACCAGTAGAAATAAACCAAATAGTAGATAGAATTCAGTAAATCTATTGAAAAATTGAACTCACGGGACGAGAAAGATGGAAAAGACGAACCAAGAATGGCGGAGCTCGACAACCTATCACAAGACCAATGATAAAAATTGAGTCAGCTGACTTCAATCTACGCTTCTTGTCTATGGTAACTCTTTTTATTGATTTTTTGTACAGTCAAGACAAAAAATTCAGCATTGCAAGATTATTTAACCTATAACAATCTACACTTTATGACAAGAACTTAAGGTGTGTTATAGAGTAAACAGGAAGTGACCGATTGAATCGTAGAATTTTAGTTGCGTAGTTTATAAAAAAACTGTACATGCGAGAATGTCATTTTATTTTATTACAGACTATAATTGTATTATTGTACCCAACCAAAAATACCAGGATTCGAATTTTGGCATTTTCATAACAACACATTTTTATTTTAGCAGCATTTTTATTTTAATGGTTTTTCTTGTGTTATTGTGGGTATTGTTGTTTAATTTTGGTGGAATTTTAAACAATAATACTTAGGTCATAACATAAAGTGTGAGCCATTGGAATAAATGTGTGTAAAATGGTTTTTCTGAGTGTAAAAATTCGATTCCAGTTTTGGAGGAAAATCCACCATTTACTCTTCATAAAAAATGACAGCCGACTTGACAAAGACTTGACTTATCATTTACGCAAGACAACCACCTAAACAAACTAACATATTATGGAAAAAACTTAACGTTCGACTAGGCGGTATGGTTTTGAAACTATAGCCTCTGCTCCGAGGAGCGAAAAAAAAAACTTCTTGAGCTCAGCTCTTGTCGGTGTAATTATATGGTAATAATGCAGTTCTCGCCATTTGTTCCTTTCCAGTGCAGCTTCCTTGACGTCCTTATACGACATGACAGCGATCTTTTCCTTCAGCTGGCTCGTATAGTTTTTACGCGGTCTTCCCCTTCCTCTCTTTCCTTCTACCTTTCCTTCAATGATATTTTTAATCAAACTGTCATGTCGTATGAGGTGTCCTATCATTTTTCCTCTCCGGTTTTCATGTTCCTATTTTACAAGGGTTTCGCAGGATGACGACCTGAGCAGCCTTGTTCCTACTCCTGCCGGACTCGGACCGCCACGGCATGTTACATCGCGGAAGCCCGTTGTCAAGAACGTTACTTTCTTTATTTTTGTCTTGAATTATTACTTTTTGTTAGGTGTTGTGTGGTAGTTTCCCCTTGCTTTCCACACCGCAGTTTAGAGGCCGGTGTACCGCCCTATAATGTCCGTTCAGAAGCCCTTCCAGAAAACGATTCTTCGGCCTTCTGCCAGGGGTCCGGTTATTGTACAACCATGGAATGTACAGCCTGTGAAAACACAACCGTGGAAAGCGCAGTCAGGAATGCACGACCGTGGAATTCATGTATAAAATACATGAATTCCACGGTCGTGCTTTCCTGACACGTGCTGAGTTTGTACGGCCCGATTTTGCACAGCCCGGTAAAACACAACCATGGAATTCATGTATAAAAAAAAAACTAAAAAATACATCAATTCCATGGTCGTGCATTCCCGACACGTGTAGGGAATTCACGCCCGTGGAAAGCACAACCATGGAATTGATGTACTTGCTCCTGATTGGTCGATTCATTATATGCTTCGTTCAGATGTAACTACAGAGTAAAAATGGTACTAGTGTGAATTTAGTGATTAGTAAAGTACGGCTTATTTATGGTCAACTTCGCAATCAGTCAACTTAGCGTTCGGTCAAAAATGAAGATTTTATTTTTTTGCCAATTTTATGGATGGGCTCGCTTCGCTCGCATTTTTCATAAACAAACCTTTTTTTTTTTTTTTTTTTTTTTTTTTGCGCTGGGAAAATGCAAATGACGCATCCCCCCTCCACTGGAGAGTGACAAGGGGGGTATGTGGGACTCCCCAAGGCCGGTATACCCACTAAAAACCCAGCGGCGCTCCTGCGTCGTCTTAGTGGGGGGGACTGGGAAACCGGCAGAGCCTTTACATCCAGTCCCTCCCCAACGAAGCCCGCCATTACAGCGGGGCCCGCACGCCCCTCCCCTGCAGGGTGGGGCCTGGGAACGGCAAGCGACTCGGCCGTTCCCGTCCGCCCGCAAAGGTGGCGAATGTGTGCAATGCGGGGCCGGGGCTCCATGTCGGCCCCGCCATTCGCCACCATGCGTCAGAGCGGCGCGGGACAGTTCCGCGTCGTCCCGCGCGCTCTTCCCCGCTCGGGGGCCCAAGGCCCCCCCACGAAGCGGCGCAGGAGTGTTCCGCGTCCTCCCGCGCGCGCTTCGCCGCCTTCTATGGGACCGCTCGTCCCCCACGAAGCGGCGCAGGAGAGTTCCGCGTCCCCCCGCGCGCGCTTCGCCGCCCCCTTCTGGGACCAGGTCCCAGAAGGTCGTCCGGGCCACCAAACAAGGGGGCCCGGACCCACCTGGGTAGACCGAAGTCTACCCTGCCTCATCACACTGTGCCCTCTGCTACTCAGAGGGACACGCGGAGAGGCCCACCGTGTCGAGTTATTGGCCACCGCTAACAAGATCCCACGAGTGAGAAATTATTAGCGGTGTTTACCAGGGTGCACCAATCCGCGACTGCTACCGTTCCCCCAGGACGAATCCCAGGGGACCAGTAACAGCGCAGACCTCTTGGAGGTTACCCGACCTAGCACCCCTTCATAAACAAACCTAACCTAACCTACTCATTTGTGAAAGTCGATCTTTCGTAAAAAAAAAGAACTTCAGTTTATTTTTTTAGCAGATTTTATGGATGGGCTCGCTTCGCTCGCATTTTTTATAAACAAACCTAACCTAACCTACCTAACGATTGCGAAGTTGACTATATATACACACTAATAAAAAATATAGGTACCTACCTAAGTAAAAATGTAATATTTTGTTCTGTTTACGTTCCCTTTCAATCGTTCAATCGTTCACATAGTCAGGCAAGTAAGTGTAAACAAAGCATAGGTGATGACGTATTTTGGCATCCAATTCCCAGGTTGTACATTCCGTGGATGGGCATTCCCGACACGTGCTGAGCTTTCACAGCCATGGAAAACACAACCAAGGAAAGTACAGCCCCGGAATTCGATGCCATTTGGCAGCCAATTCCATGGCTGTGTATTCCCACCCTGTGCAAAACATTGTACGGCCTGGAAAACACGTCCCGAGATTGCACAACCATGGAATTGGCTGCCAAATTATACGTCAATTCCTGACTGTACATTCCGGGGTTGTGTTTTCCATGGTTGTGAAATGACGGCACCCTTCTGCCAGTACCTACCGGATACCTATTCGGTGCTGATACCGCTGCTGCCCAAAAAAAAAAAAAACAATCAACCAAAAAATAATAGAATGACATCCACAGACCACCATCATCACAATCCACAGACGAAGTATCATAATGGACGGAGCCATAGAGACGTTGCCAGCCCGCCCGTCATGTCAACGCATTGCCTTGTTTCCTTATCTATTACTATGATAATCACGTTGAGTAAAAGAGAAAGCTATAGGAAGTTCGGCAACTCCGCGCTGTCTGTGTACTTCGTGTGCTTGCTACCCACTATCATTCGCATGTGATCACAAGCAATCAACCTAATCAAGCAAGTCAATCAATCACAAATGAACATGGACGTAATAATAATTACGTCCATGCAAATGAACCACCCACAGACTGCAAATAATCCAATCAAATCTTGAATCTAATCAAACAAAGGAAAGGAAGGAAAGGACCACAGAGTACATTTTATAAATAAGGGAAAAGACTGCGCAAGATTTTGGTTTACACACTTTTTTATTGTTTCTATGTTTATTGATTATTGTAGGTACTAAAATATGCAGCTGCCGTGATCTGCTATTCCTTTTGTATTCTCTTTGCTATTCCTACCAAATCTGTATGTAAACACGTTTTACACTTTTTCAAAGAAATACGACTCGAAGGAGTATGTACGCTTTTTATCGTCATCGCAGCTGTTTAGGTTTGTACTTTGTGTAGTGTTCAATGAACCTACGAACCTACTATTGTACGTTGTTTCGTGGTGTGCTGAATGATTGGTGAGAACTGTTCTCTGTCGATTTACAGGATCATACATCAATGAGTAAGGACATCCAGCTAAGCAAATCTTTGTCTTGGCTCCTTAGACACGGAGCTATTCGAGAAGGCCTACAAATAAGGTGGGTAATCTTTTATCTGTTTACCCAACTGTTTGTGCTACCTACCTTGTCACGTATCAATATCTTCCAACTGATAGAGCTGATAGAGGTGCCTATTACCTACAAGACAGCCAAGACAGGTTTTAGCTCAGAGACACTAAACGCTCTAAAAACATAACAGAATGCAAAATCAACTTGAAATACAATTGTTTACCATAGGTTTATACATTGATTATTTACCAAAACGTCATTATCAAAGTGGTATAACAATAATTTTGAGTGACCTTTTATAAAGGTTGACCTTGACCTGAGTGAACCCATGACCTCCATTTTTTCAAGTTTATAAAAATGACAAGTATTTTTTTTTTGTGGTCAAAGATTACCATGAATTATTGGAACCTATCTAGGATCACTCAAAGACATCAACTTATTTTGTGTTGTATCAGACATCCAAATGTGCATAAAAGTTGTTATAGGTTCAAAGAAATACTTTTATTAGGCATAGCAATGAATTGCTAAAATAAACCTATTATCATATTTCAGCCCAGAAGGATACATACAAGTAGCTGCCATTCTAAACCACAAATCAATCAAAGGTAAATTCAATTTAGATGATGTAGAAAGAGTAGTCAAAAATAACGATAAACAAAGATTCAAACTAAGATTGAACTCACTCTCAAAAACATTGGAGATAAAAGCCAACCAAGGGCACACTGTTGAAATCAATAATACCGATTTAAAACCTATTTTACAGGTAATTCAACTATTGTTAAAAAATACCTGTTAAACTACTGTACCGTCACTGGAAGCTTTATATTGAGAAGGCATATCCGTTTCCGTCGTATTTCCATTCGTTTTGGTAGTTTTTACCATTGTGTATCCGGTCAAGTGGCGCCACCTGGCGGGTGCGAGTCTTTTTTGCTTCGTAAAATGAAACACGCCATATTGAATTCATTGGCGTTTTGTATTCCGTCGAAGCAACTTGTGCCCAGAGCTCTCTCTGCCACAACCGTTGCAAAAATAGTTTAAATATTATATTAGTATATATCATATAAAGTAAGGATTATTTCAAATAGTGAAATTCTCCATACTTTTGTTCAGTAAAACTGTGCAAGTAAACTAAGATTAGCATGGCCCTGCAAGGACACGCAAAAGAGGAATAAACTGTAAGTACTACCCTCTATTTTTAATGATTGTACGTGATCAATTCTTTTAACGGTTTTCCGTTCAGATCATGTACCCACATAAGTTATTATTTTAGAAAAGTTTAGTATCCGGTATAATTAAATGTGCAAAAAATTAATTATTTATTTAGAATGGATAGAATGAGTCCGCTTTGTCTGGTAAGCCACAAGTTGTGGCTGATCCTAAGCGAGTTCAAAGCTGCTCCAGCAGCAACTCCTCCAGCAAATAAAGATTTATCTTATCTTATCCCTTACAGCAGTAGCTCATCGAGCTCATTTTCTTAGGTACTTTAATATTTTAGTTTTAAGCTTATCTTTTCAGCTATTTTTTCTTTATGGTGGTTTGAATAAATGTTTATCTACCCTATCAATGGGCTGTGAGCCACCAGCCTGGCAGAAACTAGTCCAGAATATGGGTGAGTTACAAAACATTTTTACCAATTTTATTACCAGCTATTCTGATAATATGAATACAACTTGTCTTTATGAGGCTTCTATTTACTCCGAAGTTAGTGGAGAGCTTTATGAAAACCACAGACCACATCGTTACCTACGGACGAACTGTAGTAATCTAGTACCTAGTGGTGGGTAGTTATAAAACTGTTTGTACCTACCTCTACCTACCTACGAATGTGAATAAACTAGTGTTCAATCAGCAAGCTGTGTTTCACTAGTGATAACGTTCAAAATCAACATCAACTTCTTGGTTTATGACTTTGCAACTTGTTTTTACAATTATGCATTGTCGGTTTAGTAGGACAAAGCTGAAGAACCGAGAGTTTCTAAAGCTACTAGAGGTCCAGTGTTTAGGTAGTACCTCTTGGTCCGAGGTTAGATACGCTGAGGTGTTTAACCATACTCCAGGTTTCATAGACTTGGTAACAAACGAAAGGGGGTAAAACGTATGACACCTTACGTCATCTGGCACACACGGCTCTAATTAAATTAATCGAATATTTTAATTAAATTAAATTATATACCGTAAACTTTGACAATCTAGTTTATTTATTTTATTTAAAGTAAAGTTGATTTGCTTATAGATGAACATACCTAATACTTCATCAGATCTTTTGTAATTAGTTTGCGGCCACTGAGCCGAAAGTATCGAAATGCGCATAGAGTCTTTTAGTGGAAGCGTCACTAAATAGATTACCCCTGTCTGCCACTTACATATTTGAGTCAGAGCCTTTCACCGCTGCCCTGGAAAAGCAGGGGGTGTCCGCAAAGCCACTCAAATCTGATGGTTTCTCACAGGAGAAATCTAATCAGTGCAACAGCCGCCCCTCGCGGGGGCAAGGCGTTCAATCAAAAGTCTATAGTTCCATCGCGTGAAATGTTTACCCATGATGAGCCTGGTCTCCTAATGCATATGCATGGTTATAGCAACACACCCTCGCGGGGTGGATGTTATCAGTGCAACAGCCGCCCCTCGCGGGGGCAAGGCGTTTGATGGTCTATAGTGCCGTCGCGAGGAACATGCACCCATAAGCCTGATCTCCCACTGCATATGCATGGTTGTAGCAACCCACCCTCGCGGGGTGGATGTTATCAGTCCAACAGTCGCCCCTCGCGGGCGGAAGGCGTTCGATTTGAAAGTCTATAGTTCCATCGCGTGGAACATGTACCTACCAATAACGAGCCTAGTCTCCTTTTGTATAATAATATGCTCTGTTGTAGCAAGCAACCCAACCCACCCTCGCGGGGTGGATGTTTCCATAACAACTTTCAGTACAGGAGTCAGTTGTCCAATGTTCAATACTAGAACTATAACTATGTACAATCATGGGAGAGGTTCATTTCACAACAGGGCTCGCGGCCCGACCGTGGAAACAGCTGAAGTGAGGACGCTCGAATGCTCCGAGAGGAAACCAGAAAGGTAAGTACAATGAATAAGTAAGCAAGCTCGTATGAATTAGTGGCCAATTCTGGTGACTGAGTTTTTAGGCCGCCTTAAGGCCTCCGTCGTCTCTCAACGACTGTTCTAGAGCCGGGACCGACAGTTTAACGTGCCCTCCGAAGCACGTAAGCGCTCAGATGTTAATGCTACTAACTGCCATCCAAATAGTGACCGCACAGAACGTTGTTTAACTTAGATAATCGGTGAAGATTGGCTAAGCAAGTTATGCCACGAGCGCTTCTTACAAGGACAATGAATGACTCAATGTTTTCGAGCAGGTCAGTTAGCGCACTACCACTCACAGTGGAAGAATAGATACACTGTTATCAAATACCATTTTTTCGAAAATATAAACCTAGGTCCTTTTCACACGTCTGTCTGCAGAAATGTCTGCCAAAGAGCTGCCAGAAATGACTTCAGCCCCCAAAATATTTTCTATACTAAGAAAATTAGGTGGCTCAGGCATTGCGATAAAATTGGAATGACAGAATCGTTGTATATCTCGAAGATTACCTGATAGTATACCAAAAAGCAGACTTACTTCACGAACATGTCAAGGTCGCAGTCCAAACGTTAAATGGGTAGTCAATGTCGAGAAATCAGTCCTCAGCAAAAGAGCATAATATATCTCGGCATATGTACTTGGAGTCCCTGGGACAAACTAAAATCTCTACCCAAAGAAAAATATATAAAAATATTTCAGAAAGTTGATCAAGTTCTTAAACAAACAAAGGTAACCGTAAAAGATTTGCAGATAATAAATTTTGCCAGCTTTGTTGTTCCTCGAGAACGACTCATCGTCAATGATAATGTTCATGAACAGATTTCCAGATCTGTCGACAATGACCTACCTACTGGTTTGGTGGACTGAATTGTCTTTTATCATACCCGCATCGGGCCAACTTTTTGACAACAGATGCCCTCTCGGGCAATTGGTCGCAGGAAGAACAAGGTCTACACTGCAACCAGAATGAGATGCTGGCTATTCTATATGCCCTTCAAAGTCAAATCAATCTTGCAGACCATCTGGCACGTCATCGTCGCCTCCTCATCGAGTGGCATCTACTACCGGCCTGTGTGGACGTAGTGTTTGCAAAGTAAGGAACATAGTAAGTACAAGACCGGAGACATGTATGTCAACAATTATATTATGTCCCGAGACCTAAAAGACCGCCAAACTTTGTTTCACGACGCGTTCAGTGTTCTATGGAATTACCAACTTGCGTGGCTGTTCCCACCACGGTTTCTAGTCCTCAGAATCTTTGCTCACCTAAATCAGTCAACGGGAATATTTCTCGTAGTAGTTCCCCGGTGGGCAATGGTATTTTGGCGAGCCGACTTCAAAGCTCAAGCTTTGGCAGCACCATTGGCACTGAAAAATCTCCAAAAACGCATCGACAGGGCTTCCACCTCCGCTGGTTGACAACATAACTCTCGATGTGTGGAAATATAGGGTGGTCAGAAGCAATAACAACATGAAACACTGAACAGTTATCGTTGCTTAAAAATTCCTGGCGGAAGCCTACTCTAAAAACATATGAGGTGGCTTGGAATCGTTGGATTTCTTGCTGTAAATCTAATAAAGTTGACGTAAAAATGCCTACGGGGTCACAAATAGATTTACTTTTGATTAACAAGTAATCATACAATACTATTCTTTTACATCAATTTGTAGTCTCTACATCTACATTATGTAACGCTAGCACTTTCAGTCTCTTAAGCTCTCATTTTTTGGTTAAGCACACTCTAAAATCAATAGCTCTATGAAATCCGAAAACTTTCAAGCCACCGGTCTAGGAAATTAGTGAACTAACTTCGCTTTTTAATGGACTATACAGTAGACAGTAGTAATTTGTTTCAAGTATCGCGTCACACTGCTATACTTGTATTACTTTGCTCAGGAATTCGCATCCACGACCTGAACTTATTCTTAAATAGATCAAATGGCAGTAAGTATCACATTTTGGCCGATATTCCATTCAAAAATCGACTGCACGTAGCTATAGACAGTCTGGCTGGGCTGATCATCCTAACTTATCCTTGTTCACAGATCATATAATACTTTACTAGTACTCCGTTACTATGGATTGAAATAACTATTAATTATTAAATGAAAGACGTTGCACAACCAAATCATTTAATTTGTTTGTTATAGTAAGAAGTATCGCTAAACCTACATCATGCACTGTCATAGCAGTCTAGGTTAAAACGTTGTTTGAACAAGCAGGTATTACAGCACTTTCACGAAGCGTTCGATCTGCGGTTTCTCGGATGAGTTGGTTGGAGAATCGTTCTCTTGACGAAATCTTGGCTGAGAAAATTAGCGATCAGCTAATACGTTCCAGCATTTTTACAGGCGAGAGATATGAGCAGCAGTCAATCTGACAGTAGGTGTAACACAATTATTTAAAGCAATAAATAAGCGTGGTTAAATAAACAAATGTATGTGTGAAATAAGATTATGATCATTAATTACATTACTTATGATTTTTGATTGTAGCAAAATGATTAAGCTTATTATTACATAAGTAATTAAAAATAGTAAATGAATATTTTACACTTACAGGTTCAATTTTGGTTGATTCGTAAATCACTTTTGCCACAGATTATATAACTAGTCTTTTACTAAGAGTTAAATTGTATTATTGTAATATACTTGTTGCTATAATATTTAAATGTCACATTGGCGCTAGGTTACCTAATTATACAAGTGGCGACACCAGGCGATAACAAACAGGTCTCAATATAAAGCTTCCAGTGACGGTACAGTAGTTTAATAGCAGCGTTTTACCTGAAATAAAACGCATATTAAAATACTTACCTCACTGGAAGCTTTCACTTTAATCTCTGCCTGGTGAAATTAAGCCAATGAATTCAATATGGCGTGTTTCATTTTACGAAGCAAAAAAGACTCGCACCCGCCAGGTGGCGCCACTTGACCGGATACACAATGGTAAAAACTACCAAAACGAATGGAAATACGACGGAAACGGATATGCCTTCTCAATATAAAGCTTCCAGTGAGGTAAGTATTTTAATATGCGTTTTATTTCAGGTAAAACGCTGCTATTATTCAATCCCCATTCAGGTTTTATTTACTTATCAAACATATTTCCAGCTGAAATATGACACTATAGTCCACGGTACATACCTTAAGTGCTGGCCACAAATTAAATTGCACGGTCTCAGCCGTATGAAAAGGCAGCACATTCATCTCGCGAAAGGAATCCCTGGTGATAAGGCTGTTATCAGTGGCATGCAACGAAATGCTCAAGTCTATGTGTACATAGCCTTAGATAAGGCCCTTGCAGATGGATTGAGGTTTTTTGAGTCTGAAAATGGAGTTATCTTAACAGCTGGCAATGAATATGGATATTTAGAACCTAAATATTTTTGTAAAGTCATTAATGTCAGCACTGGTAGGTGTCGTTGTATGTATCAGTTTGCCACACCTGTATTCAGAGCTTGTAATAATATTATTCAGTAGTTTTCTAATATATGCACATTGAGATTTCGCTCCATCATACATTTTCTAGCTTTGATTGTTTAATCGGCTACTGAAAACCAGCCATAATACCCAGCCTAACGAAAAATACCACTCGTACTGGGCCTGATGCAATTAGTGCATTTTTTTAACTAAATTAATTTGACAACACTAATACTATAGCTGTCTTTGTGGTTTCAGCTCATGACTGAATTTTAATTTTAATGAGAAATTACTAATTTAAATTGATGTTGTATTAAAACGAATAAATCTATTTTAAATTCAGATTATTTGTCTGTGATTTTAAATAATGACTAGCTGATACCCGCGACTACGTACGCGTGCGAAACTTTCCAATAAAATCTGTCACCAGCATACATTGAACCTCGTAGCAAATGGCTGCTTCTGGTTTAGAAAGTTCAAGCTGTATGTAAGAATCCGCATCTTTGATTTTAGTAAAATATAGCCTATGTTTCAATTTTGCTGCTAGGTACCTACCTAATTATTATATCAGATTGCTATAGGCCAATCAAATCAATAGCATGCTAACTCAACATCTCTGTGATGTCATAATGCTAGATGCTTGCTAGCAAACTCTCATAATATTTATTATCTGTGGTGTTAAATGTCAAGAAACGTTCCAACTGCGTCATCGCAAAATATTTTTTATGGGATTCCCCAGCAAGCAAGTAGGTACCTACCTAGATCGTTAGTAGGTAGTTCCTTATCATGACCTAAACCATTTATGAACACACAGTCATCGATTCCTTTGTAACTAATGTGTAACTCGAATATCACATTTGGCTTTGTAGATGAATATTAGGCATTAAGTGTTGTTGTTTTGTTTATTTTAGAAATACATATATTAAATAGGTTATCATAATAGAAAGAAAGTGAGTTAAGTAATTACATTACCTAATGTGTGTGTTAACTTTGTGCTTATCTAACATGCCTTTAGCATAGTAAGTTTAGAACTTTTGTGAGCAAAGAGCAAAACTTTTGTGTTCGTATTTTACAAAAGAGTATTTTATACCTACATATAGGTACATAGTGTTCTATAATCGAAAATAACAGTTGGGCAAGTATATACCTACCTATCTAGTACTTGCCTATTAGGTATGTTATGTAGTACCTACCTACAGGAATATTTTGAGACCTACTTATCAAGTGCACAATAGTTATATTTAACATTGATAGTCCATAATGACAATCCCGACTAAATTATATATCATGTTTACCACTAGCAAGCAGAATTTTGTTTTTTTTTTTATTAAATTTTCAAATGTTATTTTTCAGGTGAACACCTATACCCATGAGCTATGGAGGCGGCTGGGCCATCCATGCGCTATGCTTCGCCAACTCAGTCCACATCTCAGCCTTCCCCTAAAAAATCCCCCAAGAAAAAACCAAACAGGGCTGCCAAATTCAAACAAAACAGCAATAACTCCTCCCCGAAAAGATCTATTAACGATCCTAGTTCTCTAAACCCTGAAAACATTCCCTTTTCATCACCAATGAGTAATCAAAACCAGCCACCTGCAACTCCAACAAGAAATAATCAAAATGACCCCCACTCTTCACCTAACAGATCTAAAGAGAATCAGGTCTCAGGAAGGTTTTATAAGAGCGACCCTTTCACTGCTGCAATTGAAAATCACCAAAAAAAGCCATCTGCTGAATTCCCTGCAATACAATCGCTGATGATAACTGTCCATAATAACGCGGTTCCATATCAAAGAACTGTTCAACAGGAAATGCGCCCTAAACAAGCTATCGTAAATGACGACGTTCAACCTCCAAGAGTTGTTCCAAACGAGTCTCAAGGACTCGCGAGTGACGTAACTTCTAAAACACCATATCAATCAAGATTCCCTCAAGCAAGACCCTTTCGGTATGACCCTCCTCATCAGAGATCAACTTACTCTGAAAAACAAAAAAAAAGAAACTCAGAGAATATGAACGTACAACCACAAAGCGTTGCCCAAAACGACGTTTTCCCTCAACATATTCTTTCAAATGACGTTCACCCTCAACGTTTTCTTCCGAAAGACGTTCAGCCTCCACGCATCGTCCAAAATGACGGTGCGTCTCAACGTATTGTGCAAAACGACATTCAGTCTCCGCGCAACGTTCGAAACGATATTCAGCCTCGACAAATTCCACAAATCGATCTGCAGCCTTATGCCATCATTCAAAACGACGTTCGCATCGTCCAAAACGACGTTCAGCCTCGAATTGTCCAGAACGCGATGCAGGCCCAAGGAACAGTACAGAATAACATGATTCCTGGTCAATCTTACCAAAGATCACTCAATCAATCACGGCAATATGACGTACCAAATCGAAACGAAAGGAGATCTAATAACAAATCCATTCCTCCGTTATATGACCTCGTGCAGCACTTGGAGCAAGTGAACGGAGAATATCAGATACGTCCGAATTGGAAACAGAGGAAGCTTTACGAGCAAGAGCCGGACAGTAACAAGAAGGTGGTAGTGTCAGGTGAGGTTTGATGGACTTTCTGAAGGCTGGTTAGATAGAACTAGGTATCTTCTTAAGGTGTCAGATCCCCCAATTCATAGAGGCTGAACCGTCCGCCAAACTGGACTAGCATTCGTCTAGCGCGGCGCTTGTCTCTTTATCGTCTATGGATTCGAAGTTTTAATATATCTTAGAATTAATGCTCGAGTCGTTTAGTCAAAAGTGTAGTAAAATTAGTCTCAATTCAAACAAAAACATTATTTATTTTAACATAATCTTTCCAGGTTTCCCAGCATACACTAAACCCGAGGAGCTAGTTCGAAAGCTCTCTGTACTGGGTCACGCTCAACTAGAAACTTACAAGGGCCGAGTGGCGCTGGTTACCTTCAATACAGAGCAGGAGGCCCTTGACGCAATTCAGGCTAACGAGACGATAGCCGTCTATGGCACTATTCTCACAATAATCAAATACACCGGCCGGAAGCAACTCATGACGATGATCAAAGCTAATAAGCGTGTTATTAAGAATGAAGGTATAGTCAA
Organism: Eulithis testata; assembly: GCA_947507515.1. Taxonomy (NCBI): domain Eukaryota; kingdom Metazoa; phylum Arthropoda; class Insecta; order Lepidoptera; family Geometridae; genus Eulithis; species Eulithis testata. The sequence continues at coordinate 10,253,291 of OX382207.1, read as the reverse complement.
TTTTATAATTTTGAAATCCCATAAATACTTATAAATCCCCTCTATTGTTTGTCATCTTTAGATCCTAAAGTATGAACTCGAAGTTGACCAAATCCAAATCCTTTGAGATAAAAGGTTTGAGACTGTATTTATGTCTGATATTCATTTAAAAATGGGGTTTAAAGCTGATGAATATCCTCATAATTTGGAAACGGTAGCACCAATCAGCTTTCTTACAAAAATACTTACTGAAGTTTGACTTATACGTTCAGACCTCAAAATGTTGTGATATTATTGAGATTTTGAATTTTACTTTTCTCTCTGAAGTGTGGTATTATCATTTATTTCAGGGGGACCGCCTATAATAGCTCCAGCAAAGTTGGATTTATCAGGTGATTTCAGCCAACAGGTACAGAACATCGAAGACGCCATCCGACTGACGCAAGAAGAGGTTGCCAAAATCAATCTACTGTTTGAAGACATTGAGATGTACATGCGGAAGATTTTTCCAAGTAAATACTATCATATATGTACTATGTATTATAAGAAAAAAATGTATATTAGTATTGTATCAGCAATCTATGTTGTTCCCATAGTAAAAGCTCTGCTTAGTTTGGGATTAGAGGGCATTGCAAAGATTGTGAACTTAGGCCGCCTCAAAATCAACGTAAAAAATATTTTATACCATTCCCCCTCTAACAAGCGTATTTTATTCACTGAAAACAGTGAATAAAAAGCACTTTTACTCACTGTTTTGGTGTTCGAATTTAGAACACACTACCTAATAAATTTGACCTCCATCTACTTATTGTTTTTGCGCAAGGAGGTTGTATAGCATTGGCTATAAAACCTCCAATCTTTATTTTTCTCGTAGTCATAGTATAAAGTATAGTATGCAACTCTTGAATAAAACGGATTTATACCGAGGGCCATGAACCACTTGCGGCGTTCAGGATTCTAACATTTGAATCACTCCCATGAATGAAGCTGGTGATTTATTTACGGCCCTCGCTTTAAATCCGTCTTTTATTCACTAGTTGCATAATATACTCTTATTCGGTAAAATCATAAGGATCATTTTAAGTTTAGAATCTCTAACGGCTAGAGCTTTCTACTCAAACACTCACAGCATAACCTTCCTCAGCATGCGTTGCGGTACCATTCGGCTCTATAACAACGGGTCAAGGTATAAAGTCGAGTGACGCGGACTGCTTCCTGTCCATGGTGCCCGGCACAGAGGGTCGTCCCGGCGAAGGCGCGGCCGAGCTCTGCTCGCAGTTCGTGAGTCGCGCCGCCCGAGTCTTGAGACTTTACCCTGAGGTGTTCTCGAGACTGGTCGCGATACCCAGAGCTAATACACCGATTATAAAATTTCTGCATGTGCCGACTAATGTCAACTGCGATCTCAATTCTAAGGTTTGTTTTTACTTTGTTCTCATTTTAGTTTATCTCATCATCATCATCATCAACCTATATCGGTTCACTGCTGGACGTAGGTCTCTCCCAAGACGCGCCACTGAGCCCGGTCTTCGTCTCTTCTCATCCAGTGTTTGCCAGCTACATGTCTCAGAACGTCACCCCACCTAGCCGGAGTCACCTACTTTATCTATCTATACTAATATTATAAAGAGGAAATATTTGATTGAAACAAGTTTTCTAACCAAAAAATGTGCACTTTAATTTATCGCATTGGTACAATTTTGGTCGGAAAACTTGTTTGGATCAATGTGATATTTTTACTGAACCTTTGCATTGTTATTCTCTCGACCCTGAAGCTCTGCTATTTCACATAATTACATTTAGTTATATTATATCTTCAAAAATGTTGAAATGTGCGAGCGAGAAGGTTAACTGCCTTTACCCTACGCCTTAACAGAGATACGTCTTTCAGACACCACTAGGCGTGCAGAACAGTCGTCTGATAGGGCACCTGCTGCGTCACGACCCTCGCTTCGGGTCCGTGGCTCTCCTCATCAAGTACTGGGCCCGAGTCCATCAGCTCTCTGGCACCGGCCGGCTCACTAACTATGCATTACTGCTGCTTCTTGTGTTCTATCTGCAGCAAAATCTACTGCCTCCCGTATGCAAGTATGTATCTCATAAAGTATGTCACATCCCGTGTTAGGTTCTAGTGGACACCGGTCGGCTCACTGACTATGCATTACTGCTTGTGTTCTATATCTGCAGCAAAATCTACTGCCACCGGTATGCAAGTATGTATCTCATAAAGTGTGTCACATCCCGTGTTAGGTGTCTAGTGGACACCGGTCGGCTCACTGACTATGCATTACTGCTTGTGTTCTATATCTGCAGCAAAATCTACTGCCACCGGTATGCAAGTATGTATCTCATAAAGTATGTCACATCCCGTGTTAGGTTCTAGTGGACACCGGTCGGCTCACTGACTATGCATTACTGCTTGTGTTCTATATCTGCAGCAAAATCTACTGCCACCGGTATGCAAGTATGTATCTCATAAAGTGTGTCACATCCCGTGTTAGGTGTCTAGTGGACACCGGTCGGCTCACTGACTATGCATTACTGCTTGTGTTCTATATCTGCAGCAAAATCTACTGCCACCGGTATGCAAGTATGTATCTCATAAAGTGTGTCACATCCCGTGTTAGGTGTCTAATGGACACCGGTCGGCTCACTGACTATGCATTACTGCTTGTGTTCTATATCTGCAGCAAAATCTACTGCCACCGGTATGCAAGTATGTATCTCATAACTACTCGTATCGTGTAAACACGATGCCAGCATCAGAGTGCGCTCGGATTATGGATTGCCACAATCAGAGTTGCATCCGAGTAGGTATCAGAGTCCACTCCGTCCGAGCAGGAGGGCTACTCCCGAGTACCGCCGTTCCAAATTGGATCCGGATTTTGACAGATTTTGTCGCATTTTGTACTGAAAAATGACACGACTTCTGTCAAAACCTAAGGATCCGGATTGGAACTGTGGTCGAGAGTAACCCACCAGGCTTTAATCGTCTCAACCCGGCTATAGTGAAATTAAACTGTCGCCCGCGGCTTTGCTCGCGTGGTAGCAGCATACGCATTATTTGGTTAAAATCTTTGATCCGAATTTTAGACCCTTTAGGGTGCAACTTTTCAAAATTCCTTTCTCAGTGCACCTCTACACTATGTAAGGATACTACCCTCCAAATTTCATACCTCTAGGAAGTCTAGGACTTATAGTTTAGGCTTTGCGTTGATTGTCAGTCAGCTTCAAAAAATATTTATGTATTTAAAGATTTAGGCATAGTTTAATGTTCCAGCCTGCAAGGTCCAGCGCATAGCTTCCTCATAGAGAACTGGGAGGCGGGGTTCGACCACTCCCCCCTCCCTTTCCTCCGCGAGTCCCCTCCCTTGAGGGACTTGTTGGGAGGGTTCTTCCTGTACTACGCCGCATTCAACTTTGACGATCTCGTGGTGTGCCCACTTGTGGGGAAGCCATTGCGCAAGGTACGTTCATCAATATACAATCTATACTAATCTAGTTTAAATAAGTTTAAAGAAATAAATGTAATGAACTTGCCAACATCTATGAAAACTTATTGTATGTTCTAAAAAATAACAATCTATTCAACAAAACAAGTGATAATCATAATGTTAACACTAGAAATAAAGACAAACTCGCTGTTCCCACCACTAGGCTCACAAAAATTAGTAAATCTTTCAAAGGGAAATGTGTACGCTTCTTTAACAAAATCCCAAGTGATGTGTCTCAGTTGTCGATTAGCAAGTTCAGAAACTTAATAAAACGAAGACTTCTTTTAAAACCTACTATAAAATATCTTATTATTTAGAAGACAAACAAGCTTGGGACGAACTAGATCCAACTCATCCAATAAAAAAAATTTTAATCATACCTAATCATACAAAACGTAATGACGATTCAAAGTGATCAGTGAGATTTTATTGAATAAATATTTTTGACTTTGAGTTTGTAAGGCTCTTTTGTTTGTAGAGGGTAGTAAGTTTATAGTCCAATAGAATCGTTAAATGATAAAAGAAGTTTCATAGTAGAGGACTAATAGGATTCGACAGTTCTTCCGTCCCTTTCCCGCGGGACGAGTTGCCCAGCAGTAGAACTAAAACAACATACATTTATAATTTGACAGGCGTCATAGCTCAGTTGGTAGTAGCTCTGCCTTCCGTGCTGTGGGTCGTGGGTTCGATCCCCACCAAGAACAAACATTTGTGTTGCAAACATAGATCTTTGTCCTGTGTCTGGGTGTTACTGTTTATTATAAGTATGTATTTACAAAAAAAAAAAGTATCTAAGTATTCTATCAGCCATCTAGTTCCCATAGTACAAGCTTTGCTTAGTTTGGGACTAGAAGGCGTTGTGTTAAATGTCCATGAATATTTATTTATTTATTTTATTTATAACTAGTTTCCGTCCTCAGGCCCAGTTCGAAAGTAACGTACTACCGCCCCAATACGCCCTCTACCAGCAAAACATCAAAAATGGCGTCGCGCTACAAGTCAGGACCAACAGTAGCATCTGCATCCAGGATCCCCTGGAGCTGAGCCACAATGTGTCATCCGCCGTGTCCGGTCGACTGGCCAATGAAATTAAAGCATTTATCAAACTGGGTGAGTTGACTAGTTCTGAGTGAGTAAAATGACGCCTATAATAAATAAATATATATAATATCGCAATATAATAATAATCGCTTGTAAATACCTTCTGATAAGATAATTGATATGAGAAAAAAGTGTTATGGGCCCGACAAAAATGTTTTGAGAATATATGTGTGAAAGAAATTGTCGGTCCTTCGGGGCCCCCTGAGAACCTGGGCACGGGCCTCGTGTGTCCATAAGGTAAAGACGGAATTGAGTATGATTAGTATTTATGAATTCCAGCCGCCACAGCGTACAGCCAAGATGAGAAGACCCCTGGAGACTTCCTCCGTACAATCCTGCTAACCCGTCCCCCGGAGCCCGAGCCGGCAGAGTCTCGCATCCGACATCGGATGTCCTTCCCTACGAGATTGTTGCTCGCGCTGGGGGACGACTGGCAACAAACCATGAGAGACATCCTTGTCAACCAATTGTTCAGGGATGTATTTATGCTGGAGCTTATCAGAGAGGATTCCGTATCTCGGGTAAGATACATACACCGGAGTACTCAAACCGAATACAAATTTAAGCACCACTTAAAATTGCTTTCCCTCTGTTTGATATTACTCATTTGTAAGAGATGGCAATAATCATATAAGTAAAAAAAAGTATCTAAGTATTCTATCAGCAGTCTAGTTCCCATAGTACAAGCTTTGCGTAATAAAACAGAGACTTCTTTTAAAAGCTACTATAAAATATCTGATTATTTAGAAGACAAACAAGCTTGGGACGAACTAGCTCCAACTCATCCAATAAAAAAAAATGTAATCATACCTAATCATACAAAACGTAATGACGATTCAAAGTGATCAGTGAGATTTTATTGAATAAAAGATTTTTGACTTTGCTTAGTTTGGGACTAGAAAGCGTTGTGAAAGATGACCAAGAATATTTATTTAATTTATTTATTTAATTTAAGCGTGAACTTAATTTAAGTGGCGTTTGAGTATTCGGCCAATAGATATATATATGTCCTTATTGTACACCAAGAAAAGAAAAACAATAAAAGAGAGATAAGTTTAAATTATGAGATACAATGGGCGGTCTTATCGCTTTAAGCGATCTCTTCCATACAAAAGTACATGGGTAATATCAAATTGACATATTTGATGGTTTACTACACATAGGTGTAAAAAAACGTGACATTGGCGAAATTGCGGGCAACACTGCAAAGGCCATTCAGACAAGAATTGATTGAAGGCTTGAAGGCGAAGATTCGTGTTCAACGCGAATACGATACATGAGTCACGATAAAAGATCGCGTTCGGTCCATGGATCGACTCATGGAGTACTTCGTCATGACGAAGTACTTGGCTACATTAAAAAAAAAACTTCACTACGTCGCGATAATCTAGCTAGAACGCTCGGCGTCTCGCAGTCAACTAATGATGGGCATACTCGCTAGAAATAGTTACGATCAGACTGTACAGTTCGATAAATCGCTACGTGTTTGTTCTAAAAACTGTACAGTTTTATAACATACATCTAGCGATTTATCGGTACCGTTCGAACTGTACAGTCTGATCGTAACTATTTCTCGATTTCTCGTAGCGTATGCCCACCATTATGGTAAGCATACACGCTCCGAGAAATCGAGACAACGCAAATTTTCGCGTTATCGCGATAGGGTAAAAACCTAGCATAAAAACCAAAAGTAGGTAAGGTCCAACACTTTATAGATTACTAGATTCCGCCCGCGACTTCGTTCGCGTCCCGTTGGATCCCGTTGGTTTTCCGGGATAAAAAGTAGCCTATGTGTTAATTCAGGTCACGGACAATATATATTCCAAGTTACATCCAAATCGGATCAGTAGTTTTTACATAAAAGAGTAACAAACATCCATCCATCCTCACAAACTTTCGAGTTTATAATATTATCACTACATAGTATAAAGCAAAGTCGCTTCCCGCGTCTGTCCTAATGTCCGCATGTATGCTTAAATCTTTAAAATTACGCAACGGATTTTTAATAGATTGAGTGATTCAAGAGGAAGGTTTATCGGTATGCGCCGACGCCCCACGCACTCACACTTCTGAATATGCTCATTGCTCAGACACCTCTAGTGGATATATTCCATACAAATTTAAGGCAATTCGTTAGTCTTTGTATATGTTTTTTAAGGATCTAAATGCTCTAATGGCTCATAAAACGTTTTGGTCTTAGACTGTAAGTTTTATTTATGCAACTGTGTAATAAATAAACACAGTGCATGTGCACACAACAAGATGGCTGCCTCAAGACTGCCGTTATTTATTCTTCCTTCATTCAATATAGAGTATAGATATCTAGTACAGTTTATATGTATATATAATACATTGCACCCGTGCGAAGCCGGGGCGGGTCGATAGTAGAAGGTATATAAGTTGCAGGAGGCGGATGTAGAGGTAGAGTCGGAGGTGTACCAGTGCACGGCGCGCCGGGCCGTGTGGCGCCGCTCGCAGCACACCTCGCCGCGGAACGCCGTGTTCTCTCCGCGCCAGCTGCTGCACCAACACAGGGACATCTCCGACGCCATCGTCAACCGCAGCCCGCACATGCACGACGTCCATCTACCCTTCGAGGTGACAACTCACCTACCTTCATTATTAACACTACTGTTAATATACTATTTCATTACAAGTGCGAAAAGGCTGTCATTGCAAAGAGTTCCGACAAATGTGTACCCGAGCCGAGGCGCAGCCGAAGACGAGGGTTGACAGTCGGAACAAGTTGCAATGACGGTTCCGCACGTGTACTAAACGACTATTTTTAATACAGTTGCGAAGAAATGAAGCAATTTTATAAAATATTTTGTGCAACAAATAACTAAACTCGCAAAGAAACTTTCTGAAAAATGGCGCTAACCATAGAATATAAGCAGAGTTTTTTTTTCTTCACCCATTCTGGTAGGCAAAGAGAACTATGCCCATCCAGCTAAGTCTTCAGTAGAATTTTTTTATCGATATGAAATGAAAATGAAATTTAATGAGATTAAATGAAATGAAACCTAACCTAACTCATTCAATCAAATCATTAAATCTGATATTGAAACAAATTAGTAGCTAAGGAAAGGTAAAAAAAAGCACGAGTATGTAATAGCCCACATCCCGAACGCTATACGTCCCTGCAATACGCCACTTTTTGAGCAACTGTATTAAAAAGGTAGTTTCGTTATTGTTAGTACTCGATGCAGAATTAGATGGCGCTGCTTAATTTGTACGCATTGTAGAACGCGCTAGCGTTGCGTTTTGTGCAACGGGCCGCTATGCTAGTAATGTTGTGAATAAATAGACTCCCTACATTACCAGTGTTTTATATACACTACCCCCTCTCGAGGCCTACCTAGTAGTCCAACCATATATGTACAACTACAGGGTACTCAACTTTGGCGTACGTTCATTTCAACGTGTGTGAAGCGCTCGTGGCTTGCTTGCTTAGTCAATTTTCACTGAATATCTAAGTTACACCACGTTCTGCACGGTCATTATTTTGATGGGTAACCACTGGTCGCATTTACATCTGAGCGCTTCTGTGCTTCGGCACGTTGAACCGTCGGTCCCGTCTCTAGCAGTCGTTAAGCTACAGGCCAATAAACTCCGTTACCAGAGTTGGCCGCTACCTCATCCGAGCTTGCTTGCTAACGTGTGTTACTCTACCATAAACTCAGAATGATATTTTAGTGACCGGTAAACTACTATCCTGCTGTTTATCATGGTGGAAGACTCAGCTGAAGTTCGTTTGGGCATGGGTAAAATATTACCGCTAAAACTGTATGTATGGGACCATCTAGGTTCGTTTGTTTATTTATTTATTATAATAAGTAAATCATTTTAATTTTCAGGTGGAGCTCTTATTCCGCTCGAAGCCTCGATGTTTCACAATCTCGATAGCTTCACTGGACGGTGCCGACGAGGAAGAGTTCAAGTTATTCCGAATATTCATGAACACATTCTTGCACCGATGGCACGTGGAACTAGTCAGACCGCACATAACGGAGGACGCGTGGCAAGCGCTCACCGATGCCGAACGAAGACCGAAAAACTCACCTAAGAAATCCCCGAAAAACTCTCCTAAGAGATCCCCGAAAAGGGCAATGAAAAAAGAAAATATCCGGAAGGAGCTTCTTGGTCGTAAACCTACAGAACACGTATCAGAGAGGCCTCCAAAACCTCAAATAGAGACAGTGGCGTTTGTGAATTCCAACCACAGAGATCTCAGCGATTCTCTCGCCGGTATAAGTTTGACTGACACTTCTAAATAGATCTCAATTCGCAGTACGGACGTTACATAGGCTGAGAAACTGCGCCAACTGCTGACTAAACCATTAGCACCGCTCAACATGCTCAAAACTGACTTTGGAACCACTGACCGAGTGGTCAAGCAATATTTGTATTGCAACGCACATCATCAGCTCACTATTACTTGCGTTAGCACGAGATATCTGAAGCCGCGTAGCTTAATCCGGTTTATGTTTACCTACGAGCTCTTTAGTGCTACTAACAGATGCTCGTAGGTTATAGAAACCGGATATTAGATAAACCTTGACTTAGTTCTACTTTGGACTGTAATCTGTGTGGATGGTTAATGTGCCTGGGTCTACCGGAAACCTATTCTGAAGTCCTCCCTCAGTGAGGTATGGGTATGGTGACCAAGCAACATTACTCCTAGTTTAAGATATTTTTGATGACTGCTTTACGGAATCGAAACTACTTTAGGCTGAAAAGAAAGCATAACTAGTATGTACCTTACCTAGTAGTTCAATTGATTTTTTATAAAAAAAATTACTTTGTGTATGAAATCGTTATTTTTTAAACTCGCTCTCTACTACGCATTTGTGAATTGGTAGAGTATTTGACTATAGACATGCGTCCATAAATTGGCTAGCGGAAATTATTAATTTTGGATTAGTTTAGTTAGTTTATAAGAGACAATCATACAAAAGAGAGAAGACATAAAACTTGGATGAATGCTTGTACTAAGAGTCGACAAATGCACTGTTTGCTAATGCACGGTTCCTATACAAGTATTCTTTAGTGGCATTGTCTATAATATTCATTATTCCATTCCGTTTCTAAATTGTATCTGATGGCTGATCTGATTAGATTTGAAGTTAGCATAACTCCTACAAGCACACCATCTTCCTGGGAGCTTCGCAGGAAATATTCATCTTGTTTGAAAATACGTTATGATCAAGCCATATATAGGAAACAAATGATCCGCGTCGTGTGCAACATGTTGCATGATTCGGAGATTTGTTTAGCAACTTACGTGATGCGCGCTATCCTGCCTATATAGGAACCGTGGATTAGTAAAATTATAAACAACTAGGTATTTATTAGTAGTAACAATTAAAAATATTTGTGGTTTCATAATTTCTATTACTGTAGGTTTCCACCTAAAAACATTGACAATAAAGGTACAAGTTGGTAGCGGGCGACATGAGGCAGCAGCGGACGTCGTGTCGCAGCGACACTACTGGTTTCTATGTATTTCTATGAAATTCCCTCCGTAATTCTCACAGGTTCTTTGGTGAATGCTAGCCCAATAAAACCAATCGTTTGTGAGGATTGTGTTGTGAAGATTTTATTTTGAATGTTTTTAGTGGAAACCTACTGCTAGACACTGGTTAGACAAGAACCCATCGCTTTGCTGGCACTTTCCGATAGAAGCGAAGTCAGATACGGGTTGCTATGCTAAGTAACTCTTAAAGTTTTTAAAGAGGTTCGGTAAACTGCATTATATTGGTAACCCCCTGCATTCTAACTTTAAGATAAACTTAAAAACTCCAAGTATCCGTAGGGTACGTGAATTTAGGTAAATCTTTATTCGCGTAAAAAATGTACAAATGCTTTGTTGTACTTTTTTTGTAGATTTTGCATACGCTGGCTGGGGGTAGCCAATATATAGCATTTGTAGTAAAAACATGTTAAAAATATAAGTACATTTTATTGTATTTTATTAGAAATAGCTATCAGATTACTAAATTGCGTTGACATTGAGTAGAAAAATACAAGGTTAGTATTTTAATATTAAGATAACATTAAATATTTTTTTGTATAAAAATTATAGTGTTGTTTTATCACTTGAATCATTGATTTTTACAATTACCACACTACAATACAATAATTTTATGTTATTGATAGTTAATAAAACTACACAATATTTTATAATAAACGGGGAGAATACAAGAGATAATAGGAGTTAAGATATTATTTTACTCGAATTTTTTTAAAAGAATCGATATCTGGAAGAATAACAGAACTTGACAGTAAGAATAAGAAATGTCAGATTTGTTTGAACGTCACAGTTCACGTATACATAAATAGAACGTACCTATTTATCAACTATTTATTTTGTAGGTTGAAATAAAGCTGGCCCAACCAAACATAATATCAAATTCAAAACAAAGTTCGTCTTGTATTTAGGTAGGTTATTATTTTAATATGAAATAACTGAAAATACTTCCAAGACGCGAACGACTTCAGCAGCATGGAAGAAAACTCGGGTAGGTTCCTACTTCCTACGATTTCAAATGACTATATATTTATCCGCAAATATTCATAAAGAAACACGTGTGTTTTGTTATAATTTTAGAGTTTCTGGACGTATCTAATTTGGTTTTGGAAGGTGATGTTGACGACCAAGTGGAGAGCCTGTTGAGGCACGTGAGACTAAGCCGTGGTGATGTTATCGGCTTACGGAATTTACTAGCAGACTTGGAACTAGCGCTAAGAAATGTTTGGCCAGGTAAAAATGTTTTTTATTCACAAAGGCAGTTTAGTAATTTGAGCCTATACAATAGATTTGAGTCCACTACTTAGGTAGGTACATAGATACCTACTAACCAATTTGTTTCGTTGTCTATCCTAGGTTGTCAAGTGCATCCTTTTGGTTCAATAGTCACAGGATTGGGCATAAAAACCAGCGATGTAGATGTCTATGTGAAAATTTGTGGCAGATCATATAATAAAACAACCCCTGTGATACTAGCCAGAAACGTCTTACGCAACACACCTTGGAAGTTCTCAAACATATTTGCAATTCCTGCAGCAAAAGTTCCAATAGTCAAATTCTTCCATGCACCAACAGGCTGCAACTGCGATGTTAACTTCAAAAGTGAAGCCGGTGTAGCCAACAGCAAACTGATCTTTCATCTATTAAAAACAGACTACAAGGCACTATCACTGGCAATCATTGTTAAATATTGGTCAAAGGTATATAAATTCACAGGAACTAATCTACTGTCAAGTTATGCTCTGACAATGTTGGTTATATTCTATCTGCAAGGAATAAATATGCTGGCACCCATCTCCGACCTTCAAAGGTTTGTGGTGCCACATATAGTGGAGTTTTGGAACTGTGCATTTGATAGAAATGCTGATCAGCCGAGAGCCTACAGAGATAACATGTACCATTTGCTCGGAGGCTTTTTTAAGTATTATAGCTTTTTTCGGTTTGATCAATATGTTGTGAGTACTTTTGTTGGAACACCAATTATGAGAAGTGTTTTTGCAAGTTCAGAGCATAGTCTGCACGAGTTCCCCTTGTACAAGAGGCACCTGGATGCTGGGATCTGTGGGCCACTGCGGGTGGATACCCTTATGTGTATCCAAGACCCCTTTGATCATAGCAGGAATTGTTCCATTGCCATCTCACAGAAATTGTTCAATACAATCCAGGTGCACTTCCGATATGCTGCAAGGATGTATGATCAAATGCCTCCTGATGAATTCCTCAAAGCAGTGTTTTCCCAGCATCCTGTGAAACCCACTAAAGTAACAATAGATAGGTCACATAAACGTTTAATCAAACCTCCACCTCTTTTGGTAACACCAATATTCAAAAGCAATAAACAGAAAAAGAAAAAGAGGAATAATAAAATTGCTACTAATTACATACAACAGAAAAATAGATAATGTTTTAGAGTACCTACATACCTATATGGTATGTCATAATTATCTTGTTTATTTATGTAGGTAGGTTTATTTTGTGGACACTATGTACAATAAAAGTAAATTGTTTTAGATTTAAGATTGGACATTTTTAGACTGACTATGATAATGAGGTCAAACCCAGAGAGCGAAAATATTTTTTTTTTTGCCGTCATGATTAACATACTTCGACCGCTTGTGATCTTTGTAACAGCTAATTGTGTAAGCTTCAATGGAAAAAGTTTAAATTATTTCTCACATAATTTTTCTGTTTCTTAATTATTATTTTCATCGCTTGTTTCACCATCCTTGAACGCTATCTGCCAGATCACAGGAAAAAATACTCTTCCTGCCTTTTTCGAGATACCTAAGTAAGTAGGTACCTGCTGGATAGCTTTATCCTAAGACGGTGAAAAATGTACCTAGCCTACCTCAAGCCCTATGCAGCTAAGTTATGCACCTAGGCTTGTTTTAGTTTTAGTAGGTATTTAGAATTTTTATAGGCTGTGGGTATGTAATTATTTCTTTAGAATAACAATTTTAATAATAGGTAATAGGTAATTGTGGTAAGAAATAAGACTACCTACTGTAAAACAATTTACAATCTTTCTAGCAATATTTGTTTTAGAAAATCGCTGTTATTATTTTCTCTGTATGTTTTAGAGGCAAATCTAAATTGTTTCATTAACGTCGAGTCGGGATGCGCATCTGCTAGTTCACCGACATTGTTATTGTGAATGAACACATCTTGAAGAACAAACCTATTTCTCAGAGGCAGAGGCGCCGAAACATTTTTTTTCACATTCTGCATGTACAGACCAAACTCATTCGGTACGTGGCTTAGATCCGCGAATGTGCGCTTTTCTATCGGATAGCCTGCGTAAGGGCTTATTATGTATTTATCATAATCAAAATTACCGTAATATTCGAAAAAATCCCCTAACAGTGAGTTTAACGTAACTTTATTTTGCGTGTCATATTGTGCCTCTTTATATCCCAAATTCCATTCATTTTCAAAGAATGGCGTCACGTTAGATTGTAGCGAAGCTACCGAGGGCAATAGACTTCTTTGCTGCAAGTAAAATATAACCATCAGGTTCAATCCGTAATTTGGCAACGAATTACTTCCCGTAAGCTTGTGTACCCTCGCCCAATACTTCACTATGAAGAATAAGTGAGGGGTCTAGATGCAAACCCGACACTATCCACTTTTCGTTTTTTTTTACCAGAGCCCAAAAACATGTACAAGGAAATTTACTCAGAAAAGTAATTATCTAACTGCTTTAATTAAATGTAAGTACCTAATTTTTCATCTCGTTTTAAAAATGATTAGTATTAAAATGGTCATACACGTATAATTTTCGATTGAAATATGGATAGAGGCGGTTATGTATCTGACTGTTGGACAGTGGCGGTATTGCACTTCACTTATACGGACAGTGGCGGTTTTGCAATTTAGCTCTTTAGGATAAAGGGGGTTTTGCATCTCACTGCCATGCCATACTAGCAATGCAAGAGAGAGCCATAAAAATAAATATGTTTAATTTTTTTATGTATAAAAATAATATTTCTAATTGAGTAAAGTAATAAATACCTACCTTCTTATTATGAAATCAAACTCATAAGTCACTGTGTGAGTTCCGTTTCCTAAAATCCTTGGGAAACTAAAAATAATAAATAAAAAATCACTTTTTTTTTATTATAACACAAAATGAACGTTTTATTACATACATATAAAAACTTTAATTAAAACTTCAGTTTTAGGTTAGTACCTAAAATCTATGCGCTCTTAAAAATCTATGTATATGCTCTTAAAAATCTATACGCTCATTCCCACTTCTGGCAGATACTCGCACGGCTCAATATTTTCGTCTTGCGAAGCATTATCGTTGACGTTGTTATCTAACACATTCTTATAGAATGAAAGTAGATCTTGGCCATAGTCGTCCTTCCAAGCATCACCATAATGTTTTCGTAAAAGTTTATCTACGTCTTCCAATTTAGCTTTACTAATATTTACTTTATTTGGTAGGATAGTTCTTACACCAAAATCATTCATTTTTTTAATTCCTCGTTTCATCACACTCTTAAACGCTCCCGTTTCGGCCCTGTAGTTTACTTCACCTTTCAGTAAAAATCTTTGAGGGTTATTCTTCACTCTCTTTATGAAATATCTTTTGCAGTCTGAGAATTTGAAATGGTATAATCCTGGTGGTTTTGTAACGTCCTCCGCATATGACTTCCAATCATTGACGGGACAATCATCACCTAGCTTTATTACTTGGCCATATCTGTTATATATATCTATGTATTGTGATGGTTGCACCATCACCTCATTATTTTTTATTTCTTTTTCAATGTTGCCGAACACTCTGTCAGCCGGCATGAAAGAATGACCAGGGACCGGAAAGATTAACTCTACACATTTAACTGTTGCTGGGGCATGAGTTGTGAGCCAATGAGCACACATAGTTATCATAATACTATTTTTATTTTGAGATCCACACCCGTCTGCCATCAGTCTTATTTTCTTTATAGTACTACTTATATCAATTTGAGTAGTTAGCTGATAAAAAACAGCAGAAGCTATCTCGTTTGCAGATTTAGCGTGTGTGTTCTCGGTCCAAGTATAGCAATATACATTATCTTTGGCAATGTTACCGGTGGAAGAACCCACAACAATCGTAAAATTGTTTATATATAATTGTCGGCTATAATAAGCAATTTGATCTGGAACTTTCGGGAGCACTTGGTTCTTTTGACAGTCAAACGACATAGTCAAGATGGATTCATTTCGCTCTTTTAAATACTCATAAAAGCATTTAGCTTTAAGCTTATGGAGACGCATTTCTGTCATATAGCCGGCTTTTGCTGCTTCATCCCTTCGATCTTTAGCCACTTTAATTTTTTCTGTTAGTTCGGTACACTTACTACAAACATCCACGCGTGGCATTTTAAATCCTATATTGTACTTTGTGTTAAACACATGCCTAAAGAAGCATTCTTTGACTTTCAAATCTTGTATGTCGTCATGTTCTTGGTTGTACATCCGCCACATTTTTTTTATGTTTAGGTCGGAAGACATATATTTTCGTTCCGACGTCTCCGAGCGACAATAGTGAGACTCTATGCATTTGAACTTCTCGATAAAACGCATGACACTGCGTTTCTTCGGTGCATTTATCAACGACCTCTTATCTCCGCCTCGACGTTCTGTGGGTAGTTGTCCAGATGTCAAAAAATTTTTTGAAATTCTTCGAATCCTATGAACGCCAACGTCCAAAATCATTAAAAAAACTTTTTGACATACTCGTAGTAATTTGTATGGCTTCCTAAAAGTTTTTATGTACATGGCAGTAAATGTTTGTGATTCGTGCCGTTGTGCGACTTTCCGTTTACGGCGAGCCGGGACTTTGGTTTTTAAATATTTCAAAATGAACTGGTCTTGATAATTTTTATCTTTGTTTTTGTAAAAAGCAGCGTGAAATTTCCTTACATCTTGGGGATGTAGCTCATTGCACTTATAAACGCCTTTTTTGTGAGTACATTTCCCCAATTTCGTCAAATCTGGTAAAGTTTTAGGTGAATATCTAAAACAAAAAATTATAACTTATTAAAAAGTAAGTTTATGGATGTACTCATACATAACCTTGCCACTAATATACGTTAGAGTAAAATTACCAACTTACTACTATCATTAATTACTTGATGATGATGATGAAATTACTTACTGATTTACTAAGCCTTATGGCATAAAACTATCCACATTTTTTCTGAACTTGCACCATGTAAAACATACCTTTCCAGCTTATCCAGGTTGCGTTTCCACAGTTTTTCATTGCGCAGTCGTTTTCTGGCCTTATTTCCAGTAACGGGAGATATATTTACTTCCATAATATCACTAAAAACCACTCAAAATCAATTTAATTAATTAGACTTGTTAACATAAAAACACTTGCGAAGACAACAATGGCTACTGCGTCGTGATTGGTCGAGATGATACAATGGCGGTTTTGCACTTGACAAGGTGGATAGAGTCGATTTTGAACCTCACTCAACATTTTGCTTGCTATTTTCTATAGGATAGAGGCGGTTTCGGTACTGGCTTTTAATGAGAAATCTGTGAGGAATGAGTAAAAGTGTTGCAAGAATTAAAAAAGTTTTTTTTTTTTTTTTTGGATAGTGGCGGGTTTGCATCTATACCCCTCAAGTTATAGATGCGTTCGTTTGAACGTATGAAATATCTTAGTAGATCAGTGGTTCGTATCCCAGCTAGGTTATTTACAGTGAGGTCTACTTTGAATTGCGTGGGTGTGTGCTGTAAGGTCATCGCGGGGATTCGAAGCCCGGTGTAATGGTGCAAGTCTGAGAAGAGTTTTGGGTGTTGTCGAAGAGTGTTGGAAGCATCTCTGAGGGCTTCAGACGTGTCTGTTCGATGCGTGAGGAGGATGGTGCAGTCTACATCACTGCCTCGGAGTGCGAGGCCGTACGGGATAGATCCGAACAAAATCACTCGACACCGTGAAAGTAAAATGTGGTAAGTACCTACCTAAAATAGTACATTACTACCGATATGTACCTACCTACCTATAGGTCCCTGCGAGTGTACAAACCCGGCAACTGGTGACATTACCCAACCTCAACAGATGCTTGTTCGATTCTCATACTCTTCTATTGGCCCTTTCGGTGGAATCCAGACGATATCAAGACTTGGGTCCATATTCTAGACGTTATTTACCTTGATTCGAAATCGTGCTTTGTTTTAGTTACCAAGGTTCGTATGTACAGATATGATAGTGGGTACCTAAGTGTTTATATATGCTTACCAGGCCAGCGTACTTTCAGCACCAATTCTAGATCCTGCAGTACCTGAGGAACTGCCTGCAGACGTTCTTCTGATATCATCACGTTGGTCACCAGTTGTGCGACTTCTGAAAAATCATCCGATGCCCGCTGGATTGCTAACTCTGAAAACTTCGGAGCAGTATGCGGGGTTACCAGCTGGGGTGGCTGCCACACGTGATTTTCTGGCCCCCAGGACGCTGATGGCCGAACCCACAGAGACAAAGCTATACTCGCTAGCAACGCAGTGGCAACTAGAGAAACCATCACAGAGTCAGTCTATCAGTCAGCGGCGCCACAATGAAACGAAAGACGCCTTTTTTTAAGCCACGAAACAGTAAACAAACTAGGCTCGTATTCAGACTTTAGCGTTACTCAAGTCTAAATTTATTTTATAAGAGTAGATTTTCATACAACTGTAAAAAAATCTGCTCTAGTCCGGATAGTGCTCGAGCAGTAACGGCGAATACGGACATTAAACTTTCATGAATATGAAAAAATTACTCACATATAAACTTCATTGTTTCTGGATCGTTACCACTACTACTTATTATTACGAGACACAGGCAGTTGTCCGTATTGCCCCTCGTTATTTCATACACTAAGTGACTACGGGGTTCGAGTTTTGCTACTTGAAACATGAACAGGAACACTACCTAGGTACCACCTATCAAGTTGACACCTTTTACAATTTGACCTTATCCCACCTCAACATTTTACAAGGTTGGGTATGTAGTTACCTGTTATTGCAGTCGAAAACAAACACTTGGTAATTATTAAAACAAGTTGCTTTTATTTTACCTACTCATTCAATTTTGCCTGGTTTTCTCAAGTATTGAAGGATAGGTAAACTGATATAAATATCAGAAACCTTACCTACCTACCTATTTCGACGGTGGATAGCTGTGGTGGATAGTATTTGATCAAGAAACAAAGTTACATTGTTGTTTTGATACTTTACTGTACCTCGTATAAGCTGAATCTTGAGCCTAGAGTCGGGACTCGCGTCCAGATTCTTGCCAATATTTTTATTGTGGTAAAACGGATCTTGGATGCAGGCACTACGATTCACATTCAATGGCTCTGTTATATTTGAACCAACGTTAAACCTATAGAGAGAAAATTCGTTAGGGACATTTTGTAAACTTTGAAATAACCGTCGTTCCAGCGGACGTGCAACAAAGGTTGATACTATGGTTTGGTTGAAGTCAAAACTATTGTAATAATTAAAAAAACCTCCGATTAGTTCATACAGGGTCGCGTTATTTTGCGGTTTGTCACCAATCTCATCAAATCCCATATTCCAATTTTCCACTAAAAATGGTTTTGCGTTTGCCTGCAGCAAACTGACTGGCAGCAAAATTTGTATCTGCTGCAGGTAGAATATTACTAGTAAAACCATCCCGTAGCTCGGGAACAGCTTATGCCCGGTGATCCGGTGCACCTTCGCCCAATACTTGATGATAACCGTCAGGTGCAGAATGCATTTATCTGAATGTACAAAATATCGAACAAGCTCGCCGTTTTGAACTCCATCGAAGTATTTAGAGAAGTTGACATCAAGGTAATGCCCTGAAGGGATGTGTTTGAAAGAGATTATAGGAACGTTGGCCGTGGGTCTCGGGTAGATGTCCGTGAAGAGATCCGGGTACTGTCGGAGGACGGTGTGGGCTTGTTCGACAGCAGCCGCGGCGTCTGTGTTGTCTGGGTCGTCGTCGGTTTGGTTGGCCCGAAGAACGAAGCAGTCGATATCGCTTTGCTGCAGCGCGAGGCCGGTCATCGTGGAACCGAAGACTAAAACTCGACTTCCTGTCGGTAATGTTACACATATCATTGTCAAGCACTTCAGTAGATAAAGAACCCTAAATCAATAACTACTATTTGCCTAAGTACAGCTATGTACCTTTTCCGTCTAGTATGTCGATAATATTTGATCAAGGAAGTGATTTGTATTTTTCCTTCGATATTTAACTCTGAGACTTTAGCTGAGAGTCTGTACTCGTGTCTAGGTTTTTACCAACATTTTGATTGTGGTAAAACGGATCTTGGATGCAAGCACTACGATTCAAATCCAAGGGCTCTGTTATATTCAAACCAACGTTACTCCGGTACAGAGAAAATTCATTGGAAACATTTTTTAAATCTACAAACAACCGTCTGTCCAAGGGTCTTGCAACAAACGTTGATACTATGGTTTCGTTGAAGTCAAAACTATTGTAATACTCGAAAAAACCCCCTGTTAGGTTAAACATGGTCAGGTTGTTTCGTGGTTCATAAACAATCTCACCGAACCCTATATTCCAATTTTCCACTAAGAAGGGTTTTACGTTTGCCTGCAGCAAACTGACCGGCGGCAAAATTTGCATCTGCTGCAGGTAGAATATTACGAGTAAAACTATCCCGTAGCTCGGGAGCAACTTATACCCGGTGATCCGGTGCACCTTCGCCCAGTGTTTGATGATAACCGCCAAATGCAGAATGCATTTATCTGAATGTACAAGAAAGCGGACAAGCTCGTCGTTTTTAAGTTTATGGAAGTATTTAGAGAAGCTGAGATCGAGACGATGCCCTGAAGGGGCGTGTTTGAAAGAGATAACAGGGACGGCGGCGGCGGCCGTGGATTTCGGATAGATGTCCGTGAAAAGATCCGGGTACTGTCGGAGGACGGTGTGGGCTTGTTCGACAGCAGCCGCGGCGTCTGTGTTGTCTGGGTCGTCGTCGGTATGGTTGGCCCGAAGAACGAAGCAGTCGATATCGCTTTGCTGCAGCGCGAGGCCGGTCATCGTGGAACCGAAGACTAAAACTCGACTTCCTGTCGGTAATGTTACGTGTCAATGGCGACTGTGTTTTTATCTGGACAGGCATATTTAACTCGGGGTGGTTACTACGTACTCGTACCTAGTAAGTACCTACATAATGTTTTTAAGAGCCCTTGGTGCTGGTGTTAGCGACGCCGCCGCGGCATCCCGAAGTCATAAACTCAAAATAGTTTAAATTAGTGTTCAGGTCCAGTTTTGGATAAAAACAAAACACTGATGGTCTCATTGCGGTGTCTGTCACATCCACGAGAGCTGAACCATGACGCTATTTGGTAGGTATACGTATTAGGTAATGCCTGGGTAGTTTGGTACAACCAAATATTTTGTGCAAAACTCCAGCAGTACACGTACAAGCAGGTATGGCGTTTAGCCTCTGACCTGTCTCCACCGGCATGGCTGTGCGTAAGTTTTGCAAGAGCACAGTGTAGCACACTTGTGCACACACGTTCACTGACCAGTATAGTATTTTATGTTTATCTCATCCATTGTTTAAAGTGTGGTTAAAAGTAGGTATGTACCTATGTATCTTTGTGGTTTTTTCGGGTTTCAGGCTGTTATACCTACCTAATGATGATAAGATAGAAGGTATGTTCGTAGGTATGAGTGTTATGGAGTTACTAGTGGTGAGAGAGTAGTGAAACGTCTGTTTCCGCTCTTACCTGGCCAGTGCGTATTGAGAGCTTTTTCCAGATGTCGGACGGCAATTGGGATGGTACGTTGTCGTTCATCTGACATCCTCAAACTGTCGACCAGCTGCGCCGCCTGCTGCGAGAAGTTGTCCGTCGGGTCACACGACCTCACATCCAAGGCACAGAACCACACCAGACACAACACCTTTGTGATGTTCATTTCCGTAAACAACTTCGAAGTTTTCTGGTTAACCACAGACTTGGAAAAACTAATCGACGACTGAGATTGATGACAATACTTTTAAGATCTATACCTAGGTATTTGCAAAAGTCACACTAATCACAGAAGAAAAAATGTCCTATGTATACGTTACAAATTGGTCTTTAGATAATCGAACATTGGTAGACCGTACCGTAGTAGGTATACCTATCACATTTTTCCACTTGGATTAATGTCTCCACTTAGAAGGTAAACGAGTTATTTTAACGTGTTTACTAATTTTATTATAATTGTATTACTAATTTGCATCTAATCGAAAAAACTTGGGTTACAAGTTAGGATATTGCGAGAATTTATCTAGGTATTAACACCTGTTTTTAAAAGACATTTACAACCAAAATATAGATAGGTAGCACTACTACAAGGTACTATCTACCTATCTAAAATTTGGTCGAGAAACACGTCTTCTTTGCTTT
The DNA here is from genome assembly GCA_947507515.1 of Eulithis testata. Taxonomy (NCBI): domain Eukaryota; kingdom Metazoa; phylum Arthropoda; class Insecta; order Lepidoptera; family Geometridae; genus Eulithis; species Eulithis testata. Next base: position 10,231,784 of record OX382207.1, on the reverse strand, counting down.
CTCGATAATAGAAGACTGCCGACTGAAACCGGGTCTTGAACTCTGATAACTGGCACGAGTCCATATGTTTACCCAAATTGTCGAAATGGGTAAATGGGTCTTGAATAACCACTCGTGTGTGTTTCAGTATCAACGCCCTGGAAACACCTTGTCTTACATTTCGCTTATACAAATAATATTCTACCGGAACGTTTCCTAAATCTTTGAACAGCTTCCGCTCAATAGGACGTCCAGTAAATGTTGAGATTATGTATTTACCAAAGTCAAACTCGTTGTAATATTCAAAGAATCCTCCCAATAGATGATAGAGCGTCACCTCAGTACTTGGTTCGTATTTTATAGTTGCGAATCCCGTATTCCAACCATTGATGAAGTATGGCTCAGCGTTGGTCTGCAGCGATACAATGGAAGGAAGAATATCTCTCTGTTGCAAGTAGAAAACGACCATCAAAGTCATTGCGTAGCTAGATAAAACCCTCACTCTCGTGATGTGGTGGAGTCTTGCCCAATATCTGATGATTAGAACCAAATCGTACACCCGTGTATCCAAGTGGACAAGGTAGTTGGTAAGTTCAGTATTTCTCACACCGTCAAAGTCGTTGAAGATGAGGTCGACATCAATACCGGTCGGGATGTGATGAAGTTCCAAGAAGTCGATACTGCCCGGGAAGGTATCGATATCTCTAAAGAGCTGTGGGTGCTGTTGGAAGGCTGCCATGGCTTGTTGTACCACAGTTTCAACAGTCGAGGTAATGTTGAGAAGGGCGATAAAGTCCATGTCGCTTCCGACCATCGCGAGTCCGTTCACAATGGAACCAAATCGAAACAATTGCCGCTCTGAAACGAAGGAAAAGGACTTTCGTTTAAAGTGGAGCAACCTATCAAAATACGTACCTACAGCTACCTACAAGTCTGATTAACAAAATTGAAACGTATAAAATATTTATGATAGCATAGGTAGGTAGGTACATGGCTTGTACGATACTACGTACACATAAAGTAATTACTACAGGATTTGTAGAATCATTTGACAGGCGTCATGGCTCAGTTGGTAGTAGCTCTGCCTTCCGTGCTGTGGGTCGTGGGTTCGATCCCCACCGAGAACAAACATTTGTGTGTTGTAAACATAGATGTTTGTTCTGTGTCTGGGTGTTTCTATGTATTATAAGTATGTATTTACAAAAAAAAATGTATGTATGTATTATATCAGCAATCTAGTTCCCATCGTACAAGCTTTGCTTAGTTTGGGACTAGAAGGCGTTGTGTTAAGTGTTCGTGAATATAAATATAAAAAAAATAAAAATAATTTAATCGTTCACTGCTCATGCGTAGGTATACTTCTGGTTATTTTAACTTATCTACTTTTATTTGTTACACACTTAGGTACCTACGTACAATTATTATTAGATAGCTACCTAGGTACCTACTGATAAGTTCGTTTATCAAGTTTAAGTTCTTTTATCTCCTGTCATGTACGTACACCAGTATATAAAATAAACGATATTGTATTACATAATAAGTTTCTGTGCGTGCTCAAAACATTGGTTTCAAACGGTTACCTACTGTAATGAAACGCCAGGATAATCTTGAATATTTCTCACTTTATTCAGGAACTACAATACTTTCACTTCTTTTAACACTTGTTATCACCTCGGCTATCCACAACGAACTGAGCTCTCGTTCCACAATATACTTATCGATCACAAAAATGGCTGTTCAAAATAAAGAATATAGATCGTCAGTCAACGCGTTTCCGGTGGATAATAAATTGAGTGTTTCAATAGCGACAACTAAGAAAGTCCAACTAAAAATCTTTTAAACTAAAAATCAACGAATAAATAGAAATTAATTAACCAAAAAATATTAAGTTATTTTACCAAATGATTATATTTATTTTTGAAATCATGGCAGTTGCCACAAAAATATTTAAAATTACGACATTCGGCCGTCCGACCTCGTACTACCTCCCGGTGTACGAAAATTTTTATTAGCAGTCAATACTTCTTTAGCATCTATTTTATATTATATTGTAAAAAATATTTTTTTTTTTTCGTTTAAGTTAATTTTATTTTTATTTATTTCTCTATTTCCAAAAACTACTTTCTTCTTTTTATAACCGTAAAACTAAAATGTACTTCAATGTACTAAAAATAAAATGTATTTATTATCTTACTTCAGGAGAAGCCACTGGCTCCTGTAACACAGTTTTTATATAACTAGCTCAGGAGCTAAATAAAAAACTTTAATGTTGAACTTCAAAGTCTTTTCTTTTAAATTACTTATTCAATTTGCCATTTAACAAGTTTGTAACACTAAATTTTTATTGTTTTAATTAATTCAATTAATTTTATTTTAGCTTCAAGTTTAATTTTATGTAGTACCTACTACATATTTAATTATTTTAACTGAAAATGTTTTTTTTGTTGGTACGTCTTACATTTTTATACTGTAACTTGCTCAATTACAATTTTAATCATGCTGTCCTCGCCTGTAATTCAGATGGCACTTATATTTATATATATATATATATAACTCCATAATGAATACTTATCTTAAAATTAGTGCACACTGTGTTGGTGATTCAATAAAAATAAATAAATTTGAATTAATTAAACACTTTTTCTAAAACAAAATTCATAATCAATACAATAACCATTAGGTAAGTTAATGTACTAAGTTGAAAATGTAACTGCTAACTTAATATCCTATTTGTCGAGCCTAAATAACATTTCACGGAAAAATACTTCCTAAAGTACTCCGACCAAATCGAAGGAAAAATAAATTAAAACTTCGCAACTTATACAGAACACCTACCACCTTGTACTTATAGATTAGTTTAGCCATTATTTAAATTATTCAATTTAATAATTACAGTGTTGCAAATCTGTCTACTTATATAAAAAAAATTGATAACTACAGTATGTACGAGTGCTACTATAACCTTTACTAACTTGTAATAACAGTAACAAAAAAAATATATTCTAAGTACACATCCTTTAAAGTTCTAGATTAACTACTACATTTTGACGGTCTAAAGAGATCACAAAATTATTACGACATTCGATTAAGTCGCCTAAAAAAACAGGATCACGCTATTCACCTGTTTGGCACAGACAGTGGGACTTCAAAATCACTATCATCACATTCATCACTACCTATTCCAGAAAGGTTGTCTGGTTTGCCACGGACATCGGAAACTGTAGGATTTATATCAATCCAAGGTTTCTTCCTGTCAGCTTCTCTATGGGGTACAAAAACACAGACTACATAATTTGCGCCAGTATCTTTATTATAAGCGCACTCGCATCCGTCTCCGATTCTGTGTCAAGGCTTGGGTTGTAAAGAGCCAGCATACGTCGATCTATTAATTTACCTTTCAATAAATTTGAAAGTTTCTTCCTTCCTTATTTAAGCGTGTGATAAACAATACGAGCGATAAACTACCGGCTTATCGTTGACTTACTCAATTCCCATTTCTGTCTTACTAATACAACCTTTTTCGCTACGGCTCAGTGCAAAGCAATCACGGTACGATGAAGCCTTTTAAACATCTATTCGCCGACGCCCTATGTCCGTCATTTACTTCAGAGCATTCGAGTCACTCTGGAGCCAAAGTGTCCCTTTATTTCCTATTGACGCAGCAAACTTCCTTTGCTCCAAACAGCGTTGCTCTAGCTATCAATGTATTTGGCTATAAGCTTGAAGTTATGCGATCTAGCACTAAGTTTGCGCGGCCACCTACGTACCTTTATTTTTATAATTCATTAATTAGATCACAACTAGACTCTAAATATAATGACAGTACCTTGCCAGTACATCTATGAAAACTTATTGTATGTTCAAAAAAATATCAATCTATTCAACAAAAAAAGTGATAATCATAATGTTAACACTAGAAATAAAGACAAACTCGCTGTTCCCACCACTAGGCTCACAAAAATTAGTAAATCTTTCAAAGGGCAATGTGTACGCTTCTTTAACAAAATCCCAAGTGATGTGTCTCAGTTGTCGATTGGCAAGTTCAAAAACGTAATAAAACAGAGACTTCTTTTAAAAGCATACTATAAAATATCTGATTATTTAGAAGACAAACAAGCTTGGGACGAACTAGCTCCAACTCATCCAATAAAAAAAATGTAATCATACCTAATCATACAAAACGTAATGACGATTCAAAGTGATCAGTGAGATTTTATTGAATAAAAGATTTTTGACTTTGACTTTGACTTTGACTCTGTGCCCACCTGGAACCCGCTATCAAGTACCTACAGTGATGCACTCGAATTATCTTAAAATAAATTCTTACGTTGTGTGCACTACAAACGCTGTCATAGAAATTTGTCGTACGAACAACTCCTTACTAAATATAAACTGTTTAAGCTACTTAAGTCAAGGCGCTCGCGACTGGAAACAATGTTACTTTACGACTTCTGTCACAACACAATATCATAATACGGTATTACTGTACCACTATAGTTAATAGATTATGTTATAGAGTACCAACTAGAACCCACGGCATGTCGGTAAGCGCTCACTTTTTTTCTTAATCGATTCGTACAATTAATAAATTCAACAATTCATTGCGGCAACACGCGCTAGTTCCAAAACTGTTACTGGAGAGTTTAGCTAACCTCCCTGAATAGCTCTTACCTACTTATCTCTCATTAGCTTCCCTAGTACCTATTATGTAGGTATATCTAAACAATCCTTGGTACCCAAACGGTACCTAATTGGTGCCATAGTTAGCCATGCGCCTCACATTATTCATCTGTAGACTGTAACTGTTTGTTTATACTAATAAATAAAATAAAATAAAAATAATGGTTCTATCATGAGATTGATCATTACTACGTGTCTCTTGCCACAGCAATATTAAATAATTACGTATAAATAGGTACTAATATGAAAACATTAAATAATAAAAATCGGTTAATGATCTAAACAACTTCTGTACCTATAGACTTAACGATCAAAGTAATAGAATAAAAATAAATGAAATGGATACGAATGACTACCTTCATCTTTGGTATTTGTATATAGGAGGTACAGTTGCTCACAGAAATGCTTCTACTTGGATATGTGCCATGCCAAAAGTGGCACAATGGCTCCTATTATTACATCTACCGCAGTGGTTTGATTATCCGGCTGGTTCCAGGCTACCAGTATGCGTCAAATGCAGATCTTGATACATAAGGTACCTATATACCAATTCTTCGTCCCTTGTTTTTGACATTTCCGAGAAGATCTGAAGAATACGCTGAAGTAGTTTTGACTTGGCCTTACTTTAAATATACTTATACGTCCGCTACTTCAATGACAGGTAGGTACTTACCCGCGGTATCTATGAAATGAAATGGTTTACTTGCCAGAAATATGGTTACAAGTCCTTACGGTAGTAGATTACTCTAATTTTCATTCAACGAATTAAATTATAAAGACTACTCTTTTAGTGACTAAACTGTTTACACTTGACTTCACTCGCGTCCCGACCAAAAGAACTGCGCTATGCTCGATCCAGATTACTATGATTTCAACCAAGCCGGTCCAGTCGCTGCATGGTTTGTGACAACTCTGAACATCGAGTCTCACTCATCTCCAACAATCAGGCTTCGATGTATTTCTGTAATCAGACTAATACCTCATACTGTACCAGCAGCGACTCAACCATGTGTATCGCTACTAATACAGCATAAAGTATTTTCAACAATTTCAGTTTCAAGTCAACAACTTAATAGAAGGTGTTTGTTGTCCCAAGATTTTGATAGCAATAACAATGAAATCATTGTTGATATAGCAAAAGACTACTGTAATACTGAAAGTCTGACATAAGATACATAAGGTAAGTCTCTAAAAAATTGCAAGTACTTTACACAAAGTACGACTAAAAATGTGTTACAATCTAACCAAACTAAATTTGTAACTAATCAAATGGGCAGCCCCAATAAAGATCTGCTCTTAGTGTCGCCTTTACATAGCAACTTGTTAAACCGGGACAGGTACAGACGGCGGTGGCACCACGGCGCCTCTTATACTTAGCGTTTCAAACTCCACTATTTCACCAAGCACTGCAGACCCATCGCGGTGAGACTCTTTAACTTGGACTAACCAATAAAAATCCGTTGAGAGGTCTGCGTGTCTGGCTTATGCAGAAAAGTAATCAATTTCGGTACCTCACCAGTCGTCATAGGCGTCGACTCACTGCGCCTTGGCTTCTTCACGTGCGCGCAATCGCCCTCGTCTAGGAATGACTATGCGCCTGGGAATCTCTGTCTTATCCAAACTCATGAAAAGAAAAATTATACTATATTAGCAAAATTATTTCATCCGTAATATTATGTTCCATGTAGTAAACTCATCATCAGGCATAAGAATACTAACACAGTAATATTTATTATAATAAAAGTGATGAATGCCACAACGGCATTGAATTAAGATATTTTTATAAAATCTTGACTAAACTACCTACTTCGAAGTAGTAACTATTCAAAAAAAAACGTAAGTAGTTTCGTAAATGTTAGTTACAAACAAAAACAAAACCCAAAATCAAGAGGGGCCTAGAGAGCTGCGTCTATTATTCACTTTTACTCATTCACAAAGCCAAATCATGGCACGATTCAGATAGAACAGACTTCGTTTACTATGGCATACATAGCCTGAACACACTTGGTTCGCTATCAATGGCACACGTGGCCAACTCTTACTCATTTGGTTCACTATGGCATATCTAGCCATCTATTAACAAGGCGCACTTGGCCAAATACTTCCACACAGTCCGTGTAATTTTGTGACGTACTTAGCCACGTACAGGTCCTGCGGGTACTAAAATTTTAATGCACACATGGCAATAAACTATAAGGGTAACTTTAAAATAACTATGGCATACATAGCCTATATCATTATGTCTTTATACTATTTCCACTTTAGCACACTTGGCTTCAAGGAGAGCTATCAGCAGGTAGCATAAAATTAATGGTCAGTTATGAAAATTAAACAATAAGGCAACCATGTACCTAAGAACAAAATAAGTAAATCCACTGATTGAAAGCTGTTAGCACTACCGGATAGTCTCGGTGGAATACCGACCGGTTCATACATACATAGATTAAAGCAAAACTGTTTATGCACCTGTACTTTTGAACTGAAAAAGTAAACACGTTCGGACAATTTCGGGTCAATCTTGACCGATAAGATATAACCAGATCTTACTTTACGCTAAACTTTGAACGCAATGTAGTATAATAGTAGAATCATTCTAAAATAAAAGCAGAGTGGGTAGGTATAACATTTTTACATACCTTGGTTCATCCAACTTCTGATTTGTAATGAAACGCCAGGATAATCTTGAATATTTCTCACTTTATTCAGGAACTACAATACTTTCACTTCTTTTAACACTTGTTATCACCTCGGCTATCCACAACGAACTGAGCTCTCGTTCCACAATATACTTATCGATCACAAAAATGGCTGTTCAAAATAAAGAATATAGATCGTCAGTCAACGCGTTTCCGGTGGATAATAAATTGAGTGTTTCAATAGCGACAACTAAGAAAGTCCAACTAAAAATCTTTTAAACTAAAAATCAACGAATAAATAGAAATTAATTAACCAAAAAATATTAAGTTATTTTACCAAATGATTATATTTATTTTTGAAATCATGGCAGTTGCCACAAAAATATTTAAAATTACGACACTACCTACTTACAAATCTTACAATGTCTATGAAAATTGCTCGATTATTTTTTACTAGCCCGCAACTTCGTCCTGCGCAGAATTAGAAGTGCAATTTGCTATGCAAAATCTTCTAGGCGTTTGTGAAGAGTTCGCGTCCCGTTGGATCCCGTTGATTTTCCGAGATAAAAAGTAGCCTTTCACACAAAAAGTACATGTGTTAATGTACTTTTTGTGTGAAAGAACTAACATCCATACATTCTTACAAACTTTCGCGTTTATAATATTAGTAGAATAGGTTTTTCTTACAACCGATTTGATTACCAACATGGTCGTTCATTTTATCCACCTGGTCTAAATATTATAATGATTTAAAGTTATGTAGATTCTTCATAAAAATAGTTGCCGTGAGACTATTCAGAACGTACCTGGCCATTTAGTGCCAAGCACCAGTTCGAGGTCATGCTGGATTTGAGACACGGCCGCTAGATCTTCCTCCGGCATTCTGATACTGTTCAGCAGCCGGGTCGCTTGCTCCGAGAATGTGTCGGAGACTTCGTGCTGCAGCTTCGGGGAGCACCACACTCCCGTACAGCATAACAATGCGGCCACGACCACAGCTTTCAACAAAATAAACACTCACAACAGCACGTTATTTAAATCACATGTTTTTAATCCAGTTATTCTTTTGGTCAGCAATCAGATGAGGCAAGTTGCCCAACCCATTCTACCTAAAAGCAAGCAAGCTCGTATGAGTTAGTGGCCAACTCTGGTGACGGCGTTTATAGGCCGCTGATGGTTTCCTCGCTTTCTATAGGCCACTGATTGATTGATCAGGAGGACCATTAGGTACCTACAAAGTAAACTCGTGGTAGAAAGGGCACAGGTATAATAATTTTGTATTATATCTCACCTGTACACTTCATCGTCCTCCGCACTGGCTACACATCTGCATCGGTGAGCCACACAATGACTTTAATCTTACAATTATCGGTATAACGAATTGTATTAATATGAGCTTTAGTTCCATTTAAGAATACTTATTGTTTCAGGAATCTGAGAAATTCTCGTTGATGCTACTCAATTATTCAAGGTCAGATCTTGAGCTCGGGTTTTGCCATGTTATGCTCAAGGCTCGAGCTAAATAAGTCTCATTGAAAACTTGTCAAGAATCTATTCTTCGAAATCGCTCTTCACCAATGCAGTGGAAGGCATTCCGTAGCTAAACGGAACTCTCCCTGACTCTCGTCTCGTCTCGTGAGGTGGTGGAGTCTAGCTTTATCTGATGTATATCACTGGTCATACACATGTGTTTGTAGTGTAAACCAGATATCCCAGATGTAAGGTTAGTAGATATTTCTCACGCCGTCGAAGACACCGAAGATGATGTTAAATCCGGCCGGAATGTGTTGGAGTTGGCTTTCACAGACATTCGTAATGAATTCGCTAAAGTCAATGTCGCTCGGGACCACTGTGAGTCCACTTACCTACAGTGGAACAGAATAGCCATTCAGCGTGGCCATGCAGCCAGCTTTTTGTGCATGTTTACTATTGGTAGTACTATCGATTTGGATCGATTCAGTTGAGCGATGCATAAACTGCTCAACTGGCTTCCGACTACTTAGTTTCTTTGTAATTTTTGAACCTACCTATAGATTTAACTATTAGCCTACCTAACCAGATTTGAGCACAAATCTACCTTGGCCTACTAGTGATGTTTGTTAGGGAAACGCACTTTATTGTGAGAGATGAACTAGGCACCTAAACAATTACCTACCTAAGGTACATATTTAAAAAAAAGTCAAAGGATTTGTAACAAAACCATTTTATTTAGGTACTTAAGTCTAAGTAATTTGAACATCTAATATTTCGTCAAGGAACGCGTTTTCGTCGGTCTCCCTGAAGGCGCGTGCAGCTCGACAGAACTCCCTTGTGAATAGGGTGCCCTCACGTGACTCTATCAGCACTGCCAGGTTTCTGTTATGCAAGAAAAGATCTTGGACGATCACCGCATCACCCAAGTCCATCGGTTCGTCTTTATGACTGCCAACATTGCGATGGTAATATATAAATTTAGTCGGAACACTCCGCAAGCTTTTAAATAGTTTACGCTTCACCGGATGCCCCATGAAGGGAGAAATTATAAACTCCTCGTAATTAAAATTGTCATAGTACTCGAAGAAACCCCCCAGAAGTTGATAAAGCGATTCGTTGTTGCTTGACTTGTAGTGTATTTTATCAAATCCTGTATTCCAATTTTTATACATGAATGGTTTTGCGTGTTTCTGGACCAGGGTCACCGGAGGTACTACATTTATCTGTTGCAAATAAAATACAACCAAACAGGACATTCCGTAGCTCGGTATCAATTTGTATCCAGCTAGCTTTCGGATCTTAGCCCACCAGTACTTGACGATAAGCGCCAGTTTAATCGCACGCTCATCCAAATGCAATAAGTAGCGAAGAAGCGCAGAGTTTCTACCTCCCTCGATATCGTTGATGTGGAGGTCGATTTTAGTCTGGGTTGGGACATGCTGGAAACTTAAAAAGAAACATTTCGGTTGCATATTAGCGTAGTCAGGGTATTGGTTAAGGACGTGTAGTGCTCTGTAGTTGACGAGTCCGTATGACTTCACGCTGCGGTCCGGCAATAGAACATAGGCATCAATGTCACTGCCGACTAACGCGAGCCCAGTCACCGTAGAACCAAATGGTAATACTTGACATCCTGAAAATGTAATACATCTCTGAAGTTATTTGATTCAACGTAACCGAGATCAAATTAAAAACTAAAAGAAATTACTTGCTGACTGATCGTTCAGTTATCCACTTGGTCTACGTTTGCCTTTGCAAGATCGACACGAGTTCATGCGAACACTGCATTAAATGTCATGTCAATAGTCTACCATTGACATGACAATTAATGCAGCGTAATGTCCTCATTAATATTTGGTTTTCTAGAAGTTTATCTTTTCTACTGTCAGACCGACCTGGCCATTTGGTGCTGAGCACACATTCCAGGTCATGCAGGATTTGAGGTATTGCCGCTTGGTCTATCTCCGGCATTCTGATGTTGTTCAGCAGCTGGGTCGCTCGCTTCGAGAATGTGTCGGAGACATCTCGCAGCTGCCTTGGGAAGCACCACGCCCCCGCACAGCAGAATATTGCGACGGCGACCACAGCTTGTAACAAAATATAATAAATATTCACGGACACTTTACACAAGCTTGTACTATGGAAACTAGATGGCTGATAGAATACATACTTATAATACATAGAAACACCCAGACACAGAACTAACTTATTACTTTGTGTCGAAGTATACTAACGTGCCGTTCTGTGAAATAAACTATGCTTAAGCGTAAAAAAACACACAAATGTTTGTTCTCGGTGGGGATCGAACCCACCACCCACAGCACGGAAGGCAGAGCTACTACCGACTGAGCCATGACGCCTGTCAACAAACCAGAACGTTAGCGTGTAGGTAAGAACCTTATTTTTTGGAACAATTGTTGTATGGTATACCTATGCCACAAGCCTATGCTAAGGTAAAAGTGGGAACTTTTACCCAAATGTACCCTGGATGGATATTATGTGTGGTATCCATATTCAACTACGATATCGGCTTTAACTGGAGAAGATTGATGTCTGTATGTATATTTGGAGGGAAATAGAAACTACACAAGACTTTTGTCATAAGAAGGCAGTCTAAGCTAGCGAAAAAAAGGGTTTCCCTCGGCATTTTCTTTAAAAATTCAGCACTGTGACAGATCCCTTACTAGTAGACCATTCAGAAAAATAATAACCTAATACTTATCGTGTTATTCTCTTACCTGCATACTTCATCGTCCACAGAGCCCCACTCCACTGCAATGCTGTTCTGGCACGCAATCACATTTTTCATTTATCGGTATAACAAATTGAATTAATATGTGCTTTAGTTCCATTTTTATGGAAATAATTGTTGCAGGAATCTTAGAAATGACGTCAATTCCATTTAGGATTCGTTAAGGTCAGTAATAAATAGGTAAGTAGCTACTTACATCAGGTAGGTGCCGTTGTTACCGTTCTGTATAGGTAAGTAGTAACACCACGCCTACCCAATAGGGGATTTGGTACAACTGCAACCTATGACGTCACCGCCTCAAGCTAAGACACCGACATGGGTACCTACCACTTCAGAATTCATCGTCAAACCCCCATACAACTTTTGGTGTTCGATCGACGCAGATCCAGAATAATACCATAATGGATTATCAAAACTACCATCATTATGCTACCTTGGAGGAGTTATTGCATAAGAACAAACGAATTTCGATGACGTGCAGTTAAATGTAAATTTGCTATGCATAAAAAGCGTTTAGATTGGAATCAAATGCTTGTTGGTTCATAAGGAGTTTTTATCGGAGCTGATAGGTTCACTAATGTACTGCACATACTAAGATCTGTGTGCCAGTGGCTAAGCTTTGGCGTTTCATCGGTGACAATGAAATACATAGGTACGAGGTTCGGGGTAAACTACTATTTCAACTCAGGCTGTCATAACCACTATAACCAGTTCATTTTTCACAGCAGTTTCTCTATTTTGTGAATGTGCCAGTAAACTTGTTTGGTTACTGTGTTTTTTTCATGTAACTCGCTTGTTTTAACGCACAGTTTGAATCTACAGGGTCCTCAAAATGTTCAAACGTCAAGTCCACTTGACTTTCAAGTCTAAAGGTAGAGCATCTCAAGGCTTCATCTCTTGACTTCCACTCTACATTTTCTTCCATATCGAGAAAACGATCAATTTGTATTTGTGACATACCATTTTCTCACAATAAGCTAAAGCAAGGAGATTTTTTGAAAATACCTTATAAAAAATATCTGTAACTATTATTCTGTAACTTCAATAAACGGTAAATATAGCACAATAATAAATTTAATATAGATTGTGGTATTTTTAAAGCTTTGGTTGTGGTGTTGGTATGGAGCGAGGCGTCAGCATCGGGTACCGAAGACGCGTTCACCAAGCAGCTGAAACAGCTGGTCCACGAGCTGAGGATGCCCAGCGCTAGAATGCAGGATCTGATGGATCTGAAGTGGACCCTGGAGACCACCCTCGGAACACGCTGGCCAGGTACAGAACTCGGGGGATAGCCCTGATTCTCCTTACACTACTAAATTTAACAAACCATACTAAATCCAAGTCCAACATAATCGCCTTGAACTGGGAATGGTGCCACCACGGAACATTCTGTATTCCGTGGGTGCCACAAAAGTTTTTTGATCGTTAACACTCAACCTCACATGTTATTATTACTGACTTACTCCAAGCTATCTGTACATTCATACATATAATACCCATAGTAAAAAAAGCCAAAATTGGCTATTCAAGTCACGTTAGAGCCCATCATAGGCAGCAACAATGTCGTTATCATCGTCATCATACGTACAGTAGGTACAGGATCTACTAGTCAAATCTCTATTGGATTCCAGGGTGTCAAGTGAATCTGATCGGGTCCGTGTTGTACGGCCTCGCGATGTTATTCAGCGACATGGACTGCATCATCGTCCTGCCGACCCACACCGACAACTCCTACGAAGGCATCACACTTGTCACCGAGGAAGCCAAGGAACTCTTACAACAGCAGCCAGGCTTCGTTAACTTCTTCACGTGGACCAATCTCACCATCCCAGTGCTTAGTTTTGAGCACGCGCCCACTAAGATGGACATCGATGTCAGTTTCAACAACCATGACGAACGAATAAAGAGCTTGTTGGTGAAGTATCTCTTGCGCGATAAAAAGGCGCGATACTTAGCGTTCATCGCCAAATTCTGGTTCAATACGACGGGGAATCAAACTTTGCGCAACCACGGTCTCATCTTGCTGGTAATATTTTATCTACAGCAAAAGCACATGCTGCCCTCGATAGCATCTCTTCAGGAGAATGCAGCGCCGTTCATGATAGATGAATGGAACTTTGGCTTCGACCAGCTCGAATACAAGTCACAAAACAACGACCGTTTGAGTTCGATAATTGGTGGATTTTTCACATTTTATGGAGAGTTTGACTTCGAGAATTACATAGTGTCTCCGTACGTCGGATACGCTGTTCCGAAATCGGCATTCAAACTTGGCAAAAACGTGCCGGCTGAGTTTAAACTTTACAAACAAAATATAGTGAGTGAGGGATCGCAGCCGCTGCCTGTGACCGACGATGTGATCATCCAAGACCTCTTCATCCACAACGCGCACATCAATAACGCAGAAGAGCTGCCTTCATTCCAGGCACTATTCAAAGACGCCGATGTTAAGTTTCAAAAGGACCCGCAGGCGTTCCTCAGAGATTTACAAAGAGGAAAGTTGCAAGCACTGCACAGAGTAGTCAGTACGTGGACGTGAAACAATTTTAAATTATAAGTACCTAGTACAGAAATAATTTGCAAATTAAGTAAAGTGGACAAAATGTTGTTTTTCCTAAAATACCTAGGTATAAACTTTTACTGGCAGTAAAATCGAAGTAAAAATATTAAAATACGAACATTTAATTCCATAATGAGGATAATTTTTATATTTAACGTAAGTGTACTGCTTAGGTGTAATAAAATATTTTATGTACATACATAGAGCTTGCTCAGAGTTCATCGAATCTCAGTTTCATGTTCTTCACGAGCCAAAACGAATCGATCACGGACCCATCCAGATCTACCGACACCTGTTGAACGATAATAAGATAATATTGAATAATCGACAGGCGTCATGGCTCAGTCGGTAGTAGCTCTGCCTTCCATGTTGTGGGTCGTGGGTTCGTTCCCCACCGAGAACAAACATTTGTGTGTTGTGTTGTAAACATAGATGTTTGTTCTGTGTCAAAAAAATATATATGTATTCTATCAGCCATCTAGTTCCCATAGTACAAACTTTGCTTAGTTTGGGACTAGAAGGCGTTGTGTTAAATGTCCGTGAATATTTATTTAAATATTTATTTATTGTCTAATTTTCACTCAGAGTTTTTTTGTGCAAGCTCTGGTGGCTCAATGAGTGGGCTCGATGGGATTTTTTTTCCCATCTGGCCCACCGGTGGGCTGAATGGGTATGCCCCTGCTTCGTTAATGCAATGTTGAGAGCCTTTTTTTTCAACATTCGACATTTGATTTCAAAATGTTCACTTTGATAGTCAGTCAAAAGGTATACAACGCCTCCGGTTGTTATTTCATTTTTCTAAACTCATTTGACTGTATTCCTGATCAACTTGATATTTGTGCAACAGTTGATCAACGGATTTATGCAAGTATTTGTAAGAATATTTTGACCTTGACTGCTGAATGCTGATGATGATAGACCTACCTGTTCTATAACAATGTGTGTTGTATTGTAAGCCTTGAACTTAGTGTAGCCGTAGTCTTGGGAGCGGAAGGCTGACCATTTGAACGGATCATCTGAAATGAATTTGTTTTTTATTTAATTTGCTTAAGTAAGTACCTAGTAGTACCCGGTCTCGTGATAGTTTGATTGTGGATCCGAAATCTGTCGCGCAACAATCTTTCTTCTTCTTCTCATAAATATGTAAAACACTTTTGAACGCACATGCTTAAACTATTTTTTTTTTTTTTTTTTTTTTATTTTATTAGGGAAACAAACAGTACAATAATAATTAAAGATATAAAACTTAAAATAGCACAGAAACCAGTGAAGCTTCCACCATAACATAATACATACAAAGCATGTGAACAGACTTAATACAAAAAAGCATTACCCTAAGTTATGAAATGACCTAAAAAAGAAAAATACAAAGAATTAAAAATTTAAACTAGAAAACCAAGTGGCTAAGTAAACTAAACTAAACAACGACTAAATATTGGCCAAACTACCTACAATGCTCTTGCGGAACTCAGTAGCAGTCAAGTGGAAGATATCAATATCTGTGAATCTAAAATATAAGTCCTAGAAGTATGAAATTTGGAGGCTAGTATTCTTATATTGCGTAGGGGTGCACTAAGAAAGGAATTTCGTAAAGTCGCACCCTATAGGGTTGAAAATTAGGATCAAAGATTTTAACCAAATAATGCGTATATGCTGCTACCACGCGAGCAAAGCCACGGGCAACAGCTAGTAATTTTATCATATTTATATGATTTTTTTTAAGACGATTCTAAAAGACCAATTTGTTTTTTTTTATACAACTGAATGATGGAACAAGCCGATGGCCCGCCTGATGTTAATTGGTAGGTAACTACTGATTTTTTTGAATAGATTCATCTGATTTTGCCTTTATTTTGTTTAGTGAAAGAGCAATAAGGGCATTTTAGATGTACCTCTACATAACATAGTAGGACAGTATGACATTTGTAGGTATACTTACTATGAAAATGGTCTCTACCCTCCTTACATCCAGCCGAACCAGTGACAATGTGAACTGGGGCTCTGCAATCATGACAAATTTACATTACCTACTGTCCTATCTGCAAAACGAAACACGTTATTCTAGCAGCGGCGATGGACTTGCAACCGGTCACATACCAGCTAAATCATTTTACCCCAATTTCTGCAGCTGACTACCTTTGGACACTGTTAGAGGGTTTTAGAGCTAATTAGAGAAGTATGCAGCCAAGATAGCAATTAAACTATTTTAAAACATAGTGCGTGGAGTGAGTCCCTCCGCAGGGAAGAAGTTATACTTATTTATTTATTAGTCTAAGATTCACAGTTTTATTATGGTATATTAAAAGCTATCTATTTTACATTATTCGAGTGTCATTTGCGTTTTGTGGGGTTCTCCGTATGTGATCACTCTCGCTCTGTCTCCTTCTATTCCCCCTCCCCAGGAGCGTCAAACGCTGTCTCTTTCTATTGCTCCTTCGTTTAATGTTTAATTTTAACATTTAACGCCGTCAGTCGGAAGTCACATTAGAAGTATAACTTCAAAATTATACTCAAGTGTGAGTGTCGATTGTTTTATTTTTATTAATACATATAAATAAACAGAGATACGTAGATCCAGACATGCAATATTCATCGCTGCGAAAACCCGCACCTTCCCTGATCTCTGTAAAATCTCCCGGGATCAAAGCCGTATGGAGTACCTAGTATACCTACATCCTACTACTGTTATAAACGCGAAAGTTTATAAGTATGGATGGATGGATGGATGTTTGTTACTCTTTCACGCCGGAATGGCTGAAAAGGATCTGTATGAAACTTGACAGATAGATAGATTATAGTCTGGAATAGCACATAGGCTACTTTTTATCCCGTGGGAATACCGGGATTTAAATCTGCGTGGGTGAAACCGCGGGGCGCAACTAGTATACAATACACCCTGTGTGCCAGAATCGAAAACAATCAGATCAATAAATTTAGGAATCTGAAATAAACACAGTAATAAAAACAACATTATATAACTTCACATTTAATTCAAATACGTATTACAAAATCCGGAACGTATTTCTATTTTTGAGCATCTTCCCCATAGTTTATGAACTAATAAGTCTGGATAGCATCCGGATAGCAATTTATGGGATTCAAATGAGTGACATTAATAAAATATATTACGAAAAAGAATTATAATTTTTGAAACTTATTACATACACTTTTTCGTTTCTCCTTCTCGCTTTGGTTTTTATTAATGATGGAATGACCATTTATTTATTATGTATGTATATGTAAGTATACATACAATACACCCTGTTATGAGTATGGTCGATGGTTTATCACATTGTTATCCACAGCCCTTTCAAAAGTTTCCCATTTTCTCCTATATTAGGCTATCCCACTAACATGAAGTTTTATTTTACAGTGCACATTTTTTAGACGTACAGATCACAATATATATTTTTACTATACACCGTTGTGGTTGACAGTGATACTACATAATTAATATGTATACGTAGCTAACTCAATAAGTATTATTTTTATATTAAAAAAAAACTCTGTAGATAGGTAGTAATATCTACTATTATACTATTAGCAAAACATAATATTTGTGCCCATCTGGGAATCAAACCCACAGCTTTTCTAGCTCAATACAAACCACAGCCCGGAGTCGTATCGTAATCTTACATCTGTGACAATTTAAGTTTATTTTTAAAATATACATATAAATGACCCAAAAAAATCTAAAGAAGTTTTCTAAACTATAAAGTAAACAATTAAATAAAAAGATTAATTACATTGAATGTTTCATAGCTTGAAGTTATCACAATATATGAGCAACATAAAATTCCTACTAAAATCAATCTAAACTTATAAAACGTTGGCAACTTAAAGGATCACGTGACAATAGTAGTTTCCATCAGAGATTGTAGGGGGCGTGGACGTCTTTCACGACCCACAGGGAGTCAATAACCTTTCCCTTCATGTCAACATCCACCTTGAACAAAATACACAAGTTCACACAAGGTAAGCGAAGCAAGCTCGTATGAGTTAGTGGCCAACTCTGGTGACGGAGTTTTTAGGCCGCCTTAAGGCGTCCGTCATGGCTTAACGACTGCTAGAGCCGGGACCGACATTTTTACGAGCCCTCAGAAGCACGGAAGCGCTCAGATGTAAATGCTACTAGCGGTCACCCATTCAAATAGTGACAGCGCAGAACGTCGCTTAGATGATCTGTGAAGATTGACTAATCAAGCCTAGCCCCTGCGCTTCAACATCAAGTGAGATCGCAAACCCTTGCCTATGCCTTGTACTTACAAAAAACTTGAATTTAACTTTTTTAGCCGTAAGCTGATGGTCCATTAAATGTCATGCAAGGTTTATTTATCTTATATTTACAATTCTCGTGTCACAAATAACATTCTCGTGTCACAATGTTCGTTCCCGTACTCCTCCGAAACGGCTTGACCGATTCTCATGAAATTTTGTGGGCATATTGAGTAGGTCTGAGAATCGGCCAACATCTTTTTTTTTTTTTAAGGGTTGCACGCGAGCATAGCCGCGGGCGACAGCTAGTTTATTTTTAAAAGAATGGGTACCCAACACAGGTTTACACAAAACAAATCAAAGTAAATAAGGTAAGGTTTACACAATGCCAGTGACTGGACCCAGTTATCTTCAGGCGTCATGGCTCAGTCGGTAGTAGCTCTGCCTTCTGTGCTGTGGGTCGTGGGTTCGATCCCCACCGAGAACAAACATATGTGTGTGGCAAGCATAGATGTTTGTTCTGTGTCTGGGTGTTACTATGTATTATAAGTATGTATTTACAAAAAAAAAGTATATAAGTATAATATCAGCAATCTAGTTTCCATCTAGTACAAGCTCTGCTTAGTTTGGGACTAGAGAGCGTCGTGTGTAATGTCCAAGAATATTTATATTTATTTTTTATTTATCTTAGTTTCGGACCCAGTCACTGCCAAAACGGTGTTTACATGCACCCAGTAACAAGTCAGCGCTGGACTCGGTTACTGTACTGCCATGTTACTGACCCCGTATAAACCAGGCACTGAGCGGTTACCTCTGCCTGTAACGGAACAAAATGAGAAGTCTAAAATCAGTAGAGGCATATTACCTGCTCTATATAGATGTGTGTCTTGTTGTAAGCCTTGAACCGAGTGTAGCCGTAGTCACTGGATCGGAACGCAGACCACTCAGGAGTATTCTCTGAAACATTTTTATATTTAAACCTTAATCGCCCAGCGTTGGTCACAGTGACCCCAACGGTTTTTAATAATAATAAGGAGTGCTTCCGAAATGTATTCACCAATATCTCAAAGTAATTGATATACCTGAGAACACCTTTATTACAATGCAAAAAGCTGCTATACTCAATACATGTCGGATTGTCAGAAAATTTCTGCAGGAAGACACAAATGCTCAAACAAATTATGATTCGCACTTGGCTTAGGCCCGTGAGCTTCATTATTACCGAAATATTTATATTTCGAGAAAAAAGAATCTTTACATAATAATAATACGTTTATTCAGCCACCACAATAAAAATATGAACAGAAAAACAAGAAATAAATTAAAAACGAAAATAAGAAACTATAAACGGGCAATAGATAGGTATATTAACTTGATCCAAGAAAAACATTTCGTTTTTAATTATTACGTTATTTCGCACGTGGCTGTGAAATACAAACGCAAGCGGTCACCATGACCGACGTTAGTTAGTAGTGTAACTGAAAAACACGGATGGCTAAGGGTTAAGTAATACCCCAAAATACCTAATGTAAATTAAAAACAATATATATATTCATGGACATTAAACACAATGCTTTCTAGTCCCAAACTAAGCAAAGCTTGTACTATGGGAATTAGATTGCTAATAGGTACAATACTTATCACGTAGTAACACCCACACATAAAACAAACATCTATGTTTGCCACACACAAATGTAATACATAAGTAAGTATACAAACTTTTTTAAGATAAGAAAAAGTAGAAAGTAAAATTTACTTACTGATGAATTTATCAGTATCTTCCTTACAGCCCGCGGAGCCGGTTACGATGTGAATAGGAGCCCTAAAACAAACGAACAGACGCCTTAGTACAAATTATATTTGATAGTTTAGACTACTTTAGACTCTATACTATTACAACAATAATATAAAAAAGCAAATATATAGATAGCGAGGCACGATATAAAGTTAGTAGGTAAAAAACACAAAGTCCCAACACCAAGCAGTCTTAGCTACCAGAGAAAGTAAATAGAAAAAAAAAACAAATTGATACAATGTCGCATATCTTTAACCTTTTAAATAGATCTTTAGATAATAATAAATAATAATAAATAAATATTCACGGACACTTAACACAACGCCTTCTAGTCCCAAACTAAGCAAAGCTTGTACGATGGGAACTAGATGGCTGATAGAATACATATATACATATTTTTTTTGTAAATACATACTTATAATACATAGAAGTAACACCCAGACACAGAACAAACATCTATGTTTGCCACACAAATGTTTGTTCAATAATGCATTCAAAGTGTGTGATCGTCTAACTTTAAATATCCTGACATCTAGCTAAAAGTGAATATTTCTAGCCAAACACGAATTCAAACGATTTTATAATATTGTATCGAAAAATATATTTACCTTGTCAATTTTGAATTTACAAAACTCAAAGCACAACTTTCCCATGTATTTTTGTGTGACACTTCTTGAGGGTTAGTCAGTGTTTAGTCACAAAGCCAGCTTCTACTTTATATTTTTATCAGTGGTAATTGAACGAAAAGAGTGTTTTTTTGATCCCGTTTAAAAGAGATACTTTACCACTATTTGACTCAAAGTCAAAGTCAAAAATCTTTTATTCAATAAAATCTCACTGATCACTTTGAATCGTCATTACGTTTTGTATGATTAGGTATGATTACATTTTTTTTTATTGGATGAGTTTAAGCTAGATCGTCCCAAGCTTGTTTGTCTTCTAAATAATCAGATATTTTATAGTATGCTTTTAAAAGAAGTGTCTGTTTTATTACGTTTTTGAACTTGCCAATCGACAACTGAGACACATCACTTGGGATTTTGTTAAAGAAGCGTACACATTGCCCTTTGAAAGATTTACTAATTTTTGTGAGCCTAGTGGTGGGAACAGCGAGTTTGTCTTTATTTCTAGTGTTAACATTATGATTATCACTTTTTTTTGTTGAATAGATTGATATTTTTTTGAACATACAATAAGTTTTCATAGATGTACTACTCTGAAGGAACGTCGACAAAGATGATATAAAAAGCTCTAAGTGACCCAAAAGCACCATACACCAAGCGAGAAAGGTTTAATAAAATAAATTAATACGTTTGGTACGTAGGTAATCCTACTAATATTATAAACGCGAATGTTTGAACGTAACTATCACAAAAAAACTGCTGATCTGATTTGGATGAAACTTGAAATTTATTATTTTCCGTTACCTACCGAAAATCAACAGGATCAAACGGGACGCGGACGAAGTCTCAGGCGGAAGCTAGTTGTTAATATTTGTGCGGTAGTTGAACTAACTTGGGGTTGTGGTAAGGCTGCTCTAGTGATCCGTTGTAAACGTTGTTGTTGTAGAGAGGCCACGTGCGCTCGTACGAATGCTCGTGCGCCCATATCGCCACGTCCACTCCGAACTCGTTCAACAACGGCTCCAGTCCTGGACAGTGGACACACAATCTAAATTAAGAATCTAATTAACCAAAAAATTTGCATAATTTGTCGTATTGGTATAAGTTTTTTGGTCGGAAAACTTGTTTGGATCAATGTGATATTTTTACTGAACCTTTGCATTGTTATTCTCTCGACCCTGAAGCTCTGCAATTTCACATAATTACATTTAGTTATATTATATCTTCAAAAATGTTGAAATGTGCGAGCGAGAGGGTTGTCTGCCTTATACATACGCCTTATCTAAACGAAATGTTCCCCTTCCTTCTCACAAAATGTACATTTTTTTTTTTTATACAATATACTTTATTGACAATAGCACGGTTTAGCTTTTCCACCAAGCTACGTTGCTTAGGATGTGTTTACGTAAATACCACGTAAATGTTTCTATGACGTCAAGGAATACTTAGATAATAAAACAATTAAGATTGTTGACATTTTACCTATATTATTATTTTTACTTATTACTGTCATGTCTTTCAATTAATTATTGTGTATTGTAATTTTGCACGCCTTGACGAGGCAGAACGGCACTAATCCTAATCTATTTATAACAACTATTGTACCTACATTTTTTTGGAAATAAAGATTATGAATAAATACCGACACTCAATATAAACCATAAACCTTAGGTTCGTTATAAAACCACGCAGAAACAGTTAGGTTCAGCTATTTGTTAGTTATTTACTACAAAACCACTGCATATTTCGCCATGCCCGGATGCAATACAATTTTTTTGTGAAAACACTACGAAATAATTTTAAAAACAGAATATTATCAGTATACGCATACGATTTACGCTGTTAGACATAATATATAAGCAAAAAGTTTCGGTATTCACATTATGTACTTAGTTATATAAGTTACACGGTGTACCAAGCAAGCCCCAGTAGGTGAACTCACCGTACATTCCAAAAATACCAATCCGTGTCAACTCATATCTACAGTCCTTTTTGTCGTGCAAATCGCTGCAATACATCGGCCTATGACCCATTATCACTATCCAGGGACGTTTTGATCTGAAACGTTCAAAAATAGTCTTTATTTTGAGGTGCACAGAACTCACCCATGAAGCCAAAAAATCCGCGGCGCGTGTACTCGTAGCTGCAATCGATGTCGTTTGAATTACTACAGTACATCGGTCGGTGGCCGTATATTATTAACCACGGTCGTTTTTGTCTGAAAATTATTATTTTTGAATTATAAAATATTGTCCGAACTACTCAGGACTGTCTATCTGCAGGCACGGTAGACATCTTTTTTTTTTTGTCTCCATATATGGAATGTCCCAACACAACAGCGTATGAGTTTTTTAAAGTGGCGCTGTATTATCATTATGTATGTATGTATTCTATCAGCCATCTAATTTCCATCGTACAAGCTTTGCTTAGTTTGGGACTAGAAGGCGTTGTGTTAAGTGTCCGTGAATATTTATTATTATTATTAATATAGATTACATGTAAAGCTTGTCAAAGACATCAATATTTACATACATTTCATTTCGATTTCATTTTTTTTTGCGAATAAATACATTTCATTTCATTAATTATCTGTGGTCATATCTATGGTAATTTTTTAGTTTTATATACGGCAACACTGCCCAATCTCTTCCTCCAAACCCGCGAACGGTGCGGATGTGTCGCGTCGTTGTATTTGTAAAAGTTTTTAATCAATATAATATATAAAACTCTTTTGAAGCTGACTTAGAATCAACGCACAGCCTAAACTATAAGTCTAACTATAATTTCATACCTCTAGAGGTATGAAATTTGGAGGGTAGTATCCTTATATTGGTACCCCAGGGATGGTAAACGAAATAGAGGCCGCCAGGAAACAAGATGGGAAGACGACCTAAAACTTACAGCTGGACAACACTGGAGAAGGGTAGCACAAGATCGAACCCAATGGAAAGCGTTAGAGGAGGCCTATGCCGAGAGGCACACCAAATTGCGGGACATTCTATAAACTTTGAGCTCATAACATGATAACGAGAAGAGAACTATGTAAAACCAATGTTTGGAATAAATGGCTATATTATTATTATTATCCTTTTATAGTGCAGGGGTGCACTGAGAAAGGAATTTTGAAAAGTCACACTCTAAAGGGTCTAGAACGCGAGCTACGCCGCGGGAGACGGGACGGCCGGTTTGATTTAACTCCAGCTGAGAATTGTACAGCTGACGGTACCTGTTTTCCGGCAGGTTGGCAGTCTCCAAATCTCTCCTCAGCCATTCATACTGGTTGACAATAAGCTTGGCACCGTACTGCAGGAAGTAGTACACTTCAGTGGAAATTGACACAAAGTGTACGGGACCCAGGTCGAAGGAATAGAAGAGGCTGGAGTCAGGTCCTGGCATGTTGAAGCGGTTCGCGTAGTTACTGAAGTTACTGAAACAAGTACGTTGGATCCCGTTGATTTTCCTGGATAAAAAGTAGCCCGTGTTAATCCAGGTCACGGACAATATAATATTCCAAGTTTCATCCAAATCGGATCAGTAGTTTTTGCGTAAAAGAGGAACAAACACTTGATACATCAATCATCATCATCATCAATATTATGTATATAAAACTCTTTTGAAGCTGACTGATAATCAACGCCTAAAATATGAGTCCTAGAGATATAAAATTTGGAGAGTAGTATCCTTATATAGTGTAGGGGTGCACTAAGAAAGGAATTTTGAAAAGTCACACTCTAAAGGGCAGAACGCGAGCAACGCCGCGGGCGACGGCTAGTCCTTATATACAAACTTTCGCGTTTATAATATTAGTAGGATATACGAAATGAGAATACTAACTAGGCCTGCTCGTGGTTCCCGGGACAGGTCATGTAGGGCACCTCGGCCGCCAGCGGCTGGATCTGGCGCATGAACTGGTCTCCAACGCGCGCCTCTTCAGAGTCCATGTCGTACGCGAAGTCGCCCACATGCAGGATCACGTCGAAGTGACCACGCTCTGCCTCGTCTTGGAGATACGCTATAGACTGGTCAACGGATTACAAATAATTACGATTAGTACTGGTTTGGACCAGTAAGCTTTATCAGTCACTAAAGACACTGTGAACTCGTCAACTCGAAGTTTACCACCAAAATATTTTTTTTGTGTCATCGCTGCACGTTGATGAGACTTAGCGACATCTGTTATTTTTTTTGGAATCAAATAGTAGATTATTTAACAAGGGGATAAAGCAGTGTCTTCTGTCGCGGGTGATGATGATTTAAATCGCGAGCGTAATGAAGGACTCGAGGTTTACTCCCGAGCGTAGCGAGGGTGTTAAAAACTTAAATCACGAGCGAAGCGAGGGATTTAAGACGATTCCTGAGAGTAGCGAGGGATTTTAGTTCACCCAAGACTAAGACAGCTTTATCACCGAGGAAAATGCTCTACTTTTCGTACCATTTGCGAAAAAATTAACACAATAATAATATGAGATAGCATTTTAGAACATTAACTTATTTATAAAAATAAATTAAAATAAACTTAACGTTTATGTATTTGAAGAAAACAAAAACGCGGCATTTTCCTAGACTGCTTCAAGCTAAAGGCATCAAGCTCATACGGCCTGCATAATAAATGCGTATTCCTTTTTCAAAAAGATGTATAATGCTTTGTATACAAACTCAATGGTGTAAACACAGATGTAGTTCAGTATAAATTGTATTCCAAATTTAAATCACTTTCTCCCCCTAGAGAATGAAATAACAACTATGTGTTTCCCTTTCCCCATAGTTTCTCTTACCCCACCAGACCATATCTATAAATCGTTTGCAACGGTTTGTAGATAGCTTTTCATGTGTATTTTGTACATACTGTATTAAATGTAATTTTCTTTGAGAATAACGGCCGAATACTCAGATGCTACTTATATTCATGGCTCATGGTTAAATTATTGCAATTTTAAGTGGGGTTTCAACTTGAGTGACGTTTCAGTATTCGGCCCTAAAAGTATTAATTACAACACAGATCATATAATACTAGTAATTACGACTTATTAAAATGTGCTACAATTTGGAGTCATACCAACAGAGGCCTATATCCAGCAGTGGGTGAAGTCACGCTGTGAATGATGATAATGATGATGATAATAAATCTAAATGTATGAAAATGACGAATCCAACTCAGAAAGTGTATAATCAGTGCATGGTGCCAGTGAGATTCCTACTTCTATAAAATCAGTCATGGACCCCGAGTACCCCAAATAAGGGTTATCGAGGTTATTAGGCGAAACGGTTTATCTATTTTGGTCAAAACCTAAGGTTACTGACCGTTTATCAACGCACTGTCAAAAGTGTCCTAGAAAAAAACTTAAATCAGTTTTCACACTGCGTTTTTATTTAATCCATTCCTCCTACCTAGTCAAATTAGCCATAATAAATTTAAGTACATAATTAGAAAAAAGTATACCTACCCTAAGTAAGAACTAGTTAAGTAGTAGATAAGGAAAAATGTTTTAAAATTTAGTGCATGCCCAAAGGTATGTACCTACCCAAAATTAATGTTATAAATTACCTACCTAAGTATAAGCGCCCAAAACATTTGCGATACCTGGAAAAGGTGAATAAGTTGAAAAGTGCCTCCTACATATAAGACCAAATTATTATTATTATTATTATTATTATTTTATACACAGGCAGCTTAAAGCTGATACGTGTATATCACTTAACATTGTCTGTGCACTTGGTTTATCTAGTCTGTTTTTAAATGTGTTAACCGTTGGAGCACTAATTATAGTCTCTGGCAGCCTATTCCAGGCTTCGACCACACGGTTTGGCAAGGTATGTCTTTTAGGGTTGCTTGTACCTGGTAGGCTAACCAGTTTGAGAGAGTGTCCTCTTAGGTTTGTGTTCTCGTTTAAGTTGTAGATGCTTGCTAATGCTGGTACATTGTAGTGACCCTTAAGGATTTTATAGGTCTCTATCAGATCGCCGCGTTGCCTTCGCTGTTGTAATGTTGTTAATCCTAATTGCTGAAGACGACACTTATAGCAGTACTTTTTAAGTGATGGTACCATTTTTGTAGCTCTGCGTTGTACTCGTTCCAAGAGATCAATATCCTTCTTGAAGTAGGGATTCCAGATTTGTGACTGCATAAATAAGTGTTAAGATGTTTATTTGCATAATAAATTGTAACACTTATTTATGCAAATAAACATCTTGTATCTTGTATCCTATATTCCTCTTTGGCGCCATATCAACACTCAAATTCAGTGATAACGAACCGGTTTCTAAAGTGATCGATAAACACATCTGCGTGACGAGTTTGAGTTTAACTCAGTTTTAAGCACTAGGTAGATATCCTACTAATATTAAAAACGCGAAAGGTTGTAAGTATGGATGGATGGATGGATGTTTGTTACTCTTTCATGTAAAAACTACTGATCCGATTTGGATGAAACCTGGAATATATATTGTCTGTGACCTGGATTAACACATAGATTACTTTTATCCCGAAAAATCCACGGGATCCAACGGGACGCGAACGAAGTCGCGGGCGGCACCCAGTAAATACTAATGGGAAAATTTTGAACCATTTTCCTCAACTCCAAAAATATAAGATTCAAGTATCTAATGAAATAAAGCTCTGGACTCGACATTCGGAAATACATACATGTGCGTTCTCGCTGCCCATATCTCCGTAGATGGCTGCCCTGACCACCCAGTCTTCTCCGGAAGGTGGAGTCTTGAAGGAGAACATCTCAGACCAACCGTACTGAGAGCCGGCATGGTATACTGAAAAAAACTTACACTGAGCCTTTCACGGACTCTTGAGAGTGAGATGAGGTATTAATTGGGGGTTAGGTGGGAAAAGATCCTTGAAATTTGTTCCTTGAAATTTGACTAAACAGTGCAGTCAAATTTCAGGGGTCCTGTGTGATTCTTTTATTTTCTGTAGCTATTGGGAAGTCCGTCCAGCAGTCTTTCTTACATTCACAAATGCCTTTGTTCGTAAGATAAATTACGAACAAAGGACCTATATATATAATAATAATAAATATAAAATAGCTGATACCCGCGAATTCGTACGCGTGCGAAATTTTCCACTAAAATATCTAACAACCAGCAAACGATGAACCTCGTAGCAAATGGCTGCTTTTGATTTAGAGAGTTCAAGCTGTATCTAAGAATCCACGTTTTTCATTTCAATAAAATATAGCCATTGTTTCAATCTGGAAAAAGGGCTTACCCATGGTATAAATTTCGTTGACATTGGTTATGTAGTTAAGGCGTGATCCGCGAACAAACAAACAGACAAACTCGAATCAGAATCGTTTATTTAGTAGATCAGCTGCATATTTAGTTTATCCATTACTTTAATTTTAGTTTTTGTAGATAACTACTTTACCTACCCTAAACTAACTATTCATTTACTCGCTTCATTTTAGCAAAAATGCTGAAAAAAAACATACCATATTTAGTAGCAAACTTCAGGTCTCTCAGAGTGACCTGATGAATCCACTGATGGCGACGTTCCTTCCCTCCATCTACAAATATGTTGGCTGACCCCACCGCTCTGCCATCCATGACATTAACTCCATACTCCACAACAGACTCCTGGGTGTCGTTGAAGGTTGACCATGTCACCACTATGTCGTTGGTTTTCTCTAGAATAGTAAAGAGTTTTAGGACGATGATGATTTAATCATTTCAGAAACAATAGGTACTTAGGTATACTGAAACATTTGATTCATAACAAAAGATACATTATAGGTATGTACCACCTAATGTTGTATGCCATAACCACTCTATAGATTTATTAGTAACTTGCGACCCGCCCCGTCTTTGCATGGGTGCAATGCAGTGATGATGATGATGTATTATACATATAAACCTTCCTCTTGAATCACTCTATCTATTAAAAAAAACTGCATCAAAATCTGTTGTGTAGTTTTAAAGATCTAAGCATACATACATACAGACAGATGCAGAAAGCGACTTTGCTTTATACTATGTAGTGATTACTGGACAATAGAGTAATAATTTGCAGTTAGTAAATAATATCTCTATTTACCTACCAAGGTACCTAATAAGTAAGTAATATTTAATTGGGTTTATTTAATTGAATAGTAAGTAAATAGGTACATAAAGCTTAAACATATTAAATTGCATTATCAACATTAGCGCTTCTCGATTTCCATGACAATCAAGAAATGGACTTCCTGTGACCTTCACAAGACAAGATTATCAGCTCTACTTTTTTATAATGAATAGCATAAATACTCTAACTTTTACATGTGGGAGTAGGATACATATGTTTTCCCTTATTAACATTATGAGGAAGACCTTATCGTATAATAGCATAGTAATTGTAATTAAATTAGTTACCAACTTGTGGCACTATGTCAAATAATGTTATACTAGGGGTTAGTAGGACTTTTAAGGCTTTTCACTGTGGTTAGGGGTTCCTAAGGGTTTTCAGGGGCCAGAAAGGTTTGTACGGGTTTTTAGAAGTTTGTAGGGGTTTTTAGTGCTAGGAGTTACGAAACGACGGGTTTTCCAAGGTTGTATGATCTAGTTAGGCATAAATAGGTAATCGTACTTATTTTATTTTTGAGCGCACGAACTCGCGGGTGGGACAGCAAAACGATTAGATCTTTATGGTGGTCTAAGGAACCGGCAAATAAATCAATTTAACACGAAGGAGAATGATCATAATCCTTGTGATTTGAGCGAAAGACTGACTTCATTTAAAGGTAGGTAGGTATAACTTACTTACCACCAAACGCAATGTGAATTTGCTCCGGTTGGCAATAGGCGCAGTCGTAGTGATATTCAGGAACCCCTAGCAACTTCCCCCGTGCCACTCCTAGGAACAGCAAAACCAGGAACCAGTTCATGTTTACCTACCGAAAAACCGTAGGTAACGCGAAACGTCTAATCAAACGGGCGGGTGAAGCAAAACAAGCTAGCTGTGCTGTAGCTGGACTATAAAATGATTGGCGGTTTTTGTTTCCGCCCGTCGGTAAGTAGGTACAGGGTACCTACCTAAACAAACCTACATAAACAAACAAAGAATAGAGCTTGATAATAGGTTACTCGGAATCACGGTTCACTTTACGAGCCCATTGTAATTTTCTCACTTGATTTTGATTTATGCATTAATTTATGAATATTTGCTCAGTACATGCAATGAATCTCTGTTTTTAATGTTCTTTATTTCTAGATACCTAGTCGTAGAATATTCTTGGCTAGTTTTAGTTTTGATACGAAAATGTACCTAACATTGTACCAAAAGAAAACACAACCCCCCCAAAACAAAACAAAACCCCACTTGGAGGAGTTCCTAATATTACGCAAAATGATAATTTGCGCCATAATAAAATACACCCCGTTAAAACGCGACACACAATCCTAAACATGTTTTGAATTATTGTGCTAAACATTATTTGCAGTACAATATCATGTTGAGGTCGTTGAGGATGTTTGTTACGGGTCGATAACTCCCAAGGTCCCAAGATATTATGTCAACGCATAATGAAGTTATACTTATAATGCGACTTCCAACATCGTTGCGTTACGCGGTTGACATAGTCTAATACGCTAATACGCTACAAATGCTACAATCAAATACAGATCGCAGTGTTCAGCAATTCAGCATTTGACCTCCCGTGTTTTTGAAGTTATACGAGTTCCAACTGACAGCGGGGGAAATAGAAAGAGAGTGTAATACGCTACAATCAAAATATAATAGATGGCAGTGTTCATGCACTTTTTACTTTTTATTTTGAAGTGAAAATTTAGTACTGCATATTGGTTAAGTAAGTACATAAATAAATAAATATTCTTGGACATTACACACAAAGCTCTCTAGTCCCAAACTAAGCAGTGCTTGTTCTATGGGAACTAGATTGCTGATATAATACTTATATACTTTTTTTTGTAAATACATACTTATAATACATAGTAACACCCAGACCAGACACAGAACAAACATCTATGTTTGCCACACACAAATGTTTGTTCTCGGTGGGGATCGAACCCACGACCCACAGCCACAGCACAGAAGGCAGAGCAACTACCGACTGAGCCATGAACACAAAGCGAGAGTGAATGCGTGGCACTCGAAGTATATCTTCTACCGCGCGTAGGGACACGCACAGGTTTTTTTGTTTTGTGACACCAGCCAGTGGCGGGCGGGATGCTTCGTTTAAAGGTGCGGCGCGGAGAATGTACATGAATTTTATGCTTCGTTTAGATGCATGCAACTATCTAAATGGAATTTAAAATGCCTAGTAAAAAAGAATTTATCGTAACGATAACGAGGTAATGTTCCACGAACTCAAATAAACAAAAAAGAAATATGTAAATGTAATTTTTAAATAATTTTTTTTTTAAATTATAACCACCTATATAAATTAGTGCAAATAATAATCTCATATATACTCCCTCACACATCCACACTCACTTACACACCCTCACTTTCTCACCTTCACACACTTGACACCCACACACACGAACTAACTATAAATTAAAATTAAATTGCTGCATGCTTTCCTAACTTAAGTACCTACCTATTTCGCTAACTTTTTATTTATATTTTTGTTATTTTTCTTCTTTCCGGACCACTAATAGCGAGAAGCTTGGTTACCCATATCATATCACAGGGAATCCTAGTTTGGGGACCTAAAAAACTTTACTCAGCTCTTGTTCATTTAAACATTTAAGAATTGTATAGATTTAAGTTCCCTCATTCTTCCACCATCTACTCTATAAGACTGGCTGTATCACTTGTTTGTTTTCTATGCTTTCTCGTCACTATGTATATAATTAACTTGGTTACTGAAATAAATGATTATTATTATTATAAAGGAGCAGGTTGTTTCGCGGTCCATTATTTAATGCTCGTGCGTTCGCTCCTCGCAATCTTTTTGCTGTTGATCAGTCACGCATCATCTTTCTAATATTTCTACTTGTTCAGTGTTAGCGAGATAGATAGATAGAGAAATACATATTTTTATTTATACTACACCTGCTTGGAAAGTACCTTGATACTTTATCAAATTTACGGTAGAAAGTACGTCATTGCATATCGAACAAATATGCGGGGAGAAAACGCATCTGAGCGGGAGAGAAAAGTGTATGAAAATCCATTTCTTACGTGGTTTTTCTTTTTTAATTTTGGGTAAGATTATGCGCCGGTAACCTAAATATCAAAAGCCAAAAAGTTTTTACAGTGAGTTTTTATCTCCAAGTTCGCAAAATGACACTGGCCACTAGCTGTGTGTTGGGTGGTGTCGGGCTGGCAGTGCGACCCCGCGGCGGTAGGATAAACAATTTGAAAAAAGAACATGTGAAAATTGCAGACGCCATTAGCGCCATTTTCAATTTATGTGTTGTTTGATGAGGATTCAGTTTTAGTTTTTTATTTTCCTCGTAGGTGTAGTATAAAGCACTATGTACTATTGTCACACAACGCAGAAGTTACAAAGTAAGAAACAAAAAACCAACCACTAAAATGCTTTTCTTTTCAGCCCGTACATTAACGACGATGTGTGACCACATGTACAGCTGATAATGCGCAGCCCAAATATTGAAATCGGTGGCATGGATTATCATGTCCTAAGTTATTCGGTTACACATTAACATGCTGTGTAATATTTTGTTGTATATTATAGCCTCCCCCACTAAAGCCCACTCCACATTCGTGCGCGATTCGCAGCGCGAATTCTCGGTTTGAATTCTCGCGTGAACGCTTCTTGGCTCTACATTCGCAGTGTTTACAATCGTGTTCACAGTATAGTTTGCGCGCTCGACGAATATGGACGAAGTAGTTGCTTCGACAGGCCTACTGCTGTGTGCATTTGCGTATTATAATTATGTCTACATCAAAAGTAAAAAAACAAATTAAAAAGAAATGGAGGAAACGAAGATGGTGGATGACGAGTATTCATCGTAATACAACAAGGTTTGTGATATTATTTTCTTCAGTACCCTACTAATATTATAAATACAACTGTTCTCGACGGTGACCTGCATGCAACTGAGTAACGCGCGAATGTGGAGTCGGTTGTGTCTACGTAGCATTCGCGCGTTCGCGAACGTTCGCAGGCTCTTTGACGCGGGCCAAAAACCGACAAAAAGTGGTTAACAAGGCGCGAACCCGCGAAAAATAAGCGAATCAACTCTACATTCACGCTTTCACGCGTTCGCACATAGTTTTCGCGCGTTCGCGCGCGAATGTGAAGCGGGCATAACAAATAATACGTGATTCAATTTTAAATGTTGACCTCCATTGTTCCCGTTTCATTACATTGTTCGTTGTTTGAAAGCATGAGTCTAGTTCGCGAGTTTCGCCAGTCTGCTTCGTACTTCGTATCGAGGTTATTTCGTATGCGGCAAAAAGTTAACAAAATTACTAGTAACCGCGTGCAGACTATGCCCATGCCGCTGCCGGAATGATTGCCGCGATTATTTCCTGATTGCCACAGCAACATCGCCTTTATTCTCACTAGAAGCTAAGGCATGAACTCGGCGATATTGCTGTGGCAATATAAGTCCGGAATTAATCGCGGCATTCATCGCGGCAGCGGCATGGCATAGTCTGCACGCGCTATTCTATTCTGTCTATTCTAGCAGTGTCTGCCGACGCAATCGCTCGATTGATAAATGAAACTAAGTTTTGTGGCAGGTAGGTAGGTACTTTATAACAAAAAATAGATCTCTTTTACATCTACAAGTTGTAGTAAACATGTAGGTGGGTAGGTAGGTTAGTTACCTACTTATTCCGAAGTATTCGAAGAACCAATTCTTAAAAAGCAGATTATTGCATACCACCTACCTTTTTTGCTTACTACTTATACTACCTAGGTAAAAGTTGAATTTTAAAACTAAATCGGTCTGTAGAAAATATGTTCTGAACCACTCTACCCTACCTACATCTATCCTGTATCATAGGTTTACAAATTTACAATATTAAATGCTTAAGTATACCTACCTGAAACAGATCGCTACATTATGTACCTACCTATAGATTATACAGATTAGGTACTGACATAATGTACCTACGACCGCCATATTTTCCTATTTACAAAAAGACGCTGACAGCCGTCAAACAACTTCTCGCTCGCACATTTCAACATTTCTGAAGATATGAAAATTTCAAACAACAATGTTATGTGCAATAACATTGCAAGAAGTACAGCATAAATGTTATTTGCAACAAGTTTTCTAAATGAAAAGAAGAAAACACTAAAATTGTTGTTGGCGATTTTTAGTTTTTCATAAAATAACTTCAATGATCTTTTATCTTCAGAAATGTTGAAATGTGCGAGCGAGAAGATGTTTGACGGCTGCCAGCGTCTTAATTTGAAACAAAAGTTGTAGGTAACAAATAATCGATAATAACTTATATAATAACTTACATTACCTACTTAAACATTATTAAATAACATAATGTGTAAAAACTATCCACAGAAAATTTATATATATTAGCTATAAAATGTAAAAACATACCTACATAACAAAGTATACATCTATAACTATGGGTAAGGTAGGTAAGTAGACACTCACATATTTATTTAAAAAACTAGTATATTTATTGCTTTAAAATTTTGTACTACGCGGTTTACAGTTTAAAAAAGATAATATGCGATTGGAGTTGGTAAGGTAAGGCACTATAATATTATTCATGATTCTGGTAGGTACAGCAAAATAATGTATAACCTACTCACCCACAATATTTGAATGTGTGTATTTTATGACAGGGCCGCGCCGACCCCCTACAGCGCCTGTGTGCTAAACCTATAAAGCGCCTCTTTTTTCCACAAATCTTCATGTTTCAACTTATGTTTTTTTATTATTTGTTAATTTTGACCGAAATAAATGTTTTCCATTGCCAAGGCATATGTTGCGCCTATTGTACCTACTTACTTATCGATACTCCACTACAAAGAAATGTTGTTGTGTAAGTGTAACAAAAATAATTTCGATGGCGGCGCCTCTATTGTCTTGGCGCCTGTGTGCGCCGCACACTTTGCACATAGGGGCGGCTCGGCCCTGTTTTTGTAAGTACCTACACCTGCAATGTTATTACAATAAATCTAATAATGTAGAAGGAGAAGTAAGCACCATACATAACTTCGAACGAGCAACCGTCAATCATGTCGGATCAAAGCTAGTCTCACTCTCGCTATGCCATATTTTTCTCATTCTGTTTTTCGTCATTTGACTCAAACTAACCTCCCCTTCACTCCGCAAAGGCAGAATCCCAAGGGACTGAAAGTCACTACTGTTTTTAGAGGATGAGCTACATTCTGATATTGAGATCACTCGTTTCCTTAGTCTTTTCAGCTTCACTTCACCCAAGCTACTCAGTTCTGAGGATGAGTTGTCCGCGTCCACAGAACTGGAACTACTAGCAGTTGTTTTTCTGAAAGTTCTATTATTAAGCTTCTCTTTTGTACTTATTTTTGAGGAAGTTCGACTGTGAGCTTTGAGGTTTGAAAACACTTCTCGAGAGTTTTGCGGAAGGCGTAAACTGAATCTCGGGGATGATAAGTTGACGGATATATCATCAGCATCGTTTGCGACATCAACCCTATGCTCTTCATCAGTTACGAATATAATCGGACTGGTTTGTTGGTGCACTGGGACAGACAGGTTAAATGGCGATGTTGTTCTTGTTTTAGTTCGCTTAGGCGATGTCATGACGCTTTTCACGTGAGCGGGAGATGTCTGAGTATTTTTCGGCACAGCTGAAACATTTTTCGTGGTATCCTCTGCTTGATTTTCATTTGAAGTTGAAGGTTTATTGATGTTCTTTTCTAATAAATCTCCATATTCGTCAATTAGTAGTTTCTTTATGAAGTCCTTCTCCATTTTGAACATCTTTTCAACTTCATGCCTTGGATCAATTGAAGGCCACAAATCATTGTGTATTGTAGGTTGTATGCTTTGTCTATCCTTTCTGGGCGAGGTTTGTGTTTCTTTAGGAAATATCTTGTTTGATGTATTGCTTTGTGTTGCAGTGTCTTGCACATCAATGGAATGTATAAACTCGAAGATATCTACAGATTCTTTGAAGGTTAAATTAGATTTTGTGTACGTCATATTTTTGCTGCATGGTTTATATGGACCAGGTCTTAACCTGCTGTCAGCAATATCCTCATCACTGGACGGAATACCAGCGACATCCAATATATTAGACTTAACTGAATCGTTATGCTCCGATGTATTACGAGTGCCTTCGCATTTCTCATTTCCAGACTTACCACTATGATCCGATTTCTCATCCTCAAAATCATCAGCATAACTTTCATTTCTCCTGGCACTGCTACACTCACTCGAAACAGTAGGGGACTTCACAAGAGGACCAATAACATTTCCCTTAAAATTTTTAGACAGAGTCTCGCTTACACTTCTTTCAATATCTATTACTTCTTGAAGTAAGTTTTCATCAGAAGTTGTAAGAACTTTTGGGCTGTCCTTGAACCGATGTTGTCTAGGAGTTTCTGTGTTGAAAGAGTTTTCTCTGCTACTCAATATTTTATCTAGAATAGGGCTCAGGGGTATATCATTTTTGTTAGGAAGATCTGATATTTCTTTTTCAATTTCGCTTACTTGAACTCCACCAATGGTGAGTTTTGAGTATGGTATATATTCCGCGTTATTCAGTGTTTTTCCAGTGTTGATTTTTTTAAGGGGTAATGTTTTAGCTGTAGTTTTAGGAGGCGACGACTTTTTTTTAGAACTGGACGAAGCATAGACTAAATTCAGTTTTTTCTTCCATTCATCTAAATTCAGTCCTAATCGTTTTCCTACTTCCTTTTTATTTCCCGTATGTTTTTTATTACGGCTGCGTGCAGAACTTTTTGGAGAGTTTCTTATAGTCGATATAATTAGTTTTTGGGTATTTAATTTGACTTTGGCATCGGAGCTAATAATATTAGCCGACTCGCTACTATCACACGTAGACATTCGCGATATCTTTCTCACAGTTTTATTTGAATTCATAGTTATTTTTGGATATTTCGATGATTCAGGAAAATGAACAGGCTCTTCTTGTGGTATGATTTCATGCCGTACTGCAACTACTGAGACATTGCTTTTAGCTGTGTTTATTTCTTTAACATCATTACTATCAGGTACTATATCTAATTGTAAAACTTTTTGTTCTTTTAATTCACTTCGAATATTTATTCGAGGCATGTCTTGAACTTGTAGTTTTTTAGGTGTTTCCTTCACCTCTGGTTCGACGTGTTTATAACAGAATTCATTATAAACTACTGAAGGAGCCTTATAGGCCTCTCCGTTATTTAGTTTCTTATTCTTACTACTATCTATATTATTATCGTTGATTTGTATAATTTTAGTTCTTGATATACCTAAGTTTCTATTTATAATTGGTCGTTTGGTAATCGTCGTATTCACCTGGGGGCGAGTGTTCATTACTTTTGGTCTCTGGTTATTGTTTACTGTCTTTATTCCCTCTACTAAATCATTTCGGGGTTTCACTTCAGGTACGTTTGGTGTTTCAATAATTTTGTATCCGTGAAATTTGGCATTGACGACTTCCTCAATGTGAACCTTTTCGTTGAACTCTTCGTCGAGAGGAGTAGGCGCTGTTTTGATTTGAACTCCAGGTTCGTGGAATTTGGAGAGTTCCCCAGAGAGCAGTTTCAGATCGTCTGCAGTCGACTGCAGCATATCGTGCAGCTTTCTTAGTATTATTTCGTCTTCAGGCCTGAGTGCCGGTTCGGGGTTCCAGAGTTCGTCGTTTATGATGTTGACCATTTCGAACTTTTTGCCGCTCTCAACCTGAAAGTCATAAACGCACTCTGAGTCAACTCTTACAAGGCAAAAAAATTTGCAAAGCCATAGATAAATACGACTAGTTTTTAATATTGAAGTTAGAAAGGTGTAGGTATATTTACCAAATATCGATCGACTGGGTACCGCAGGGGGCCCAACCTCATCTGTTCGTCAGACACAGAGGTTCCGGCATCCTCTCGCTCGGTCCGTTGTTCCGATCTGAAAATAAATAATAAATATTCTAATAAGTAGGTAAATATTCCAATAAGAAGCTCGGTATTAAATAATTGTATCCAACTGTAATGAATAAAGCATTTTTTGTAGGTTTTATGGTATGGAATATCAAATTAAATTGAAATCGGTGGTATTGTACTGTGTCACGTTCACGTTGCAGAAAGATATCTACAATAGTATTTATGACACCATTGTCACAGCGATTTTAGCACACTAGTTAGATCTTTTATCATCTATGATATGAAGTTCGTTCATTTTGGCTATTTTCTTCATCGATCGATACCTAATGCTGAAGTTTATCTTTTTTCGAGTTCCATAATCTCCTATGAACTTTTTTATCTCTAGGTATATCTTTTCATTTACTATGTAATTTTGTATACTTATAAATGAGACCATTATTTGGTCCGCGATAGCATAATACATAAGTGCCTATCTATCAAAACGTGTAGCTGTGTCATTTTCTGGTCGGAAAACTTGTTTGGATAAAAATTATAATTATGCTGAACTTTGTGCAATTTTTCATAAATAATTTCAGTGATTTTACATTTTCAGAAATGATGAAATGTGCGAGCGAGAAGTTGTTCGACACTTGTCAGGCACTTGTCGTTAAATTCCACTATTGTAGATCAGTAGGTACTTCCTACTGCATCACACTGGCCATAACCCATTTGCTTAAAAGGTACCTAAAGGTTACCTGTTAAAAAAGGTACCTAAAGGTTACCTGTTAAAAAAGGTACCTAAAGGTTACCTGTTAAAAAAGGTACCTAAAGGTTACCTGTTAAAAAAGGTACCTAAAGGTTACCTGTTAAAAAAGGTACCTAAAGGTTACCTGTTAAAAATTAAAGAAAAGTTCAAAATTTTGTCACAAGCTTCGCTATACTTATCATAGACAAGGGTAGGTAGGTAGAATAGGATATGGGAAATAAAATGACCAAGCGTACAAAATCACATCAATTGTATTTCACCAACGTGTACATTAACGTCTTAGAAGCATTTCAGTTGCTGCTTACAGTAAGAAAGAGACAGACAAGAGTCTCAAAAATTATAATTTCTGAATCGTGACTCATCGAATTCTACACAAGCCTATGGGTAAAGGCGGACTAAGACTCGATATGTTAAATGTACGAGTTGTTTGTTATAGCAACTCAAGGGATGACCCCAGACAGAAAACTAATGCTAGCTGCTAGCATATTGCTTAGATAAGGACCTGAGGCAGCTTGTAGTTTTGCTACGTTACCTATACAGCGGACAAAACAATAAAAGAGTTCCCAGGTACGTTCTATTTCACGAAGGCGGTTTACTTATCTTTGTAGTAGTGCATGCACATACACCAATTGAACGTCCCGTCTCTTTCTATCTCAAACCGCCTTCGTGAAATAGAACTACTGTATCTGTTACGAAATGCTTCCTATCGTTGACAAATATTTTGTTAGGCATGTGATACGCACATTTAACATATCAAAGTTATACAAAATAATGCACTTTTTGTGCTTAGGTACAACATTTTAACCTTTGCCACTCGGCGATAACTAATAACATTTGACAAGCCCTCCCACGGGCGATCCTCCGATAACGCTAAAACTTCATCAATTTCGAATCTATCAGAAAACGACATGAGATAGCAAAACCTTTGAAAACTAATAATTAAATCATCGATTTTAGTTAAATCACAAATCTACAGAGTAGGTACCTAAGTACCTATATTAAAACAGTCGTAATTAGACGAAGCTGAATAAATAAAGCAAATGTTGAGAAGCGGTTCGCTTTAAAAAAATAGCTATAATAATATTAATAAAACAGAATACAATTCTGTTCTTTCCTCAAATTATAAACTACGTTCAAAACAACGATACACGGACACGTCACATCTACTAATACTGGGTTAAAAGCCGTCCTTGTGTCACCCTCGACACCACTATCTAATAATTATTTACAAGATGAAATAGTATTTACAAAGTTTTTATTTACACAAATACCTATACATAAAATAAATAAGAGACATGTCAATTTAATTGAATGCACTAATTTGAAGTTTAAAGACAAAACCCTTTCGTCTTGTTTAACACTCTAATGTGATTCTATTAGATAAAACCAAACCAATGGATTAGGTACTTACACAACACCACACAAAATTAATGCGATATTAAGTAAATTCTCATTTTCACAAGTGAGGGTAGTCTGAACTGAAGTGTGATCCGAGCAAACCCTGATCAAACTACCTTACGTTTGTATTAGGAGACTATCTTAGTTTATACAAAGAAATCGATCAGATCGTATCAAAATTCTAACGGGCCGTAGTCTGATAGTCTTCGAAATTGACATACACTACCTACAAATCGTTTAATAATATGCCATAATGTTAATTATATAATGATTACTTCACTTTATACAAATAGCAGCGAGTTTTAAGAGTTCCTATAACGGCCGCATGGACGCGGTTCTGACAATTTGACATTTCACAAAATGACTAGTTACGTACGCCCTCGAGTGCCAAGCGATCTCGCTAATACTCGCCGGCGCGCGCGTCGCAAACTGGCTACGCCCACGCAACACGGCAATAACTCGGTATCATCGGTACCTTACCTACTACATGATGCCGCAAGCCGAGCCGACCAGTTTGAAACACCCACGACTCAACCCCACAACATTACCAACATACTAAATTATCAACTCAAGCAGCACATCTAAGGATGTGCACAAAAACGACAATTCAGAATTTTAATTTTATAATTCAACGAAATAACAAAACAATAAACAATCTCAACCGGGCCGAAAGTGTCATCGAACGTGTATAAAGTAACGGAACTCGATCCACTCTGAATAAATCGCTTCATGGTAAAACAACGAATGTGCGCACGCGCCGAATGTTTCATTACCTGCCTACCTACCTCTCTATAAATGGAGCGTGCGCTTCCAAAATTCAAAAACTACTTCTTTACAATCAGTACTTTCGTCTACATAAATGTCATGATCATTATTTATATAAATCGATTAATACTTGTACACTTTGTACGGTAAGTATATAAGAATCACATATACATAAATGCCAAGTTCACTATGGTTTGGGTCCTAAAAGGTAACTAAGAAAATGGCATCTGAGTAAATCCAAAATACAATCGACGCCGACGTACCGATGACGACGTCGCGCTACAACTCCTAACGAGAACTACCTCAGATCTCTCCGCAAACATGCGGACTTCGGTTCGGTAAATTAATCGAAAATTCCTCGAAAACGGATATGTACTTATACTTCAGAATAATAATTGCGCGAATGCGCCTAACCACTACCTCGCCAGAATAAATAAGAACAGGTCGCATCGAGTCCGGCCCTCTAAAGAGGCCGGCGGCGGACTGAAGATACAAGTTAACTATTTACAAGATATTATGTATGTACAAGTGATCTCTGTGTGGGCGACGCACCGGCGCCGCCCCGCCGCGGAGCCGCGCGTCTCAGCGCGGCCGCGTGCCGCGACTCTCTCCTCCCGCGCCAGGCGCTGAGAGGGACAAAGGGAACAGTCGACTCTGCGCCGAGAGCCCTAGGTCTCCCGCTCCTTCTTGGGCTTGAACTCCTCGCCGAGGATCGTGGCGATCTCCCCCTGCATGAACGCCCACGGAACGGTGGAGTTGGCCAACGGGCACTTCTCTCCGCTCGGACAGTACACCTGAAAACGAAATCACAGTTACATTTCACACCCTCGCTCGAAAGTCGCATCCGAAACTACTTTTCGAAAAATATAGGAAGAAAGCTCACCTCAGATCCTTGCTGTCTCTTGATGGAGTCCCGGGAGCAGGGGAAGCAGAACTTGTGGTGCGGCTGGCTAGGACACTGCACGAAGTGCGTGTCCTCGAGGCGCTCCTGGCACAGCGTGCACTTCAGCAGCGGCGCGCCAGGCGGGGCCGCCGCATCCACGCCTTCGCTCGCCTCGGTGGACGACACCGACGTCGTCGACGACACGTGCCGGGAGCCCGACGACCGCCGCCCGCCGTTCGACCCTGTCGGACGTGACACCAATTGTTAGCTACCGTCTGCTATGCGCATTATGGGGGGTATCGAGATAGTTGCAATCTAGGGGTTCGTTCGTGGACGATTCAGCAGACTGTAGCCGGACAGGATGGGCACAAGCGGTCGTCGGGCGCCGCGCGGCATCGGACGGCCACCCGAGTCCGACCCGCCGTCGTTATCAATGTTATCATCGACTCTCGCGCCGCACTAGTTGGCGGAGAACGCAACGACGCGGACACGATCCGATCCAAGCAGAGCGCCGCCGTTACAACTCCGTGCACTGTTTGTGTTAGAGGTGCAGAAGGAGTCGCTTTAACTTGACACGGTAGGTACACTGATACGAATAATTTAACGGCACGCTACCATCTTCGAGGTTCGGGTTCCTTGAAAGCACTAATTAACTCAACTGGTCCTAGTGTCTCGTAGAAAGGATGCACTGAATTATTTTTGACTGTAGCGTTTCAAGCGAGATGAACTGCGGCGGCCGCATACCTGAGGAGTTGGGTGAATGCTGGCTGGAGCGGCTAGCGGAGCGCTGCGGCGGCGGCTGTGGAGGCGAGCCGCCGGCCGAGCGCGGTGAGCCGGGTGGCAGCGTGTCGGCCACCGACATCAGCGCGGCCATGGGCGAGGGACCCGCGCTCGCGCCCGAAGCCGGGGGCGAGCCTGCAGCGCGCCCCAGGGGGGACCCAGCAGAGCCGTTCGTCAGTGGAGCCGGGCTGTACCCTGCAATCGAACACCGTTCTTAATCAATACATTACATAAAATGATGCAGCGTTAGGTTAAAGTGAGATTGAAAGTCGGTATCGCATATTTAGAACGCACAACAGGCATCTGCTGAGTTCAGTAGAAGTCGGTTCATGCTCATTTTTACGAATTTAGACCTTTTCGATCAGTGCACTATAAACGGGAAAGAAACCAGGTAGGTAAGGTATTTACGTACGCACTACACAAACTATTTTTCTGCATCATTGCACGGAGACGGACTGTGAACTGAGACGACACTAGAGTAACATAACAGTCACATTATGAACGTTCGATCAGGCTTCATTCTAAAACCCAAACTTTTAAACTTTTACAATCTAATCAAACGTACAGAAGAGTTTTTGACACAGAAACGCGCCCGCGCTCATAATCGCGTTCCTTTGTCCAATCGAACTCTCGCGACATCGTTACAATTTGTATGGATGGATAACCACACAGTACATTACACACGAATGTCGGATGACACATCGCTTGCGGTGGACCGACGAATAGTAAACACACACGTCTACCTACCTATATAGTCGTATAAATAGCATTGTGTTTCAATACACGCTACGTAGCAAGTGTGATGATGTGTCACAGGCGTTCGGGATGGCCTCTCGCCCGCGCCATAACTCCTGCTGTAGACGGGTAGGTAGGTAAGTATAATAGTTGAATTGATTCAAGTGGAAAAGCGAGTGTGCAACCGGCTAGTATCGCCAGCGTTACTTAAGATGCTGACAAGCGTCAAACAACTTCTCGCTTGCACATTTCAACATTTTCGAAGATATGAAATCACACAAACATTGTTGATTATAATTTTTCATAAATACATTCAGTGATTTTATATCTTCAGAAATGTTAAAAAGTGCGAGCGAGAAGTTGTTTGACGCTTGTCAGCGCAGCGTCTGACTGAAGCGGATGTTATGCGAATGCGACGTTGCCAAACCGCACGCGATGTGGGTCCCACCGCGCCACTCGCCCCGTCCGTATGTATATTGTGTACGCGGTTAGGTTAGTCGGTCGTTGCTATGTTATGAAATCGCAACTATTCCAATGATGAATTCCCGCTTCTAAGAAGTTTTTTCAGACGATAATTTATACGTTCCTCAATACTTTTATATTTAAACGAAGTAGGTAATTACTTTGAAATGGTGAGAAATAGTTAACGATGGACTAAAATAGGTATTAGACGATATTTTATCTCTACTGTTTTATATTAGAAAATATCTTAGAATAGAACATAGTCCTATCCGGTATTAATTTGTTATTTCGGTCTACTTGTGTCTGACCACGCTGCATGAATCATGACTAAAAGTCAACAAATTACAGATATAATTTTAATAATATCACTTTCCCGACACGTTGAACAAGACAACATTACAGATGAAAACAGCGGTTTTGGCTTTTTCATAACAGCTTCGATGGAATTGAAGGTAAACATTAATTATTCATTAGAATAACGTGTAAAGGGTGTAAGTTACGGTCGGATAGTTCTGATGTTGGCGCGAAGGCACGGCCCATATGGCGGTGGTGACGTCACGTGGTGACCTTTTTGGCCGCCGGCTCGTAGCGGGCGGCGCTGCACACACGCCAGCGGAATGTGGTCGAGCGACTCTGCCAAGCGTAGGCAGGCGCTATATTTTTTCGCTCAACGTTCTACCTACATACGTACGCAAGCGAAAATGTCGTCACGCGACGTTGCCACACCGCGGTTCGCTGCTGTGCATGCATTCACGGAGCGGCATTCACATTACGTGGGTGTTTGTACGTAGCGAGTCTGTGTGCGAGAGGCCGCGAGCTCGCTTTCGAGAACGCTCAACCAGTCGAACCGGTTCTGTATTTATGGACTGAGTTAATGCACCTACCTAGATATGAATCCCGAGGCAAACTCTTGCGCAAAACAACCACACTCGTCCGCCTGAGCACATTCACGTTGATTTACTTTCGTGTGTTTATTATAGCTATGTAGCCTATGTATGGTGTAGTGTGCCGTGCGCGTGACTCCTCTAGGTGCCTAATTATTAACAGGACTGTTGCTTGTATTGAGTAGCACCTAATTTAATGGTTGGAGACAGTTTCACTAAAATAACTTTTTTTACTGAAACAAAAAGACCTATAAAATACCGCTGTTTTCTAAGAGTTAAACCTATACTGTGATCTTCACAATAGCCTGTATCGTGCAGAACAGATTTACGATTTGAAAAAAGACAAAGACATTTAAAATTAGCTTCGTGGACTATAGTATAATTGTAATTTATAATATTTACATACCTACCTACCGTCCAGTCCTTCAACAACACTGACTTTTTTTCAAGGAAATACTAATACCGACTTTCAATTTTTCAATACCTACTTTTCTAATACAATAATTATAGAAAATGGAAGGACAACTTACATCGAGACTCACCATTAGATTTGAATGAAGAGGCATCGAAAGATGGTGTACGTAGAGGATGTTTTTCCTGCTTGAAAACTCTGTC
The DNA here is from genome assembly GCA_947507515.1 of Eulithis testata. NCBI lineage: Eukaryota > Metazoa > Arthropoda > Insecta > Lepidoptera > Geometridae > Eulithis > Eulithis testata. Next base: position 10,186,828 of record OX382207.1, on the reverse strand, counting down.
AGGAGCGAAGGGAGCTGCCAGAGATACTGCCGGTAGTGAGTCCCCACGGGTAAGTGGAGGACGTGGGTGCTCTTCTAACAACCGTTTCGCTGGTTCGTGATGGTTTTGGTGATCGTCCTCATCTAACGGCCTCTTGAGTGTGAGTCCAGGTGCGAGTCGAGCCGCACTGTGGGTCGAAAGGTGGTGAGCAGGTAGGTGTGTCAGCCTTCTGCCATCGTGCTCATCGCGACGACCACCGTACTCTGCTAAAAGTCCGGCGCTGCCTGCCGGGCGAGGATGATGTAAAGTAAATCCTGCCGAAGGCGCATGATGAGCCGGTGGCGCTGGCTGACCTCTAACCGTCGTTTCTACTCCATTTTGATGAGCTTCCAAAGGTGCTCTGTGAGCAGCCTTTGAATGTGTCGGTCCGCGGCCTTCCTGGAAACCGTGGGCCCTCTTTAGCTGTCTGGCTCCATCGAGCACCACCTCAATGCGATCCGCTCCTTCGTAGTTTACGCATCCTCTACAAACAGCCTCCGAAAACTCGTGCAACATTGCCCACGGCATGCGGGGCAAGTCGCACAAGTAGCAATGCTGCCGCTTTTGCATTACCGACATCTCGCCGCCGGGTTGAGAGCGGAGGGCGAGAGATCGGCTTTCTTCGTTCCTCTTGAAAATTTTCACAATTTTATTATACTTTGAAGAAAAAACACCGTCACCATGTTACACTTGAGAACACTGACAGATTTCAATCACATTCGGCTCCGCGGACGTCGAGTACCTGAGGTGCGGAACTTCAGATGCACTGCTTCGCTAGCGGGTCGAGGAGAGACTGAGCTTGGGTCGCGGCGAGCGCGGGGGGCCGGGGCGGCGGCGGCCATTATCGAGCGGTGACGTCAGCGCGCGCACCACCACCACGACCGACGCGCCGCCGCGCCGCGCCGTTAGCCGCGACAAGGATGCGCCGAAGACGGCCGCCACCGCTCCGCTCGACAACATGTTTATCGAACGATTAAAAACCCGATAGCCTGGTATATATGCATGCAAGTAGATGGAATGTGTCTTGGCAGATGTAATTAATGAGACTGCTAGTGAATTTGATAAGTACCTAAATAAATATACACACGAGTAAATACAGACAATGTGGCATACCTATTACCTAATAAACTAAGGTAAAATACCTGGTAAAAACTCAACCCACGTAAAACAAACAATACGGAAGAAAGAGAAGTGACCTTATTCAATGCAAATATAACTAGGTAGGTAGTAGGTAATATAGTAAGAATGTTAAATGGTTTGTTAATTAGTATGATATACTAATATTATAACCCTCTAATAGTAGTAGGTATCTATCGTTCAAGACGCATCAAAGAATGTTTACCTACTTAGTCAAAACATCAACGAAATGAGTCACGGACGCTAGCCACGCCACGCATACTGCCAGGTACACACTTACCTACCTACCTACCTCGATTCCGCTAACTAGGAACCACACTATCTCTATGTTATTCAACAAAAGTGAACAGCATAAGTATGATGTAGGTAGAATAACAATTAGCATTAAGATGTACAAAACGACGTGCTTGATGCACTAAATTTGAATCTATTTTAGATCGGTTTCCCTTCTGACGACGGCTGCACTCTAAATTATTATTTAAAATTCGGATCCGGGTAGGCGACGGGAGCGGGGGACGCACAGGACCGGTTTGGCGGCCATTTTGAGACGTGACGTCACCTGACGAGTCAACCACGAGCCGCGCGTGCGGAGCGGCAACGTCGCATTGCCGTTCACCGGCCATGTTGCCTGCCGTTACCACTCGTCGCATCATCTAAAAGGTTAATAATTGAAGGCACCACGAGCGACGTTTCTTGTAAGGAATTGAGGGTCGGAGAATAAACAGTTATGCAGCCAGGTAGACGTAGATTTGATTTGATTCTGTAGTAGGTCCTACCTGTAGCTATCTAGGTAAGTAAAAAGGACTTATACACCTTGTTAACGTTAGGTTAGATTTAAGTGTAGTTAGAATACATAGGACGCTAATTTTGATCCAAACCAGTTTTCCGAACAAAAAATGGATTTTTGGATCTTTTTTAAAATTATTATTATTGAAGTTTTAACGATTTATTTATACAGCATCTAAAAGCGACTAAGGTACAAATGCTATTTACAGTCTACATTACAAAAATACCTAGATCCATCTACTAGACTAGACTAATTAGGCTATACTTTTCGTTTGAAAATCTTGTTCGGATCAAAATGATATTTTATGCTGAACCCTGTGCAATGTTATTGCACACAACATTTTGTTTGCGAGTTTTTATAAATAATTTCAGTGACTTTATTCATATCTACAGATATGAAATGTGCGAGCGAGAAGTTATTTGACGGCTGTCAGCGTCTTCAACAAATAAGTAAGTAAGTATAATAATAAGTATACCTAGGTAAGTACCTACTTAAAGTTTCAAAATTTCATTTGAGTAGGTAGGTACCGTAGTGGTAAATACAAAAAAATGATCAAGTAGGGTGTAATATAATAGATCTTTGTTTAGACATTCCAAAACTATAAAAAAAAGTTTCTGTGTTTTTTCTTTTTTTGGGAACATTGTGAGAGATCTCATTTCGGGACAAGTACATAACTTACCTACTCGGTTAGGTATTAGTACTTGTATTAATATTATGTGGTATTAGGCAAAATAATTAAAAAAAACTCCTAACATGCGGTGATTTTATTACGCATGCGCAGATTATCGCTGTTAGCTGAACCCAGGACTTGGATCACCGTTACTTTTTAGATTCGGTTCGACTGACATCGGCTTCGATCGTGGCTTCGATCAACAATACACATCGGCGAGGTATATCTTGTATCAGAACAATTTGTATTAAGAAACTAAAAACAGCGATAAGACTGCACTATTGCACATTTTTAATTTTCTGCTTGTCTAATCGCATTTCAAGTCACTGACTGATAAGCACTGGAATTGTGCCACGTAACTAATCGATTACCACTGAAACGGTGAAGGAAAACATCGCAAGAAAACTATTGAGTATTGAAGTAGAAATAAATTTATTTAAATTGGGTAGCTGACCTACCCGCAACTTCGTCTGCGTAGATTAGAATACTTTTTCATATTTTTTTTATTCCTATATTTCCATGTCGGACAACCACTTCCTTCTTTTCTGCGTTCACTACACATCTACCACCCACATTATTATAATTTACTAAGATCAAATTTTTGGAAATTTTTAGCTTGTCTTTGTTGAGATTTACCCGGCCACTGAGTATCATTATAGAACCTATTAGGTACCTATTGGATAGAAAAGGTGTTCGATTTACTTCCAAAAGACACGGATTGTCGCAAAATTCAGACATAATGGTCGACAGCTAGCTATATTCCATTCTCACGTAGGTACTCTGTAGTCTGTCGGGCTCAGCGAGGGTGAAATGGGTCGATGCTGTGGACCGAACTGCGCCTGCGCCTGCCCGCACCAATAAACACGTGTCAATGTTTATTTACGTTCTGTGCACGTACAGCCCTCACAGATTAAACTAGAGCCATTTCGAAACTTCCATTTGAGGTTGAATCTATTCAGTATCAAACTTATCTAGGTATAGACATTGGACGTATCATAACTGGTAGAGAGTAGATACCTAGATTTATAAAATTGTTCTCAATATGATTTTGGCAATATAATACAATGTACCTAATTGGAAAACCGGCGAAGTTCGTACTGGCTTTGTGCACTAAGTAATCGTCCCGTACACCAAGGTTTGGTATATCACTGCCCGGGGAGGGCGTGGGCTTAACAATAAGGTTCGCTAGGCCATGGTTTAAATGTAACACACGAAATAAAATTCCTCAAAGTTGGAATAATAATTGGAACCCCTAAGCCTTTTAAAACCGGCACCTATCTATCGCCAATCTAAATTAGGAAAACCAGATTTTCAAGAATGAAATATACAATTATGCTGACGCATAAGCGCGGCTTAGTATGGAAAATACCATTTAAACTTGGATAACAGAACGTGTTAATATTATAAGTACTCAACATACAACCGGTCATAGAACGTCCAATCTATTTTGGACCTGTCTAACTGGTGAGATGACGATCACAAAAAAAAAGATTATTTTTTTAATTTGGCTTCCCAAAACCAGTCTGCCTTTATGAGGAATGTGATGCGAGACTATTGATAGTGTTCTGGAGTCTGGAAAAATATATATTGTAATTGTAATCACGTAACGATTTCGAATCAATATTTTACCTCTATTTAAAACATTTAACGAAGGACGATGATGGAAGCTGCACAATTCATGGATCAACGCCAAGCAAGGCAGACATAACGAAAATTAGGTGTGACCGCGTACACAGAAAATCTAAACAGCATTTTGACACCTGTTTTATAAGTAGACCAATTAAATCGTGTTATCCAGTTATCCACCCTTGAAAACAGTTACATGACTCATAGATACAACAACCCCACGAAAATACTATGTTACATCAGCCGAGCACGAACAGGGCTGTGAGGGGCGAGGGGTCTCGTGGGGTATCGATCCGTGACGTCACGCCCTGGCTCTGTGCAAAGCCAGCATTACTGGGCTTATTGATTGACATGCACGCTCGTAATGCCCTCTTTGGAATTTTAATGACCATTATTTGGAATGTTGACAGCTTCTATGACATGAATGACAACTATATGACGAATTTCTCTAGTTAGTTTAATAGTGGCATTAATTTTACTGCTGCATCTGCGATACCATGTTATTAATGATTACTAGTCAACAACGTAATATACAAGAATGTTTTCAGAGGAGTTTATAAATGCCTTACATGCCCCGCCTAATCAGTGACCACTTCAGTTAGGCCCTCCACTGTTATGTACAAGGCTCTATCTGCGTCATTGCGTGGAGAAATGTCAGAACAGAACATCTCTCTCGAATTTCGACCTTGCGTTGAAGCATGCATATCAATCCATTCCATCGCTTGACTGACTTCACAGCGGCCGCTACCTAAATGAATCGCAATCGGCTAATATAATATATTCCGTATCGCAATCAACTTCTAGCGCGCCTTATTAAACTGGGTAGGAATTTTCCACAATTCTCTGGTGATGATAAAGTTTCAAGGATAAAACATAATACTTAACCGGTTACGAATTTTCTACGAGTTCACTACGCGGCGATAAAATCTTGAACGAATTTTATACAAATCTTACGTAAGGTTTCCAAGCGACGACGACGACGCATTGGAACTCTGACCATGGCAATCCCAAATGTAGAACCATACCATACCTCATAACTATAATATATTATTAATATGAATGCATATCATTGTGTTCCTGAAACTTTCTACCAAAATACATTCCTGAATACGTTACATTACATTACATAAGTACCATCTAATTCTTTCCGAAATATATCACGCTTTACACGTTAGGTACCCTTTATTGCTTAATACTCGTTTACGAAGTTTTAACCACTCAATCGCTAGTTTTCATACCAGCAGTCACCGCATTCACAGCCCGCGGCATTTTATTGACATCAAGACCTATCATAACGTTCCACGAGTCGTTTACCTCGACGTGGGGAGACGGGAGGGGGTGACGTGTAATCCGAGGGTAGGCAGCACCCTTTTAAGGGTAGTAGGTACTGCGCATGCGGAAAAGTAAAGATCGGGTTTGGTTCAGCAGTCGATGCCGGGGTGAGCCACTCTCGTCTCGCGGCTTAGGTAGGCGGATTGTTGAATAATAAAATACTTGCATGTCACAGAATGCAGTTATATAAACAGGTAGGCAATAACTGCGGATTCTGTAGTAATCAATGCTTAGATTATAGCACTTTGCTACATTAGTTTGGTGGTACCGAAAGAAGAAATAGCGCAAAACCTCTACCTATGTGGTAAAACTGGTTACATCGAACGTCGTAAATAGACCAACAAGGAAAATAATGGATATGATATGGCAAAACTTGGTCAAAAATTCGTGAATTTAAATTAGCCAGGTACAGTATTAGATACGTATATTAGTATGTATTACGGGTACGTAAGTATCAGGTATAGTATAAGTTTTTACAGAAAAATAACAAAGTGATCCTTGAAACATAAGCCCCACATAAGCTGATCAAATATATTTTACCCTTACGAGTAGAGGCACTCCAATCGACGCCACCGCACTCATAATAAGAGCACTAATACGTGCAGCGAATTCTCAAACAACCCAATTAGCGAGTGTACGTACAGTCTTAAACATCGCCTCGTCTGTATGTTAGCAACATACTAAGCCATTTCAGCAAAAGCCTAACTTATCTATGAAGAGAAAACTGATCAGAAACAAAAGAAAAGAAGGAAATCAACCAATAGAGATAAAGATGTTAAGAACGCTCGAAAGTGCTAGACGCTTATGACTAAGGTAAATGCTTCACTAGCGTAGGACTTGGTTGTAGTTGTAGGTATGTAGTGTGGCGTGGCGCACAGGGCGTACACGGTGCAAGCGATCAATACTCGCCTCGCTGGAGGGAGAGCAAGCTACCCCTAGCGACTGAATTATTAAAGCTTCTGTGTAGGTATAGTGTGGGTGTTACGTGAAAACAATATTTATGCGTCTGCCAGGCTGCCTGCCACTCCAAACAAAGAGGTTTTTAATTGGGGTTTTCAAAATGATGATATAAAATATAGATTACGCAATTAACGTTGCTGGCAGTAGGAGGACACACAACTATGATTACTTACTGATTATCCGATCGATTCGATAAATATAAACACCTAGCCTAACTCCGATTTGTCAGTATAATTCTGATGGATGCCTTAAACAATAATTGTTCGACCCAATACGGCCTATATTCTCTATTTTGCTCTAATTCCAGTCCAAGGCTCTTGGTAACAACCTCCCGGGTCGACGGATGGCGGCTGCATCTGAGGATCCTTGGCCTCATTCCGTATGACCCGGTCTTCGCCCTCACAACCCTGGAATACATCGCCATACTCCGGAAAAGAATTTATATTTACCTAGTGAATAAATTGCAACATTGCACCATACATGACAGTGAAGAAAAAAATCATAAAACAGCTCTGCTGATGGTCCAATGCAGAGACTAAAACTGAACTAAGTACTCAATCATTTCAATGATGAGAAATTTTGGACAAACAATAATTAGAAAAATAATATCCATCAATAAACCAATAACTCAAATGACTAAAGAATATAATGAAAAGAGTGATAGAAAATATATTGATCCGAACAAGGTTCCGGTAAACTAAATATCGATGGGTTCGGGTTGTGTTAAAGATGTTGATGAGTAAGAAGAGAATGCAGAGGACCTGACCGAAAGACCAACCATTTTGAAGCATGAAGATGATCATGAATAAAAATACTTAATGAATAAATTAAAAATACTTGATTTCAAATCAGTTCAGCAGAAACAACAGCTATAACGCAACTCACTCTATTCATAACTATCATATAGCAATTAAGATTTAGTGGGGTAACAATAAAAAATGTTTCTACACTACAGTTGAATACCAAATTGATGATACTGGTACTCTGGTGGCATTTTGCAGTCGGAACTGGCAACCACTACATTCTAATCACCTTTGAACTGATTCAAAGTGATCATTGTGATTTTATTGTACTTCAGATTTATCGTATAAACATATAATCAACCACTAATAGGCATGCGCTCGGGATCGGGTCATCCAATCCTTGGCCTATTTTTCAAAACGCCTTTACCTGTTGCTCTAGTTTTTGTCAACACACCTGCGAGGTAACATCCGTGTCAAATGTACGGGAAAAGAAAAAAATACATAAAAAACAGAAGTCGTGGGAATAGGGGCAGTTTACTTAGGAAACACGGTAAAAACTCTCCAGGGGGGTAATCAAAACGTTCAAATGTAAAATGTTGATATGGGCACTTTTTTGCAAATATTGTTGTCCCTACTAGATGGCAAGATGATTGTGGAAGGAATATTTGGTAACCCCACGGCTAAAAAGAAATTCGATTCTATTTCGAAGTTCAATATGTAGGTTATTTTATTTCTCGTTGAGGTAAAAGCTTTTGAACACCTAACTAACCGGTTGACGTCATTAAAAGCCATAAACGGAGTTAGATTGGTATTGTGGTCAGGTCAGAAAATATGTACAATGTATAATGAATGTACCTACTTACATATACTTAGGTGATTACAGTTACTTCGTTATAATATTACTTGATATGGTATTAGTCACAAAAATACTTTGCATATGGGATTTTTAATTATATAGAAAACCAGTTATTTTATTAGTTTCGTGAATCACTCCTCGGTAACGGTTACATCGATTTGGATGGAAGCAATTTAGGCTTAGAATGGCCCTATTTATTCGGGAAAGTTACGAATGGAAGCTAGTCCAAATATACCCCTACCTGGTACCTCATTGCGCATTCCTGCACGCGACGCGCGACGCAGCATCCAGATCAATAGCCGGGCTGACCGGGCTGGAGATCAATACCCGGGTCGTGGAATACACGGTAGTATACGTACCCGGGCCGCTAGATCCTTGGCCCGTTTTGCACTACTCCCCGATATGCCTGTGTGCCAAGAGTTTACAGCCTTTGTGTAGGAAATATTCATAAAAACATTCTCGCACGTAGTCACTTATTCTACAACGCGATGAAGAGGTATTTGTAAAATACAGTCCAGTACGATAGCTCACACTGTACAGTACAGTATCAGTAACATAATGTATTTTCCGTGAAGAACAAAGTCTAGCAAGTAACTTAGACGTTGGGCGGGCGGGAAAGACCCTTGTCCATCCAAACCCAATATTTTAATTTAGAATTAAAAACAAACCTTTCAATTATAATGGTTCATGAACCGCTGATAGTACTTGGTTGCGGTTTGCCTGTTTTGCTGGAAGTAACAGGAAAACGTATAGGAATATAGGTAATGTTTACTTTAATCCCTTGCATCATGGCATGCTGTGACTAAGGAGGAAACTGTTCGATTGCGCATACTGTGTGTGACGCAGCGGCGATATACTTGCGGTGTACCTGCTGCTCCTGGAATAAGTCAATTTCGAGGAAGCAAATATACTCTTGTACACAATGCTTAATGTCATGCCTTCTTGATTATATCACTATTGGGGAAAAAACCTGCTCCCCATCACGTTACAATTGTTCAAGGACTTTACATAGATTCTTCTAACACTTCTATAAATTAAGAAGTAAAGTGAACGCACCTTAGTGTATAGAAATCAATAGTATTATGATAAACCACTGATAAGAAACCTGAGCAAGGTACGTAACAGACTGGCTAAAAGCCATGCCGTTACCTTTGCATTTAAGCTATCTACTCGTAAGTAGATACTTTTCGTATAGCATGGCTTTTAGCCAGTCTGTTACGTACCTTGCTCAGGTAACTATTTGGCATACCTGAAAGTAGTTTTTTAGGAGTAGTTTTTACGGCAGACGTAGTGCAGCGGTGCCTTCTGCTCTGTAGAGTAATATTGTGGTAATATTCTTGAATCTTTTAAAACGCAAGCGGAGATCCCGTCATCAATAAAAACAGCAAACACGATATAAGAGTAGCTCTAGGTACCTACGTAGGTACTACCACAGAATATTAGTACAAGTAGTACTACTAACTAACTGCACTTAAGTTAAACCACAATGGATCGCGCTTTAAGTAAACAGGATAATGTGGTTAAAAACACAAACCTTACTCCTAACATACTACTACACACGCAAATAATATTATAATAGGTAAAATAGTAAAACAACGACTAGATAATAGCATAATGAGTAAAGGAAGCCCTCTGACAATGCAGGACGAAAGCGGTCAGCAAAATGTAGCATAGTAGTAGAATAAACCTGCAGTGGTTGAGAAAGAAAAGTGCCGAGAAACGCGAGTTGAACTGAACTGATTGATAGAATGGAAGATGAAAGTGATGTAATTTGCACTATAAAAATCTGTACTTTCTTAAAAGCGTAAAATAATAATAACACAGTCAACGCAATAATGAAGATGTTCTTTAACAGTCTTATTCCAAAACGGGGACTAAAGAAAGTCACGGTTTAAACGTCAAGGTTTATACAACCCGGGCGAATTAACATGACACCTGACTCGGAACTCGATACTTCCCCCGATGCACCGCTTAATTCGCCCGGGTTGTATAAACCTTGAAGTTTAAACCGTGACTTTCTTTAGTCCCCGTTCTGGAATACGACCGTAAAAGTTTTGTTTATCAACGTTTAACACGTATCCAACTTGAATTGTGTTGGGTAAACCTGTTGGAAATCCATTCTTTTAAAAATAAAACAAAATAAAATATATGGTAAAACTTCTGGTAAAAGGAGCTAAATTGTTTTGAGAGTTTTGAGCATTGCAAGTTTAATAAATATTTATTTAAATATATCGATAACCAGTAAAGTTCATATTTTAATGAGGTTGCTGATAAAAATACTCATTAGTATAGTAATGTAAGTAAACAGTTCAATTACGGTACGCAAGATAAGGCGAAAAACAGTGCCAATTCCTACTATAGGTATAACTTAATTAGGTTAGCTACAATTTAATCAAGTAAGTTGATTCGAAACACCCTGATGTAATGTGGTTGGTAGCCAGCTAACCACTTCTGTCGCGATGTGATAGCTGAGTTCTTCCTTAGAAAGCTGTGCCTCAGATATAAATAGTTATTTTTATATAAATTGTACAATTGCTTTATTAAACCTAAGTGTTATTGGTTTGCTTGCATACTTAAATTTGTCGCCCTGAGTCTAATTTTATTATATGGAAGCTTTTTAGGTGATTTCGCAATTGCTAACTACAGTTTAATATTATTGATATTAAACAATAATATTTAAATATTATACTCTGTAAATATAAATATTGTACATCACGCACGTCCGGTTCGTCGATAGCGATACGCAATATTGTAACAATGTACTGCGTATTTTACGCATCCGGTTGATTGTGTTCTATTGCTCACACTATATTCTTCATCAATTTGCTTTTATTAAATCTGTGGGTACAAAGTTCAATAATTTGTTATGGTTCATCATCATCGGTCTTTGCGTGTCTTGCAGACGATTGAAGTAGTACCTGTATTTGGCCGGGTAAATATTTTCTTGGTTATTTATTCAGTTAATATCTTTTCAAGTTATTGTTTCCCTCTCTCTAATACGTATGTTGTATTATTATAACTGTAATTCATTGTATAGCAGCTCTAAGATTTTCGTAACCTTTCATCTACCGTTATCTGCCGCACCGCACGTCAACATCCGCCTGTGATGCGAAATCAGCTCCGATATAGCAAATAGTAAGTAGGTATGTGTGTATATTGTTGTGTGCTTAGTGATACGGCTGTGGAAAGTTACCCTGAGTCGCAGCTCGCAACTGGCCTCTGATAATGCTTATCTGCCACGCGGACTCGCCGTGTTGACGATTGTAACAACTCTATTAAATGTGGAATTTGTTAAGTATACTGTTTCATTATTTTTTAAATCACTAGGTTATTTGTAGTATACCTTAATATTAAGCTTACAATACGTAGTGCTTTAATAAATATTATTTTTATGTGTTTATTACACATTTTCCTAATTCCTAGTGAAAGACGTAGTTACCAACATTAATATGTTTTCTTCTTTTGTGTGATAATTGCGCTTTCGACAGGCGCCAGGCGTCATGGCTCAGTCGGTAGTAGCTCTGCCTTCCGTGCTGTGGGTCGTGGGTTCGATCCCCACCGAGAACAAACATTTGTGTGTTGTAAAACATAGATGTTTGTTCTGTGTCTGGGTGTTTCTATCTATTGTAAGTCTGTATTTACAAAATAAATAATTATGTATGTATTCTATCAGCCATCTAGTTTCCATCGTACAAGCTTTGCCTAGTTTGGGCGTTTTGACTAGAAGGCGTTGTGTTAAGTGTCCGTGAATATTTATTTATTTATTTTATTTCACGCGTCAAAAAACGATACAATATTTGATATGCTGTCGTGCTATTTCTGATCAATCATGATAACATAATCCAAAGTGACGTCGAAATGGTTCAGCTAATTTCCGCTTACAAACAAAGGGATATAAACAGAACAATCGTTATGTGATAATGACATTTCTGGGAAAAGGCGTGGACAGTGCAAACATGACCGTGTTTGTCTGCGATACGATGAGCTCATTGCTTATTGTAAATTCCATAACCTATATATAAATACCAATAATTGCAAAGTTTTAGGTACGTGACAGACCGACGGACTATACCACGCATGATACATGTGGTGTTGTGTAATGTGATAGTCTGTTAAATATGTATAGCTTTATAGTTATTTTGCACGTACGAATTGTAACCTAATATAACTACAATGAGATGATATTACCTATTTTATGTTTAGATATACATATTATACATAACATACGTCTGATAGCGCTGGAAGCTAACGCAAATAGTCAGTCAGACGACCTCTGTCGATAACGATGAAGTTATGTAACGTAATACGCGTTAGAGTTATAAATTAGATCAATTGTAAGTGCTTGATAATGATAGCTTTATGGTTTATTCTAGAATGTCCTATCCTGACCTTGTCATAGATATACTTAGTGCCTGTTCTGACTTTATTTAAGGCAGACAACCCTCTCGCTCGCACATTTCAACATTTTTGAAGATATAATAATAACTAAATGTAATTATGTGAAATTGCAGACCTTCAGAGTTGAGAGAATAACAATGCAAAGGTTCAGTAAAAATATCACATTGATCCAAAAAGTTTTCCGACCAAAAAACGTATACCAATGCGATAAATTAAAGTGCACATTTTTTGGTTAGAAAACTTGTTTGGTACAATGTGATATTTTTACTGAACTTTTGCATTGCTATTCTCTCGACCCTGAAGCTCTGCAATTTCACATAATTACATTTAGTTATATTATATCTTCAAAAATGTTGAAATGTGCGAGCGAGAGGATTGTCTGCCTTTTACATACGCCTTAACTCAATAAACTAGTTTAAAAATATATAGTTAAAGATATTTTCAGCCTATTCAAAATGTAACCTCATTATTATTGAACGTAAGTAGAATAACCAACAATAAAGAAGAACAGTACATACGAATGTTTATTATAACAAAACTATTGAATATCAATAAAAAAAATAGTGATATAACGAGTGGTATCACGCAGAGGCCAGACAAACTTTAACACGAGCCATTTATAAAGCACATTAAACAGAAAGCGTGAATCAAACATGCATAAAGCTATCACCACCCCCATGACAAATGTTGACATATCACACGCCGTGTACAGTACAATGAGGTCATCAATTAGCCTTTGTTTACTGCAAACAGGTTCATTGACTGTGTAAACTAGCGCGTCTTTATACTCATAGTTACTGTTGCATTTTCTAATGTCTTCAGTCATTTACAAATTTCACAATATGTTTAAATTGTTAAATCCAAGGTTCTACAATTTTAATTCAAGGTTTTGTACAATATTTTGTATAAACATTCATAATTCAAACATTGATTATACATTCTGTTACTAGGTAGAGTCCGGTTTTAGGATTATTGTATTTTATACTGCATCCGGGTTTCCTTTCCAAAAAGAGGACTAATGATCTATAAACGTTCGTGATCTGCAAAAAGTCTTTAGCAGTGGTTTGAAATCACACTCACGCAATGTTTCAAAACTTTTAAATATGAAATCGCGTGTTCTAAGTTCTGAACTACCTACTCGTGTCTTCCTCACTTCCTCGTTGCAAGGCAGCCACGCGTGGACTGGAGATGACAATCAGACAATGTTAAGTTTCAGGGTTTATGGCTTAATTCGTGTTTTCTGACGCATATTTTTATGTCATGGTCGAAAACCTTTGTATTTACTATACACACATAGGTATAGAAAAGTAAGAATTGGCACTTCGCCTTATCTTGTGTAAAGTAGACCTCGACACTGTTTAATAGCTCTCGATGAAAGTGGAAGGGTAGGTAGCAAAAGCAACCGACCATTTCCTCTCCAATAAAAATCAGAGGTATTAAACCGTATCGAGACGTGTATTTTTGTGCTAACTTTTTCTTCTCGAATCTATGTATTTAATTTAACATCAACTACCAACTAAATAAAATTAAAATATCAACAAGTTATTATAATAATGATATGACATGTGTGACGTGTGTTATACAAATGCAAAGTGCACCACAGATTTGTGAAGCCACATCCAAAAGACAAGTTCCAAAAATGAATGAGACTGTTTCCTACAGCTATTATGAAATCCTGAAAATGAAAATGGAGTAGCTAACGTTATCTTTGCTATGATAGTGCAAAATGATAATCAGTTTATATAATGTGGAGCGGGATCGGTGATTTCTCACGTATTATAAAAGGCCACGTTATTTCTAAGCTATGATGATGATATAGAAGACTTTGGGCCGTAAGATCAATACTGGTTTAAACCACGAAATAGAGTTTAACCTCCAGTCTCCGATTATTTCATAAGATCAATGGTAGTAAATCGACCATCGGTAGCTTAAACTGACAGAGATGACAGTAGATTAATCCGTCGATCAAATGTAATCGTAGTTAACGAAACCCATAGTTAAAACTGCTTTTGATCTTACGGCCCTTTAAAGCGAAAAAAAAACCTAAACCATCAGTAGGTAGGTACCGTATTAGAAACGAGCTACAAACATAAACCATTTCTTTAAAAGTATACAATATCATATAGAGTTTCATATCTCTCTCTACCACTCCACTCGTTGTCATGTTCAATTCAAACCACCTAGGATTAAAATACATGATAATATGATAGCGACTTGCGTCAATCGCCGATGCCTACCCCCTTATCTGTTGCTATCTGGCATGGTTGAAGTAACAAACCTTAATATAGAATATTTTGATATCAATCGAGATATAGATATCGATTGTGGTGCGTGCGTATATTACCTATACTGTAAATAAATACTTATATATACTTATGTATAGTGAAAATTAATTGTGATAATCGCGTCACGTGGTTCAATGATGCAGCAAATATGTAATGTTGGTACATTAGGTACTTACTTACCTAATTCTTTAAAAACAAAGATTTTTCGGAATTTACATATTGGATTATTTAATGTACAGACCCAAACTAGCGGAAAAGAAATGATGAGGGAACCAAAGTGTAGTTTAAACGAGTAGATTTTGTTTTGTATAAAGTTATAAATAAGATGTTATCTAAGTATTTTCACGTGGAAACACGACCAAAGTGCGAGCACAATCTACTACAGAAGTAATATTGTAGGTACCTATAACCAAACTGATAGACAGAGCGTGTCTTTATCACAGTGTTTACGAAATGCTCACAGCGTGATAGCCTCAAATTCAAATACCTATCACTTATTTTGTGTGCCAAGAATCAACCGTCACGTATTTTCAGTTCGGTTCGGGTTCACCAGCGATTGCGGGGTCATCAACTATTGCGTTGTAGTGTGAGCGCGACGCCTAAGCAGTGAGGTACGCGGGAGCTACTCACTCATTTCTAATTTTTATACTAACCAACTCTATTCATATATGTAGAGGAAAAAGATTCGGCACGCGGCGCGGATTGAATAGTATTTGCATAGTGGAAACTTTATCTTCAAACACGGACAAGAGGATAAATGAACGATGGATTTCCCACTTTCAAGTTATAAGACGTACCACTAACCTACGGGGTAATACGGACCCGATATTAGACTAGCACCACTGAGCGACGACAATAACGCGAGTGTTACTGAAGCAGAACGCATAATAAACTCCTCGTACACAGATAGTTGTAGAGGTAATAGTGGGTAGTGCGGTACGCGTCTTGGATGAGCGGACATCGCGCGGCAACACGTTCGAGAATCAAATTCAAATGTCAAGGTGAAGGCGACGCGAACGGAAACGCACGGCGACGTCACACCGCCATCTTTATCCGACGCTAGCAATGCAGCGCTTCAGTACGCTCCGCTCGGAACAACCGCCCCGACATTTATTTAGGACACTAGACAATCAATGATTTCATGATCTAAATATAATGCGGTACGATGCGGTGGATTTACATTTAAATACAAAACTTGTCATTGAACCGGTCGTGGAACCCACGACGGTATTGAAGCGAGGTTAAGCGAAACAATTACGATCAAAGACAATCAGACTACGCAATTATTTAACAATTGGTGTCATCGTCACAGTCGATCGTGACGTTGAAGAGGCAGCTGGTGAGAACTCGGAGAACATGGAAAGTCATACACAAAGCATTCGTTAAATAATTAATGATAGGTCTGAGTCACGCTAGCCCACCATAAACCAATCAATTTTTCAATAGACACTTATATTGCAACACGAGCAAAGAAAGTACGACGAATACTACTAATACTACTCTAAACATTGGCTACAACAAAATATTGAACTATAACATCAGTCAACATCGCGGAGAATTTTTCAATTCCACCAGTCTCTGCCAATTATCGAATGTATTCATAGTTTTATACCTCAAAATGTCAAAGCCCGAAGGAACCAGCGAGTTGGCAACGAGCTTCACACCTAGTTGAATAGCAGTTTTCTCACATGCCAAGCTCTTGCGTGATCTCGACAAATGTTAATAAGTTCCCTAGACTATCATTGTGCGGAGCGAGCCAACTGGAAAATCTCGCCAATTATCTGACGAACTGAATCTCTGCCATATTGACAAAGCTCGTTCTCATGTTCATTCAATTGCAAAATTTTTAGGGGTAATTCAAATTATACAAGTTATTCTGCTATACTTTTTTTTTATACTACTAAGTAGGCAAACAAGCGTACGGCCCGCCTGATGGGAGCGGTTACCCTAGCCTATGGACGCCTGCAACAACAGAGGTATCACATGCGCGTTGCCGACCCAAAACTTCCTTTACATCGTCACTTAGCTCGAGATATTTCGTATAATTTGGAAGTTTTCAAGAGTAGAGTGAATAGGTAACCGTGCTATATCGTCGACCACATCATTGCTTAACATCAGGTAAGATTGTGGTCTAAAGGTTGCCTATAAATATAAAAAAAAGTGAACTTTATACACTTGCGATTTTATATTTTGTAGGTTAGGTAGGTATGCGAATTTTGTACATGGTGTCTGGCGGATGTGATCATTTTATAAATATCAGACTAGTTTGACTTGTCCCGACTATTTTAAGGATACGACTTTAATAAAATTATATCTGCCTGCGTATAAACCTGTACAAGCATTTTCCTCTTTCGTCATACACATTCATTAATTTTTTTACGAAATTATAATTAACCACCGCGAAAGAGAAACATTGACTAAGAATGAAAGGAAAGAAATTACGATAACAATTAAAGATATAACCCGGAAAGAAGATATAACATAACGATGAAAGGCAGGACGTGTATTTCTCTTACTACACGCGAGAGCAATGATTCCGGGTCACTTAAAGAATGTTAAAAATCTCGGAAACTAAAAATGATAGGTTAATGCAATAAATTGTATTTAATAGACAATGTAATACTCCTTAAATGAAGGTATTAAAACTTCTTAGTTATTGTAAAGTTATATCTTAAAAAAATCAAATTTGAAAAAGGGCCACTTTCGAAGATGGAACTACGAAATTACAGCATTTGGTTTTGCTTTTGTTTGTAATCTGTCATTTATGTGGGTATATAAACCATGTTGATAGTGCTCTATATTCATTATTCAAGCTGAAATTATGTCGCTTACGCCTGAAGAATGCACCAGAATACTTACAATGCTGGAAACCGGCCGGAGTCAGCGCGATACAGCCAGGACTGTCGGTGTGTCGCTGTCAACAGTACAAAGAGTTCTCCGACGTTACGAAGAAACTGGTTCTAACCTACGCAGACCAGGAACGGGCAGAACCAGGTGTACCACAGCACGAGAAGACCGATACTTGGTGAACACCATGCTTCGAAATCGCTTTCTCACAGGAACTGAACTCACAAATCAGTTTCGACGCCTCGGAGGAAGTAACCCAAGTGCATGGACAGTAAGACGTCGGCTTGCTGAATCTAACTTAAAACCCCTTAGACCTGCAAACGGCCCTAAACTGGAGCGTGGGCATCGTATTTCAAGACTAAGATATGCCCAGAGCCACGTAAATTGGAGTATTGAAGATTGGTCAAAAGTTATGTTCTCCGACGAATCAAAATTTATGCTCTACAAGCACGATGGAAGACACAGAGTGTATCGAAGACCAGGGGAAAGATTCAAGCAAGCATGCATCGAAGAAAAAGTAGCCTACGGTGGTGGGTCTGTACTTGTGTGGGCCGGAATTTCTTCTGAAAGTCGCACAGAGCTGGTGATCATAGAAAACGGCTCTTTAACTAGCGTAAGATATGTGGAAGAAATCCTCAATGATCATGTTGGTCCATTTATGGTCAATTTAGGTGAGGATGCTATATTTATGCATGACAATGCCCGACCTCATACAGGTAGGATTGTGAATGACTACCTTCAAGAGATGAACATTACTCGTATGGAGTGGCCAGCGCGCAGCCCGGATATCAACCCGATCGAGCATGCTTGGGACGAGCTAGGCAGATGCGTAAAACAACGAAACCCTCCCCCAATCACGCTTCGTGAGCTCAAAATTGCTCTCACAGAGGAATGGGAGAATATTCCCCAAAATCGTATAAGGAACTTGGTGTACAGCATGCCAAACCGCGTAAACGCAGTAATGGAAGCACGAGGAGGCAATACGAAGTATTAAAATTCAAGTCAAATCGTAATAAAGTTCAAAAATTTCATGTTTCCTATTTTTGTTTTAAGGAGAGATCAGCAGTTTTTTTCTTTATGTAATTTTGTGTTAATAAAATGTATGGTGACTCATATTTTTTTACTTTCATTTAAGGAGTATTACATTGTCTATTAAATACAATTTATTGCATTAACCTATCATTTTTAGTTTCCGAGATTTTTAACATTCTTTAAGTGACCCGGAATCATTGCTCTCGAGTGTACATAGTTCTAAAATTTGGTCTGAATTCTTTCTTCATCGAAATCCCACGCAAATGAAGGTGCCCAACTTTTTCTATCATGAGAAGATTCTCACACGTTCAGTATACAGTTCAGTTTTTATAACCGGTTCGTAGAGTCCGTCTGTAGGGTAGGGTTCCGCTCGGAGGTCGTAGGTAATGTCACAAAAAAGAATAAATAATATTGTTGGAATTACAGTCTTTGCATGGATGGGATGAGAACTAGGGATCTCTTTGTGTATTTGATTTACAGGCTTTTCTGACAAAGGTTGGTAAAAATATGCGGCTTCAAGAGGTAGATATATGATGAGAGACTGACTTTCTTAGACCCAAAAATTTAAAATATGTATTTAATAGCCTTGATTGCACATTATACATGTAGTAGCTTGGTCTGTAACTGTATTAAACTTCTGTATACTGACATAAATAAAAACTGCTTTACTACCTACATCTACATAACTAGCTAAATCCAGTTTCAAACTTGCAACTCACGTCACGGCTTCTTCGGCTTAATATTCCAAGCAGAAATCATTATGTGAGACCATGAAGTGAAGGGGTCCGACCGAACACAATTCTCACATTACGCATTCTATAGATAGAGTCTCAAATACGAGTGGTCGGCCTTGAGTCGCCCGTTCTGAACACAGTAAACATATCTTATTTGGCTTAGCAAAAAAACGTGACTGGGAGCCGGAACGTGACTATGGCAGTATAGCTACAACAAAAATAATTGTCGCTCGTAGTGACCGGTTTGAGAAGGAAATTGTCAAGTAACTAGTTTTTTTTATATGCTAATGTCTAATATCTTGTTTTAAAAAGAGCTAGTCACGATGCAACTATTAGGAATGTAACTTTAAATCCAGATGCTGAACTACCAGAATCTTTACAAGATATTGTTGAGCATAAAAGACAATATTATAAAAGATTCGAGCATCTTAAAATCGAACCAACCATTCTTACATCTGCAAAGACGTGTGTTCGCAATATAGACCAAGTTCGGGGTTTGTAATAGTACGATGAACGAAACGTGTCGGTAAAGTACGAAGGTTTTTTTTACTAGCGTTCTTGAACTTCAATACGAAACGAAGTCATTGTTCAAGAGCAACCATACTCTGTAAGGAGAGTTATTATGCCTTACCTTACAATGATAGATCTAGATAAAAGAGACTCGTAGGATCATAGATCCTGTTGGTTGGTACCGTTTGTATTCGTAAAACCTTACTATTATAGTCGTACTAAAGAAAGAATTCGAGTAGAAAAGCCTCGAAACAAAGAGCACCAGCTTACCTGCAACAAAGAAATTATTATTACTCAAGGCATTGTTCGCACAAGTGAACGATTGATGAATACATAAATAGGTACTAGATTATACAATAGTAGCATACGTAAAGAACTACGCAAAAGTATTTGGTTTAAAGAAATTTTCACTTTCTGTGTCCTAATAAGTTAGTTGAATCATTAAATTATTATGAATGGAATGCTTTGAAAAACTAATGTAAAAATATAGGATAAACAATACATGAAAGATTAATTGTTAACTTATGAACAACTATGAAAAACTTGAGCTTAATTAAATAAGAAACCATACGAAAGTTAGTTTAAATCTTCAACTAGGATAGATAAAGGCGCGTCAAGTGATTAGCAAAACAATAAAAACATTACTAATTAAAACACAATTCTAAAAGATTCAGTAAAAAATATGCTAAACCATATCAAAAACATTTTAATACCGTCCTGACAAAAAAGAAAAAAAAAACCTTAACGCTACTTTAGTACCGTGGTACCTAACAGTTCACTCAGCTCAGGTAAAAAATATGCTATTGTCGGTATTTCATATTTGAAGAACCTGTGTTGAATAAGGAAAGGAGAAGAAACTTGTTCCCAAAGCAACAATTTCATTGCTTTTAGAATCCTTTGCAATGACAATGTGCTAGCAGTATACTATAGTCGCTATAGTCGGACCCTAATACCATTTCTTTCAAAACCAGAACCCAGTAACCTAAAGCTGATATTGTGAACTTTGCTCTATAATGTGTTCCAGGCACCGATGCCTTGGTACGAGTATTCCCGGTGAGTCAGGTATCCCCCAAGGAGCCAGGCCTGCCTTCCATAAGCACAGAAGCGTTGGCAGTCACGCGCTCTCGCGTGTCCTACTGTTGAAATGGTTATTTTGCAACCGCACGCGATATGCCGGTACTGGTAGCGTGAGGCACGTCATATTTCTATCTGTCTGCGGGGTGCCGGTAAGATAAACTAATAGGAATTAATAGGAATGTGTGTTGGTTACAACACACACCTTAAAGAGGTAGGTATACATAGAATAAGGGTGGGCAGAATTAAATCGATTTTAGAACCATAATACCTGCAAACTTTTTTTCTGTTTGACTGTTACAAGATAAGAAGTATCAATCGTGCTTGACTGAATCACAGACTATGTGTCATGTGTTCTATATCCAACTTACAACCACTAATCCTGTTATTAATAATCTTGTGGAAGCTTGAATAGTTACACCGTGCTCTTTTTCGATCGCATTTGAAGTTCGAATTAAGTAAGGTATCGATCGTCACACCAATCTAATGACCCCAACTAAAGGTTTAACCATATTATGGGTGAGTAGAGTATCTATATTCAGGACTGACAACGGATACCACATGTTACGAATTAACTGGAAATATTTTTAAAGATGCCATTTTAAGCGACCTGATTTATAGTTGACTTCTTTTACATGTAACTTTTACATTGTAGCTGCTGGTGGTCGACGCAAATAGTTTTTCCCCATGATACCAAGACAGACCATGCAGTCACGTCATGCGGACGACGACAGTGCGTGTCAGCACGCTTTCTAACCCCCATTCGCGTGAGTGCTAGCTAATTTGTATTAATTCAGCATCGCGTGCTACCATCTACCATCCACCCACCTAATGCCTATAGTGTAATAGCATTCGGACACGGCAGCCGATATCTTTCGTGTCGAATGGCGTTGACTTACTCTAATGATGCTTCTGTATTATTAGTTCTACTCTGCAACTGATGGTTATCCATCCTTAGGTACGGTTAGCTGCACGAATCGGCTACCTCCTAATTACTCGTACTTGGAGATCACGAATTTAATGTAATTAAATTTTAAAAGAATACCGAACCTATCACTTCTTCCAACTATTTAAGGAAATTCGGACTAGTATCAGATCACAAAATTTTAAAAAGATATAATGCGGATATTAATGTGAACAACTATGATGATCCGGCAAGCAGCGGACGTCTCTGCGGACATGCATTTGGGGTAATGTCTTTCCACGAAGTAATGGGCCGTAATGACGGCGCTGTAATTATTTCGGAACTCGGTCATTACGCCGCGAACTGGAAATGGTGCTCCAACCGTGACAAATTTCATGAAACAATGGAAGTATCGTTGTATCAGAGATTTATACTGAACCTCGAAAGCCATGTTACCCTGCTAGCTCATTGGAGCTCACTCGCTGAAATATATCTTAGTTACTCTTAGAAAATTATAGCAGGTATCTGATCTACTTGCAGGGTTTAAAGCAAAACCACAGCCTAAACTAAATAGACGCTGTGACAATAGATAAAATTCGTTCTGGTCGTAATTTTCAAAACCCATGATTGTGATGTGTATTGCAAAACGTGTTTGATTGAAGATGACATTACGTATACTGTGCTTTTGTGTATCAGTTTCAAAAGGGTTAATAGGTTCCTGGCAGGTAACTTCTACTGACATTTCGTGTCTACCCGCGATGGCATCGACTATGCCTCACGAGAAGGTAGGTACATACAACGTGACGAGTCTTCAGAACTTAGGCGTTTTCAAACACTACCGTAACATGCGATGCGGTATCTTTTACAATGTCTGGTGGCGTGTTGGTGGTTTTTAGGCGCTATAAGAAGTTGGACCATGGCATACCACAGATATAGCGAGTAAAGGCTGGTTGGAATAAAACAGTTTTTAGGCCTAATGTTTTTTTCAGCGGGCTTTACTGTAACTCAAGCGTAACAAAAAAAATTAGCAGAAGTAAGTCAGCTTTTGGGGCTTTGTATTTGTGTGTAGAGCTCCTACTGTTTCCTCTACCTACTCTTCTTGTCCGTTTGAACTTTTCTGTAACCTTTAGTAAATTGACATTAAACTGTGACATTTCGTGATGAACAGTCGCGTGGCGTCAACAAATCACTTGAAACGTTGAAACTTTGATAGAAGACCTCGATTAAGAGTTATTAGGGTCAGTGTTATTTCATTTGTTAACATTTTAATATTACCTATAATGATCGGTGACGTCATTATTTCTTGAAGAAGCCTTAGAATGTAATACCGCGTTCACACTATGCCCATGCCGCTGCCGGAATGTATGGCGGCATTAATGCCGCGGACTTATTGCTACAGCAAGATCGCCTTTAATGTCACTAAGCGGCATTAATGCCGGCAGCGGCATGGGCATAGTGTGCACGCGGTATAAGAACAATTCAGCCAAATGATGATCTTACCGGGATATCAGTCAATCCAAAGCCTTTGTATAAACCTTCATGCAACTTAAATGACCTAAGAAGTTTGTTTAAATGACGAATGACGTGTTTACGCGGATCACCTACAAGCAAAAACTGGATAATTGCAGTACCTCACCTACCTACGTTGTGTACGTTACGTTACGTGTCCTCATGTCATGTTACAACAGGTTTATTTATACTATCCGTTGGTAAAGTGAACAGTGATTTGTCACGTGCAAGTGTCACTGACAATGTTTGCTGGCGCAATCACCGACGTCGACTGACCTACCAACTTCCAGCTGATTAGCAGGGTTGACACTTTTTCGTTATCATCATTATTCACATCCTGGCTTCACCTACAGCTGGGTATACTTATGCCTTCGTAATTTTTTACTCCATCAAACCAGGGTCATTTTTTGGAACTCGGTATCGCGATAAAAAAATTATCGACAAATTGGATTTATCTAGAAACTTTTTTTTTTCTTCTTATAGAAATAACATACGTGTTACAAATAGAATTCACATTTACTACGTACGATAAACCGCCTCAGTGTAATGAGCAGACTATTTTCTTTGAAGATCAAAATAGAATGTTCCTTTTCTGTGTTGAGAACCATAATATTTCTCGGTAGATTGTAGAGTGTTTTATTTTAGTGGCTCGTAGTACCTACTTACTGACCATATCAGTAGGGGACGGTGACACGTCAGCCAAGATAGCTGACCCGAGGCCAAAGGGTCGTAGTAGGAATATTCCGCACTCGTACTGACTGTTACGACCACGTTAGGAGGACGACGTAAACGTATGTAACAGATAACGGACCTTTGATAGTATAAAATGTGAACGAGAAATAAAATAAGTATGCTCATCAGTAAATAAGTACAAGATAGAGCTTACAATCTGAAACTAAAGTCCAAACATACAATTTCAGAATCCGGTCTAGGTAATACATTTAACCTACGAAGAGACTATATCTAGAACGGGGTCAGAGCGTGATAAATGTGATCATCAGGCAAAGGTGGAGATACAAATAAGCAAAACAATTGGCACAAATCGATTGTCTAACTAAAACAAGTAAAATATAAATTGCAATCAATTTGTTAGATTCGTAGACAACATTTGGCTTACATAAGATGTGAAAATGATCAGAATGAGTCAGACCTATGCAATTAGAAAACAAAAGAGTACCGTACGTCTTTTTTTTTTTTTATACAATATAGGCAACCGTTTGACCACAATCTCACCTGGGGCCTTAATCACTATGACCAATACAAGCGCGTTACGCAGCACGACAAGACAGCGGCGTGAAATCGCCCTATGCCTATGCCGTATTTCCTATGCTATAAATGTCATTCCTTACGGTGACGTCATAAGGTTACGGCAAGGAATCTCCTAAGTCATACAGAATAATGCCCCTGATGTTAAGCAATGATGTGGTCGACGATGTAGCACGGTTACCTATAAGATACCTATTCACTCTACTATTGAAAACTAAATTCAAACTGAGTTTATCAGTAGGTAATGTCCTTGTAGTAGAACAGGCATAGGTTTGAGTAGAGATTTTCATACAAAAATATATGCTTGAGTCCGTATCAGGTGGGTTACTCTCGATTACAGTTCCAATCCGGATTCACGGAATTTGACAGATCTCGTGTCATTTTGCACTGAAAAATTACAGAATTTCTGTCATAATCTATGGATCCGGATTGGAACTGTGTTCGAGAGTAACCCACCAGTGCTTGACCAGGAAATCGGCATACGGGCCTTGGTGGCGCAACGAAGGGAACGTAGCAGTAGCGTGGACAAGTGGACATAGGGATGATGCATATAACGATTATGATTTATCATCTAACAAATATACCTAAGTAAATGTAGAAATAATTTTCCATTCAGTAAGTTATATTATTTCAAACGCTTTAACCTGGATACAGAAATAATCGGTGCAATTAAAAACTAGTGCCATTACAAAATAATCAGTTTGACGCTTCCAAGGTAAACCACTTACAATTACAACACCATACACACATTTACACTTATAACTCGCCTTGTGACTCGTAATAGACAGTGAATCTACACATGATAGATAATAGACTAGGCTATTTTACGTCAATTAAATACGTTAAATATAATAATATGACAAACTTCAATCAACCATGCATTGAGAATGCTAAAGACAGGCGTCATGGCTCAGTTGGTAGTAGCTCTGCCTTTCGTGCTGTGGGTCGTGGGTTCGATCCCCACCAAGAACAAACATTTGTGTGTTGCAAACATAGATGTTTGTTCTGTGTCTGGGTGTTACTATGTATTATAAGTATGTATTTACAAAAAAAAAGTATTTAAGTATTCTATCAGCAATCTAGTTCCCATAGTACAAGCTTTGCTTAGTTTGGGACTAGAAAGCGTTGTGTTAAATGTCAATGAATATTTATTAATTATTTATTTAAGAACAAAAAAAAAACTAAAAATACACCTACTATGGTTCAAAACGGCAACAACTATCACTACATAGTATAAAGCAAAGTCGCTTCCCGCGTCTGTCCTAATGTCTGTATGTATGTATGCTTACATCTTTAAAACTACACCACGGATTTTGATGCAGTTTTTTTTAATAGATAGAATGATTCAAGAGGGAGGTTTATATGTATAATAATACATCATCATCATCACTGCATTGCACCCGTGCGAAGCCGGGGCGGGTCGCTAGTAAGGTATAAATCAATCATTCAAAGGATCATCAGCCTCTCCCGGTGATGATTTAGTTATTTGGGTGATATACTCCTTCGATGGGTCTTGAGTGTTCTGAGTCGAGGACGACGGCGTCGGTGTGTTATGCGCTTTGTCCCTCGCTAGAGCGTTCATTGTTGTGCGAAACACCAGATTATCAATCGCGTTCATCAGCTGCAACCTATCCTCCACGTTGAGTTTCTTCAGTTTCTCCGACAGCAGTTTTCCATATAGTTCGATCTCAATTGTGTTTTTATCATCTTCATGTGTTGTTTCTTTGGCCGAGTAACCCTGGTCCTTGTAGGATCCTGATGCTTTAACGTCTTCAAGTCTGATATGTTCGGGTTGTTCGATAGCATCGTAAGACTCATTGTCACTTTCCAAGTATTCTACTCTTTGTCGTGTGTTTCTTTTTTCTGTTCGCGATTCCTACAATAGAATGAAATATTGTTAAAAGTTCTCTGCATATGCAGAGACAAAGAAATTGACCTTTTGAAAAAAAAAAAATTTTGTGATAAATGGGAAGATCATCTAAAAGTTTTATAACAAAACTATATTTTTTTATTTTTTTTCGCAATAATTCAAAAGTTATATTGCAATATAAAATTTAATTTTTGAATCCAGTACCGACGCGACGAAAACACGCCGACGACAGTTCCCGAGCGCGTGTGACGTCATAATGTTAGTTTTCACTCATTGCATCATACAGAAAGACTTAGGGCGGATTCGACCAAACTATTTATACGCAGTATAAGTCTTATATTGCGAATAAAATCAATAATTACTCTAGTGATATGAAACTTTTTGTTCTACCAAGTCTTATTCCACGAATAACTTGTCTATCCAAGAATAAATCGTTATACTGCCAAAATCTATGGTATAAACAAGTTAACTGACGAATATTTTAATGGCGGCTGCTACATTTGACAAAACAGCTGTTTGTTTTCATAGATATTGACAACTTGACACCCGGATAATTTGTGTGCACATGTATTATTGCGTTGCGCTCTCTAAGCAATTGTATTTTGAATTAAGTTGGTTTTTATGTATATACAGCATAGCAATACCTAGGATTGGCTACTCTCAATATTGCAATGGAAAAACAAAAACGAATTTATCTGAGAATAAAATCAAAGAGTAAAGTTATACAAGGGATACTTATTCAGGAATATGATGACTTTTGGACGAATCCGCCCTTAGTGTTTTGATCTATTTAATTTTGTCATTGTTTAATATTAAAATTTATATTGGAAATGTCGAACCTCAAAAGTTATCGATATTATTGTCTAGTCACGTGGTAATAGCCGTAAACGCTGTACGGTTTTTAAATAGTGACTAGCTGATACCAGTAGTAGGGATTGATTCATTCTGGCTCACCCAAAAAAAGTTGCGATTGGGGTGGTCTTGCCAGGGCGCCAGCTAAAAAAAAAAAAAAAAAAAAAAAAAGTTTAGACTCTTTTTGTATGTTTTGGCACACGCCTGATCGATTGCGCTAACCCATTTTAACGCACCCCGGCCCATTCAAAAGTTACGAAGCCACTTGTATACTCAATGAACAAACAATAGCGTTTTATTGAGGGTCGAGCCATTGTGTCCGGCTTGCGGGGCAGGTACTATAGATAAGCAGTCCCCATCCGTTGACGAAAAGAATTTGTGTGAATTAAATTAGTGTAATGCTTGTTCACATCATTAGGTATTAAATCGAGAACTATGTAGGTCAAAAATTAACCTCCAACTGAACTTTTTTTTATGTGACATCTCTCAAGCCGAAAACTTCCCTGGCGGAGGGTGGATGCGCGCGCATAAAGGCTGCGTTCCGAGCACAACCCCTAATATTAAGCCCGCGTTACAATAGGTAATTATCTATAATATCATATTATTATATTATGATAATATGATAATCAATATTTATTATTTATTTATTAGCAATACACAAATATATTTTTATTTTATATGTATATTATTTAATATTGTACGGCCCCCCACGATACATATAATATGAAATTATTATTTAAGTATTAATTATTTAACCATTATTAATTATTTTTATTATTTAAATAAACTAACCTAACACCTTCACTGTGACGCACTGTCCGTCGCCTGATTAACCAGCAGTGGGCATTAATTATAAGCTGTGGATGATGTAATTGCAAATAAAATTTTCATGAAGTTCATCTTTTAGCATCATGTTATAACGCGATACAATCAATGCAAATATAAAAACCAGCCGACAGGTAGTGGCCACCCAAAAAGGCATTTTGCTTGTCGGGACATGACGCGAGTTTATTGCTACGTGAAAAGGGCGTCAGATAACATATTCGATAAATCAATGTGAGTTATGCGACGCTGCAAAAAACTATTAGGCACCCATCACAAACCAAGAAAGTTTACCTGTTGAAACATGTCATGAGTTTTTTGCGATATTTCTCTGCTATAAAGGTCTAAAACCCTCGAGTTACTACCACAGTCTTACGCCATTCGTGCAGTGAACTACAGATAAATATTGTTATAACGTCTAATAACATCTGCGTGTATTCTAAAATTATTCGTTACTCAACACACAGTATTTGCCACAATAAATAGTGTTTCCGTGTTCTACCGTATAAAATGGAGGTAAGTTGTTATATTACGTATTTACTTTGAACCGATTTCACCTTTGCACTTAAACGCTATCAATATAAGCTAAACCGAGTTCAAGATACCCTTGATGACAAACTTTTGTAGCAAAACTTTGACTTTATTTGATCTATGATTTTGCATTTATGTATTTTTAAAAGTAACATGTCGTTACAGGACACGCCAAGTTACTCCCCCGTGGAGGAGGTTGAAGAACATAACACTTTCAAGCAATTCTATTATAATGCTATATCTGATAAAGAGGACATATATATCTAATGAAGAGAAGACGGTCAGAGGAACAAAACCATTTGGAAACACCATCAACATCGCGGGAAGCATTTGACTCAATTTTTGATAATGAATTACTCAATCTTTGTATGGAAGCTGAAACTGGAACTGTGGATTGCACTACCTGCAATTTGTCAATAAAAAAGAGGTATTTAAACAGCCATTTCAATAGTAAACAACATAAATATAACTCTGTTAAAATTCAACATTCTTTATCGAAT
The DNA here is from genome assembly GCA_947507515.1 of Eulithis testata. NCBI lineage: Eukaryota > Metazoa > Arthropoda > Insecta > Lepidoptera > Geometridae > Eulithis > Eulithis testata. Next base: position 10,157,565 of record OX382207.1, on the reverse strand, counting down.
GTTGATCTTATACAATCAGCTTTTGGAAACCGTGTTTATACATACAAAATAACATCTAAAATAGATAAAACGAAAATAGATTTTGAAACTCCTGAATTATTTGTAGAATCAATCAATGAAACAATTTCAGTTTTAATCAATGAAGCTATCGAAGAACTAACAATTTTTAAAGTTAACTTTATATTGTACGCTGATTTTGTACAACAAACAAAGGAAATAAAAAACTCATTTGACTTTCAAACTAGTAACTTTATAATCATGCAAGGTGATGATTTAGATATATTTTTAAAATCATTAAAGGACACTTTGTCTAGCAAAATAAGCGAATTTGAAAAAAAGGATAGTGGCTGGAGTTTATCTAAAATTGTGAGCATTGATATGAATATCAATAAATTTAACCCCCTACGTGGTACATCATACATTGAATTACCACATGATATACAAACAAAAAAAGCAGTAGTCAATGTTAAAAACGCAGACGTTAAATGTTTCCAATGGGCATTACTATCGGCATTGTATCCAGTTGCAAAAAATGCTGATAGAGTTACATCATATGTAAGAAATGAAAATAAATTAAAACTTGATGGGGTTTCTTTCCCCGTTAAACTATGTGACATCTCAAAAGTTGAAAAATTAAACAACATGAGTGTGAATGTTTTCGGATTAGAATATGATGATGTTAAAAAACAAAATTCTGTTGTTGGTCCCTTATATTTCACAAAGTGTCGAAAAAGTTGTCACATTAACTTATTATACATAACAAATGGTTCAAATGGTCATTATTGCTATATTAAAAATATGTCACGTTTAATAAGAAGCCAACTCACCTCGCGACACGCCGCAATACATTTATGTGATGGCTGTTTATTGTATTTTTCAAACCACGAGCAGTTATTGCAACATCAAAAGCGAGATTGTAATCAAATTCGTACTGACTTACCTTCCGAAAAACCATGCTTAAAGAATTGGTTCGGTGAAAATGTTTCCAATAATAAGGTTTCATTCGATAAATATCAAAAACAACTCAAGGTTCCGTTTGTTATATATGCGGATTTTGAATCATTTCTGAGGCCAATCACATCCTGTTCAAATGATCCAGATTTACCTCATACTGAAAATGTTCAAAGACATGATGTATATAGTTTCGGGTATTACATTAAATGTGCTTATGACGACAGTCTTTCCAAATACAGAACTTACGTGGGTGATGACTGTGCAAAAAAGTTTATGGAAAGCTTACAGAAAGACATTGAAATAATTACCAAAATAAATAATTTTCAAAAATGTCCATTACCTTTATCAGATATGGACAAAGTTAAAATAGCTGTAGCTACTACATGCTACATTTGTGGGAGAGATTTAAAATGCCAACAAATAATAGACCACGATTGGTATACAGGCGTTTTTCGAGGTGTTGCTCATGAAATATGTAGCAGTAAATTTAGAAGTCAATGTTTCATTCCGGTTATCTTGCATAATCTAAGTAATTATGATGCTCATTTTATTGTTCATGCCTTAAATTTTGCTGAAGGTGCAGTGGAAATAATTCCCCAAAACAAAGAGCGTTATATATCTTTTTCAAAATTATTAAAAGTTAATAACCATCGAGTAAGTTTACGGTTTATAGATTCTCTGAAATTTTTGTCATGTAGTTTGGAAACACTAGCAAATAATCTAAACATCAATCAATTCGATGAATTGAGGAAACATTTTCCGAATGAGCAGGATTTTAACCGATTAAAAAGAAAAGGTGTATATCCTTATGAATTTATGACCGGGCTAGAAAGTCTTAAACAAAAATCTCTTCCTACACAAAACCAATTCTTTAGCTCAATAACGGGTACAAACGTTTCAAATGAAGACTATGAACATGCTAAAGATGTTTGGCAGCATTTTGAATGTCGTTCTATGAGTGATTATTCGGATTTGTACTTAAAGACAGATGTTTTATTGCTAAGTGACATTTTTGAAAACTTTAGAACTGTTTGTATGAGCACATATGGTTTGGATCCTGCGCATTACTATACAGCACCAGGTTTAAGTTGGGATGCGATGTTAAAATACACAAAAATAGAGTTAGAGTTGCTAACAGATTTTGATAAAATTGCCTTTATTAAATCTGGTATTCGAGGTGGAGTATCACAGTGCAGTCATCGATATGCCAAAGCAAACAACCACTACATGAATAATTACGATAGAAATCAGGCAACATCATTTTTAATATATCTTGATGCTAATAATTTATATGGTTGGGCGATGTCACAGTATCTCCCCGTTGGAGGTTTCCAGTGGGTTGATAATGAGACAAATTTCAAAGTTGCAATCGATTCTGAAATCGGCTATATTTTAGAAGTAGATTTAGAATATCCTGATAACTTACATGATTTACATTCTGATTTTCCACTCTGCCCAGAAAATGTTTGTATAGGGAATACAAAAGACTTTAAACTGGTTCCAAACCTAAATAATAAAAGTAGCTACGTAATACACTACAGAAATTTAATACAATGCTTAAATATGGGGTTAAAAATAAAAAAAATTCATAGAATTTTAAAATTTGATCAAAGTCCATGGTTAAGCAAGTATATAGAATTAAATACAAATCAAAGAACCAAAGCCAAATCCGATTTCGAAAAAGATTTCTATAAGCTTATGAACAATGCAATCTTTGGAAAAACAATGGAAAACATTGAGAAACGGGTAAATGTTAAATTGCTCACTCACTGGGAAAATCGAGGGAAGATTCAAGGGGCTCAAAGTTTAATAGCAAGACCTGAATTTCATAGTCTTTCCATATTTTCAGAAGAATTAGTTGCAATACAACTTCGTAAAACAAAATTGGTTTACAACAAACCCATCTATTTAGGATTGTGTGTTTTAGATATATCCAAAACTTTGATGTATGATTTCCATTATAATTACATGAAAAATAAATTTCAAACCAATATCAATCTGTTATACACAGATACAGACAGTTTGGTTTACCAAATATTTACAAAGGATTTTTACAGAGATATTAAAGACGACATTCAAACATACTTCGATACATCTGATTATCCAACAGACAATGTATTTAATTTTCCACTTGTCAACAAGAAAAGAGTAGGGTTATTTAAAGATGAAAATAACGGTAAAATCTTTACAGAGTTTGTGGGCTTACGATCGAAAATGTATGCAATGCTGGTTGAAAATAGAATCATTACAAAGGCTAAAGGAGTAAATAAATGTGTAACTAAAAAACTTACAATGGATAACTATAAGACGTGTCTCTTTGATAAAAATATTCAATTTTCTCACATGTATAGATTTAAGTCAATAAAGCATGTAATTTTCACTCAAAAAATTAACAAAACATGTCTTTCACATAATGATACTAAACGTTTTATTTTATCGAATTCTGTAAATACTTTAGCATGGGGGCATTATAGTTTAAGAAACTAAGTTTAAGTAATATTAGAATTTAAGTATCTAGTTAGGTACCTACCTCACCGCACCTTTGTAAAGTACCTAGCTGTTAATGTAATAATATATTTATAGAGTTAAGACATAATATAAGACATAATTTTTAATCCTATTTTAAGTTTACATAAATATATATATATTTGTATCTTTCAATACATTGTTTCATTATTTTCATTTACCTCATACCAGAAACACGTGTTGGTAGTCAAAAATGTTTCATTTCAATCATCCATTTACTGCAATAGTGGCTGGTCCAAGTGGGTGTGGAAAATCCAATTTTGTTACAAACTTTATTAAATATGTAAAAGAAGTTTGTAGTGTGAATTTTGTTCAAACTACATGGTGTTATGATGAAATGCAACCGTTGTATAATTTGAGAAACGTAAATTATTTTCAAGGAATACCAGATCTTAGTATGTTCGATGGAAAGGATCCTCAACTTATAATTATCGATGATCTCATGAGGGAATCCGATGGGCGCATTGTTGATATTTTTACAAAAGGTAGTCATCACAGAAATTTGAGTGTTTTCTACATAACACAAAACTTATTTCATCAAGGTAAAGGGCAAAGAGACATATCACTAAACTCTAGTTATATCATCTATTTCAAAAATCCTCGTGATAAGACTCAAATTCGATACCTAGCACGACAAGTTTCGCCAGAAAATATTAAGTTTATGGAAGATTCTTACAAAGATGCGACTAATGAAGCTCATGGATACCTAATGATTGATTTAAAACAGGATACTAATGACGTGTGCCGTTTTAAGACAAAAATATTCCCTTCAGACGGATATTGTACCGTGTACATCCCAACAAAAGTGTTTAAATATGCTAAGAATCAACAAATTCATATCAGTCATAAATAATGCATCGAAGACTAAAGACGCATACGGATTTACTTAGAGCCCTGCATACACTTAAACCAAAATACATAAAAGCTCTTTTAAAATCGTGCGATGAAGAAGAAATAAATTGTATTTGTGAATGCATTCATAACGTTTTAAAAGGAAAAGTGCCCTTAGAAGAAAAAGCTAGAAAAAAATTGAAAAAGTATAAAGACATACTTCGCAAACTAGTACGTAAAAGTACAAACAAAATTCGCAAAAACATAATCATTCAAAAAGGGGGTGCCTTTTTACCAATGATACTGGGTTCAATTTTAAGTGCATTAGTTGCCTCTTTTGTTTGAAAAATGGAACATGCCAAGAAAATGTTGCTTGTTGATCCAAGTGTAATAGAAAAACTTAATCAGCATAATACGACTGATAACCCCCTATCACGATTAGATATGGAAATGCAAGACATTTTAAAAAGTGATATGGAAGAAAGAAAAAAGTGTACTCTATACATGCAAGTTTTGCAGCGATATTTACATTTTGCTGAAGAAGGACGTCGACCAATTCAATTACCCATCGTATCAAATATTGAAGTATCTGATAGGGATAATAGTGGATATGACACAGTTGATAATAAAAACAATGAAATCAGTGTTAAAGATTCAGTTACTGTTCAGTCTCCAGACGAAGGTGAGGAACAGGTAAATATTACTGTTTCTCATGAAAAACCAACTCCTTACACCCCAAAACACATACTCAGCTTGGTACCTAAAACATATATAAGGAAGGGTGAGAGATTATTGTTTTTGTTGGTATCGAACAAAAATAAAATTTATTGGGATGCTGATGGTATAATTACTGTAGACAAAGAAAAAATCCCTGGGAGTAATATTGTTGACTTAGTAAATGATTTTTTGAGACCGCTAAAAAGAAGTGCTCCAATAGGATGGGAGAAATTTGCAAAAGCACTGAAAGATATTAAAATACCAATGATTTATATTGGAAATCCACAAAGAGTCGACTATATGCAGCAGCTTCCGATCACACCATATAAAGAGGAGGAAGAGTTTTTAACACCAGTTACTAGCAAAACCAGACAGAAGATAGATTGGGAAAAATGGAGTCCTTATTAGAAATAAACAATATCTACTATAACCCTTCACACCCAGCGGGATATGCTAGTATTGATAAACTGGCTAGTGCTATGAAAGGTAAAATGAACAGAGAAGATGTTAAAAGATGGTTACAATCACAAGAAACATACACACTACATAAACCGGTTCACAAAAAATTTCCACGAAACAAATATGTCTTATCTAATCTTAATGAACTTTGGCAAGCTGACTTAAGTGACATGAGAACTTATTCAAAATATAATGATGGTGTTAATTATATACTTTGTGTTATTGATGTTTTTACCAAATTTGCCTATGCTCGATCAATGAAAAATAAAAATTCTGAATCGATTAAAACATGTTTTGAAAGTATATTTCGTGAAGCCGATATAACACCAACCCATATACAATCCGACAAAGGAACCGAATTTGTTTCGAAAGATGTTCAAAAATACTTTAAAACGAAGAATGTCAATTACTATACTACAAACAACCCCGATATTAAGGCTAGTGTAGTTGAAAGATTTCAAAGGACACTCAAAATGAGGATGTGGCGTTACTTTACTCACAAAAATACATATAAATACATTGATATTTTACAGGACTTAATATATTCATATAACCACAGTTACCATTCCAGCATCAAGATGTGTCCTTGTGATGTAAACTCAAAAAATATAATGACAGTGTGGAACAATTTGTATACACGTAAACATGTTCAAAATAACACCAATACATCTCCAACACTGCCAAAATTTCATATTGGAGACTATGTAAGAATAACAAAATATAAACATATATTTCAAAAAGGATATGAATCTAATTGGAGTGATGAAATATTTGTAATATCTTCAGTGATAGATCGGGCTCCATGGATTGTGTACACACTAAGAGATTTACAGCAAGAAAACATTGTTGGAACCTTTTATGAAAAAGAATTGCAAAAAGTGACGTATGACCCCTCTCTAAATTATAAACTAGATAAAATAATCAGTTCCCGCTATTCTGGCAACAGAAAGCAAGTGTTAGTGAAGTGGAAAGGTTATCCAGATAAATTTAATAGTTGGGTTCTAGTTTCCGATTTAAAACAAATATGAATAAAGAAAGTTTTTATTTAACATTACCTAGTAACAGTTCTATGGAATATTTTCCAGACAATGTTACTACAAGATTTTCAACTAAATTACCAAAACCCATAAAATTGGAAGGGCAATGGACCGTCGGAGTTGTTGAATTTCAATATCCATGTACCATGTTTACTGTTCAAGAACATGAAAATATTATTTACATAACTAAATCGATGGTGATGCCAAATGAGAAAAAACCTTCATTGGTTTATTATAAAAAACACATTCCAGCTACAAATTACGATAACATTAATCATATTTTAACAGCGTTGAATAATGTGAAGGAAAAAGTAAGATTTCGCTATGATGAAATATCAAAGTTTGTGTCAGTTTCAGTGATGGATGATTCAGTAAAATCAGTGATTCTAAAACCCAAATTGGGTGTTCAACTCGGTTTTGAACCTAATAGGAATCTTGTAGATAATGGTCTTGGAAAATGCCCCGCAAATTTGCATTTAGGGTTACCATCACAATTATTTGTCTATTGTGACATAATCGATCCTCAGATAGTAGGAGATGTTATGTCTCCTCTCCTGAGAATCATTCCTTTAGATCCAGCAAAGTATATATATGGCGCAAATAAAATGCATGTTTTCTCACCTCCTCACTATTTACCAGTTATGCGTAGAGAGTTTGACACCATTGAAATAGATATAAGATCCAGCACAGGTCAAAAAATACCATTCCAGTTTGGGACAGTGTGTGTTAAACTTCATTTCAAAAAATTATAATGTATCCCCGTGACAGCATAACTTGTCCATATGAACATTATTATTCTCATCAAGCTGGCTCTGGTATTGGAGTGATTTATAAAGGGGCGCCTTATCAACGTGGTCATGGGATCGGTAGCTTTTTAGGAGGGCTGTTTAGATCAGTTTTACCCTTACTTTCTAGTGGCGCTCGCGTTATAGGCAGGGAGGCTCTAAATGCTGGTGTCGGTCTTCTATCAGATATGGCTAGTGCCCGCCCCATGGAAGAATCAATTAAAAGTCGGTTAAAAGTAGCTACTTCAAACTTGAAAAGAAAAGCTCATGATAAAATTGATGGATTGAATATGTCTGGTTCTGGATATATAACCAAAAGGAAGCGTCTTAGTTCAGTCATTCCACCGTCGACTACCAAAGTGAAAGCTCTAAAAAAATTACGAGTTAATAATCAAAAAGATATATTCTCATAAATAATTTTTAAAATGTCATTCTTACATAGCCATTCCTGTGAATGTATAAAATCAGAGTTAGATTTATTTGCTCTACCATCCACGCAAACTAGTATAGAAAACGGGTTATGGATACACTACAAACCCATCTCATCTCTAGCTGATGATGGACCCATAGAATTTCAAGTACCTGGAACAGGTGATGACTACATGGATTTATCCCATACATTGCTGCACATAAAAGCCAAGATACTAAACCAGGATGGTACGAAATTAACTGAGTCAACTGTTGTGGCTCCAGTAAACAATTGGCTCCATTCTCTTTTCACCCAACTAGATATTTATCTGAATCAAAAGCTAGTATCACCGCCAAACAATACATATGCCTATAGGGCTTACATGGAAACTTTATTAAATTATGCTCCTGCAGCTAAGGAATCTCATCTGACTTGTGGTCTTTGGTATCAAGATACGGCTGGGAAAATGGATTCAACTGATGAAAAAAATGATGGATTTGTTAAAAGACGAGAATTAGCATGTGAAAGTAAGGAGATAGAAATGATTGGTCATCTTCATGGAGATATATTTAATCAAGAAAAGTTTTTAATAAATGGTGTTGAAATGAGTGTTAAATTAGTTCGTTCGAGAGAAACATTTAACCTAATGGCTTCTACATCCGACTTGAAATTTAAAGTATGCATTACAGATGCAACACTTATTATACGTAGAGCACGAATCAATCCTACTGTATTACTTGCACATCAAAAAGTTTTAGCCTCTACTACAGCTAAATATCCTATCACTCGAGCTGAAGTCAAAGTTTTAACTATTCCTTCGGGGATTCAGGGTAAGACTCTAGATAATATTTTTTTGGGGCAAGTTCCCAAAAGGTGTATAATCGGTTTTGTGAACAATGCAGCGTTTAATGGGGGTCTAACAAAAAATCCATTCAATTTTGAAAACTACAATATAAATACATTTTGTTTATACATTGATGGTCAACAAATACCTTCGAAAGCTTTGCAACCATCATTCGATAATAATATTTACACAGCAGCCTATCACACACTATTTTCAGGGACAGGTATACATTTTCTGAATGAAGGTAATGGTATATCTAGGGAGCAATATGCAAAAGGATATTGTGTGTTGGCGTTTGATCTAACGGCTGACCTCAGCTCAAATTCAAACACTCATTGGAATCTTATAAAACATGGTAGCGTTAGACTGGAGGTTCGTTTTGAATCTGCTCTGACTCAGACGATAAATTGTATTATTTATGCAGAGTTCGATAATGTTATTGAAATTGATAAGAATCGTAATGTAACTGTAGACTATAGTAGTTAGGATGTAATAAAATTGTATTGTTTTGAATGTACTGAGACTATAAATTGAATTATTCATGCAAAGTTCGATAATGTTATTGAAATGTAACCGTAGACTATCAATTGTCAAGATTGAATAAAATTGTATTTAGTTATATAATAAATAAATAAAACATTGATGTATGCATACCTACATATAGTTTTATTTCCTGAAACCTCTTCTTTATTTTTTCTCTATAAAAAGTAATTTACATATTTCCTTGTCACATTCTTGGTTTGAAGATTGAACTTGACACAGCTTACCTTATTAAGAATAATGGATACAATTGATATTCAAAAATATTTACACTACATTCACCCAGCTTTACACAAAAATGTGTATGCTGCAAACAGGCTACCACTGCATGTAAAAAAACCGGTGTATCTAATAAGCAATTTGGATCCGGACAACAAGCCAGGGTCACATTGGATTGCCATGCACATAGATAAAAATGGAGTTGGTCAGTATTTTGATTCATATGGACGCGCACCTAAAGACTACCACAAAAACTTCTTGCGCAGGAACTCAAGACAGTGGGATTTTAATAGATATAGATTGCAGCACGACTTAACTACAGTGTGTGGAGAATATTGTTTGACATATCTGTATTTCAAGTTTTACGGAAATACTATGACCGATTTTATTGAATTATTTAGTAACAATACTATCAATAACGATCTATTTTTACACAAGTTGTTTAATGAATGCTTTAAAAATAAAAAGGACTAGATAGAAATAGTTAAAGTTAACTAAATTAACTAAGTTAACTAATCGATGAATGTGGTTAAAAGTGGATCATTAGACAAATAAAACAAAGTTTAATGGAATTAAAAAGTTTTTTATTTAAGTATAAAAAGAAAATACCTGATATACAAGAAAATATTGACAATGTTATTACCTATTCTAAAAATCATTATTTACATATTTAGTTATTACATCTAGCTAGTTATTGATTTTTGAAAGAATATATTTTGCTGTCTTCGGATTCCGATATCTCCTTGGTGATTTGATAAACAATTTTTTTCAAATTTTCATAATTTTTGTTATTCAATTCCTTGCAGTAATATTTAACGCGAACGTCAGCGTGTTTCCAATGCTGGGTAGGAGGAATCTTGCTCAGCTTTTTCATATCAAACACATCAATTTTTATAAGATGTGCTGCATTAACACTGTCGTCTGTGTTTGTTGATATGTATGATGTACCACCCTCTTTGTTCATTCGTCCAACGTTTGATGAGTTTTTTGCTTTCTTCTTTTTTGGTGGCACTTCCGGAAAGAACTCATCTATGTTGCTGAGACTACTGCGGGGGCGCTTCAATATAGATTTCTTTGCAAGGTAGTATGGTACGCAATTGGTGGTGTCCTCTTCATCAGATATATTATAATAGAATTGCTTGAAAGTGTTATGTTCTTCAACCTCCTCCACGGGGGAGTAACTTGGCGTGTCCTGTAACAACATGTTACTTTTAAAAATACATAGATACAAGTAGACATACAACATAAATGCAAAATCATAGATCAAATAAAGTCAAAGTTTTGCTACAAAAGTTTGTCATCAAGGGTATCTTGAACTCGGTTTAGCTTATATTGATAGCGTTTAAGTGCAAAGGTGAAATCGGTTCAAAGTAAATACGTAATATAACAACTTACCTCCATTTTATACGGTAGAACACGGAAACACTATTTATTGTGGCAAATACTGTGTGTTGAGTAACGAATAATTTTAGAATACACGCAGATGTTATTAGACGTTATAACAATATTTATCTGTAGTTCACTGCACGAATGGCGTAAGACTGTGGTAGTAACTCGAGGGTTTTAGACCTTTATAGCAGAGAAATATCGCAAAAAACTCATGACATGTTTCAACAGGTAAACTTTCTTGGTTTGTGATGGGTGCCTAATAGTTTTTTGCAGCGTCGCATAACTCACATTGATTTATCGAATATGTTATCTGACGCCCTTTTCACGTAGCAATAAACTCGCGTCATGTCCCGACAAGCAAAATGCCTTTTTGGGTGGCCACTACCTGTCGGCTGGTTTTTATATTTGCATTGATTGTATCGCGTTATAACATGATGCTAAAAGATGAACTTCATGAAAATTTTATTTGCAATTACATCATCCACAGCTTATAATTAATGCCCACTGCTGGTTAATCAGGCGACGGACAGTGCGTCACAGTGAAGGTGTTAGGTTAGTTTATTTAAATAATAAAAATAATTAATAATGGTTAAATAATTAATACTTAAATAATAATTTCATATTATATGTATCGTGGGGGGCCGTACAATATTAAATAATATACATATAAAATAAAAATATATTTGTGTATTGCTAATAAATAAATAATAAATATTGATTATCATATTATCATAATATAATAATATGATATTATAGATAATTACCTATTGTAACGCGGGCTTAATATTAGGGGTTGTGCTCGGAACGCAGCCTTTATGCGCGCGCATCCACCCTCCGCCAGGGAAGTTTTCGGCTTGAGAGATGTCACATAAAAAAAAGTTCAGTTGGAGGTTAATTTTTGACCTACATAGTTCTCGATTTAATACCTAATGATGTGAACAAGCATTACACTAATTTAATTCACACAAATTCTTTTCGTCAACGGATGGGGACTGCTTATCTATAGTACCTGCCCCGCAAGCCGGACACAATGGCTCGACCCTCAATAAAACGCTATTGTTTGTTCATTGAGTATACAAGTGGCTTCGTAACTTTTGAATGGGCCGGGGTGCGTTAAAATGGGTTAGCGCAATCGATCAGGCGTGTGCCAAAACATACAAAAAGAGTCTAAACTTTTTTTTTTTTTTTTTTTTTTTTAGCTGGCGCCCTGGCAAGACCACCCCAATCGCAACTTTTTTTGGGTGAGCCAGAATGAATCAATCCCTACTACTGATACCCGCGACTTCGTACGCGTGCGAAACTTTCGCGCGTGCGAATCAGCATACGATGAACCTCGTGCCAAAGGCGGCTTTTGATTTAGAGAGCTGTATCTTAGAATCCACGTCTTAGATTTCAATAAAATATAGCCTATGTTTCAATCAGGAAAAGTCCAGTAGTTTAGGCGTGATCCGGGAACAAAAAAACAGACAAACAAAAAGACAAACTCGATTTTTGAAATCAGAATCGTTTTTTTAGTAGAACTGCATATTTCGTTTTCCCATATCTTTAATTTTAGTTTTTGGCTTTTTTACAGTTTTGTAATTGTATACATGGTGTAAAATAATTACCCTATTAGCCCGAAGGGGGCGTATTCAGACCGACCACCTGAGTGCTTGGACATGTGCAAAGGGTCAATTAACATTTGTGACAACCCTAATTAGGTACCCTCCTACCACGTCGCACGCACAAGCTAGCTGTATGTAGGTACATTTTAAGTAAAAGTTACGAGCTCATTTCATTAATGAAAAACGTCGAAATCTCAAAAGTAGAACAAACAATGTTCGCCATGACCTGTAAAGTACCCCCCTTTCGGACTTATAGGGTAATTATGTTACACCGTGTATAGATAGACAACCTTATGACGTCACAACTATAGTTACCAATTATGCGTTTATTAGTCACGTGACTTTTTTTAAATTTTATCAATTTTTAATTGTTTATAATTAATTGAAAAATATTGTTTTTTAAGTTTTTTGCATGAAATATCAATATTACTTTTCGTGTACCAGGTGACTAAATATCACTTGCCATACCAGGTGGGGTCTGAGAAACCACCAAAATAAAAATTAAATAAGATGAGCAGATACAAGATACAAGATGTTTATTTGAATAAATAAGTGTTACAATTTGGTCTTATATGTAGGAGGCACTTTTTAACTTATTCACCTTTTCCAGGTATCGCAAATGTATCGCAGATATCTTATTTATGAGAGTTTTGATAATAAATCAATTATTAGGATAATAATGAATGGGTTACGTAAAACATGTATACCTACAGTTTCATCCACGTTGTAAATATCGTCTGGTTTATACCCTTGTAAAAGATTTGGCAGATCTTCAGTCCAGTGGTTGCACACACCTTGGTCCACAGATTTACTTTCCCCAGCTGCTTTTTTGAAAGCTATATCATGACGCCTTTTAAAACCCTCTAACCAGCCGTTGCTAGCAGAAAAGTTCTGGATTCCCAGTTTTGTAGCAAACTCTTTTGATTTTTCTTTCAACAAAGGTCCATCTATGGGAATGTTCTTATCGAGAGTTTGTTTTATCCATTCCGAAAGGCACTTTTCGATATTGGGAAATTCAGAAACTCTAGCCCTTTTAATATTTCCATGTCCATCAGAGCACTCAGACTTTATAGAGTCTTTTGATTTTATTATTTTATAATAGGTGGATTCTGGTAAATTAAACTCCCTCTGAATTTCATTTCGCGATTTTCCGGATTCAAACGCATTCACTATTTTGAGTTTATCACTTAATGACAGTACTTTAATTTTCCGTTTTGACATGATGCAGAACAGAACTTTCCTCCTCAATTGATGAACGATAAACTGAGTAAGTCCGATAAACAGGACGGTACACAGGCACACCTGTCCATTTGAAAAGAATGCGAAAAAATAACAACGATATTTAGTTCCACGAAATAGAATAGGAACAATATTGACGAGGAAACAATACAAAAACAATGGTAAGAAGTTCCACGAAAGTTAAGAATGAGTCATAAAATAGCAGATGTTAAATTTGTAATTTGTTTTGTCATTTGTTCCTCCTAAATAATATACATATATAAAGAAAGCTCGACTGTCGCTTATAGAGGTATAGATAAGTAGCAGTCTCACTTACGGAGGTCCATGAGGGAAAAACGACTCTCTTACAAAGGTTTCTGTTTCTCGCTAATAGAGGTTTTGGGAGCTTTAAATGACGGGTCCTGGCTATTACTCTCACTTATAGAGTTTTTATGTCTCTAAGTTCCTAAGAGTTATTTAGGGAGTCAATGAAAACACGTGAGTAAATGGTCACTTGTAGGTAGGTATATTTCGTGTGGCATCAGTATCGAACCTACGAACCTACGACTCGACTCTACAACGCTACGACTGTACGACTCTTCTCCGCGCCTGCGGGGTGACGACTGGCTGCATACCTATGTTTTGCTGAATCGCAAACTGCGTTCATTCGTAGGTATGTAACCTGTGTCGCTACAGAGTTTTCTCACTTATCCAGTTCTCACTTACCCAGATTTGAGTGTACATAAAAAAATCAATTTTTATTTTTTTCAAAAGGTCAATTCGATACCCAATATTCCTTAATGGTACCTGAATATATTAATCCTCGTTCCCCCTCATTTTTATTGTTAAAAAAAAAAGATTGTAGTAAATACTTACATCAGTAGAATTAATATCATCATATATGTCTCCTAAGAAGCTGTTCATAGTGTAGTATGCGAACCAAGATGTTTTATAGTCCTCTTCGGATCCATCCTCAGACACTTTTCTTTTCTTCGCTTTTTGCAAATGCACTCTGTAGTAAGCCATCAGGCTGTCCTTCTTCCTCTTCAGATCTTCAATACTGCAGTCCCAGTTGAGTAGTTTTTGAACTCGTCGCCATGCTTCGGCTACTAAATGCTTTTTCTTACGCTCTTCTAGTCTCAGGTCCCAAATAATGGGCTCTGTTTCGTACGCATGGAGGAAATCTATCACCATATTGTTGGTCCAGTCCATAGTCATCTAGAAACGTCTAGAAAACCTCTCTAAAATACCTATGTAAAATAAGATACGCGTGAGCGTTGCGTGGACGTTCGTTCTGCACGAAAGTTTCGAACACAATGAAAATATGAGAGGGAGGGATAGCGTGGTTGAACGAATAGACTACATGCGAAGCAATCTGGGAGGAATGAAGTCACATAGCCCGAAGTGTGGTGCGCTAAAATCGCTCGAACAGCCGCAAGCCACAACACAACGAATACTATTGTTCAGTTTTGACAGCTGTCATTATCCGATTGACGCATTCGCGCGTCATTCTGCATGTTGTCACCTAATATAGGTCACGTACCTAGGGCACTGACCCCTATTGGTCAAATAAGGGTTCATTCACATATAATTTATAAGTTTAAAAAACTGGAATAACCGACTTCAATTTGATACGCCTTTATCATCAAATCATGATGATGATGATGGCAGTTCATTGAGACTGTTCTATTGATCGTAAACACCACAGAAAAGCAAAATACGCAATGTATCCGAGATACACTGCGTGGTGACACTACAACGGTTGGCAGTCGAGCTGGTAGTGACGCGCAATGTTAGATCTGTTCTATTGCTTGTAAACGTCACAGAAAAGCAAAATATGCAATATCGTGTACGCGTATGACGTGTTTTTTCCAGTTATTCTTATTTAACTGCCTAATTACTAAACATATTTTAATAAATTTTTTATGGGACCAATCTGGAAGCATACATACCCTTTCAGATAAAAAAAAGAATTTTTCAAATCGGTTCATAAATGACGGAGTTCTGAGGTAACAAAAAAAATACAACCGAATTGAGAACCTCCTCCTTTTTTGAAGTCGGTTATAAAAAGGCTGTAACGGAAATAATTCTTAATTATCGGTTCCATTGACCCCAGTGTATTGGAGTTGTAATTGAATCTCTCGTGAGGTATGTCGTTTATCGTGTCGAATACAACGAGTGTCATTGAGACTCTTGTCGGAGAGTTGACGTAGAAGCCCTAGCCTACGTAGAAGCCCTAGCCAGTGTTAAGCGTAGCGGTTGCGGAACCCAGAAGATTTTGACGGAGAAAGCTAGCTAGTTAGTATCTTGACGATCTTACGGACCTGCCTACCCAAACGTGTGGCAGGCGCTTCAGGAGCGCTCTCCATGATATCGAGGTACGTGGGACACTCTTATTGCACCCTGTATTCACAGCTTTTACTGGTTTTTCAGGATCTAGTTTGTGGTTTGTCGTATCGTTTCCGTAGTTGTATTTTAATTTTATCGTTTATACAGTCCACTTAAATCGTACAACTATCATGCCTCGCCCCATCCCCTGAGCTACTCTTTCTCGTGCATTATCGAATGAACAAAGAGCTTCAACATAAAATATCTACACCTAGATTATGTAAGACCATAAAATAATTTCAATGTTAAAGGATGTCTAGTCTACGGAGTCGTGCAGAGAATATGAAGTAGAATATGTTATGTAAGTTTGTAAATTCCTATATTTACAAACATTTGTATTTTTCAAATGATAAAAAAAACCATCCAGCTGTATTGTCACAGACTGTTTAAAATTATATTTATTTTCTGTATGTGATCACAAAACTGTTGGTATAAAACAGGTTCCATATGGCCTCTATTGTGGCCTCTATGACACCATATTGGTAGTCGGACGGAATAACGCCAAGTTTTTCCTTATAATGACGTGTTTGAGCAGCTTCAGTTATTTTTAGACAGCTGCAAAATACAGAATAATATATCAAACAGCTGCCAGTTCATTCAAATTCTATATTATCTGTTGATAATCAAATTGCAATATGTATGCAAAATCCACGCAAAGAAAAGCAGAACATAACATAAATTTGGCTAATTGCAATGCAACCAATCTTGCGTGAGTATTGTTAGTAGAGTAATCAATCAAATCAAATCTCAAATCAATGCACACGCTGATAATTGTAAGTACATAATTGTTATTGTTGATTACTGTGAGAACCCCTGAAAGCTCCGTTTATACCAACATGGACACTAGGTACTAAGAAATTTTTTTTGGTCAACTTATCCTAAATTAATATATTCTACGGGTAATATTTACCCATACCCATGACACATATCGTCCAAAAGTAGTAAAATATATATTTGCAAAATTAACCTATACAGTCAACCAACTACATAATGTCGAAAGTGGTAAGTACAAGGTTCAATCTCCAATGAAAGACCACAAACGCTTCAACAAAGTCATGTAGGTAAGGCACAAAGTCATAGTTATAACTAGAAACCTACGAAATACGAATGTTTATGAGGTTGGCACAAAAATAGAGCTTCTTGACGTTACCACCGGCACCACTGTCAAGGACATACACCGCGTACCAATACCACCGTTACCTACCGTTTGCAAAATATTATAATTCAGAATTCGTCTCGGTACAATACAAACAATAAAGTACAAGTAACTATACCAAGTAATAGGCGCTATTTCGAAAGACAGCGGTTTCAGTCGCCCATTTTAATATTTTAGTATCGCCATGCATATATTACTCGTACTACTTAGTAGTCATTTTCCTTATGCTTTTTACGTTATTCTTCTAAATTCAATTACTATTGTTTAATCCAGTGTTTTTAATCTTGGAACTGCGACCCATTTAGGGCATCAAAATCAATCGCGACCCCCTAACTTTATCGTAAAGAACATAATAGTACCTACTTGTAGGCAGTTTACATTTGCTGGTATAATACAAGACAAGTGTCAAGCAAACGGAAAACCTGAAAAATACAAAGCACATATCGGCGAGAGAAGCGAGCCGCGAAAATGTACTTGCAAAACACGTAAGTATTTGGTCTCCAATCTGTTACATTTAGAAAAGAACTAGAACTTAACTAAATTTTCATTTTAGTTAAAATATTAAATGATTCGCGACCCCTTTGTGTCTAGGCCGCGAAGTCCCAGGATCGCGACCTATATACAGGTAGAAAAACACTGGACTGAATGTAATAGGTACTTATTGATAGTTTTCAACGTGACCAGTATCGCGCCAGCATTTTGCATGGTATATAATTCAAACTAAATAAGTATGGACGGATGAATCAAGTTTAGTGTGTTCAACTGTTAAATTTAACAATGCAAATAGTTTCCACATGCACAAAATAAGAGCACTAGGAACATTAAAATAAATACCTACTGCAGTACTATTTGCTAACGATTTAAACATAAAATATCAATTATTAACTCATCACCTCACCAACACGGTTTCATTGAACATAATTTATTTACAGCCAGGAAAATATTTTCTGAATATCGTACTAAGATAACAAAATATGCTTAACGTATTGAATATTATTCTCAGAAACATATTTGCTCTAATCTTCGTGTTCGTAATTATTTCATCTGAACGATTTGTCAGAAACAATGTTGGCGTTCAGAATAGTAAATGGTTTCCAGATGTTTTATCTAAATTGCTATAGTGGTACTGTAAGCACTGACGTCACAGCCTCGTTCAGTGCCAAGGCTATATAAACTGTAGCATCTTCTGTGGCTATAACTAACGTAAACACTGTTCGATCACTCACTCATTGTAAATAAACTGATAACGTTGTTTTCAAATTAAACTAAATACTCAAAATAACACAGAAGTATAACGCAAGAACCTTGACGAGTTAGATAAGCATTATAACTACTGGCTTAGCTGAGGAAGGTTACATGTAACAGTATTATTGGTGATAATAATAAAATATCGTAAGATTTTATTCATTCTAAGGATTACAATACAACTGAAGAGAACATGGAAGTCAATGTTACTCTAAAGTTGTATAAATTATTCAAGAATCGACTTTTAAAACTGGGACAAAACAAAGACGAAAATATCCTGTATGGGAACAATGGATAACAAATAAATGCAGTCTTCAAAGTACAACTAACACAAAAACATTAAGCAACAGTAAAGTTGTTCGTTGTATACTTTCCCTTTTAAACAAAAGCTCCAATAAACTTTAGAACACAAACCCTCTGCAATAGGCAACAGTGAGAGTTTTATGATTCTCTAGAATTTCCGACAAAGAAATGTATAACAGAATATGGAGCAATTTTGGACAATAGCCGTAATGCCCAAAATGGAGAAATGCTATTTGTTGGTGCTATAAAACAACGGTGTTTCTTTGAAGAAATTCTAACTGCCCTTTAAAAGACATTTAGTGGGGTGGTAAATTTTTGAGAACTGAAAATATTTTGTACCACTATATCATTTTGAACGACTTTTACTTTTATCCCATGTGACGTACCTACTACCTATACCTACTTACTTTTAATCACTGTTTAGTTGTTCCACTATTTTCAGTACAGCGGTATTGAAATTATATCTAGGTGAGTTTAATAGTTACAAAATCTCGATAAAGCTAAATAAACTACTACAACTTACCACCACATAAAAGACCACCCTTTGTAACAAATTTATAATTTTGTGCAATAAAGTATTAAATAATAATAGGCTCTGCTTGATTTGCCTAAACACACATTTGCTCTGTTACAAAAAGCAGTCATTTTAAATACTTGCAGAATTGTACGAAAGTTTTTGCAATCTGACCTTTCGACTGATGTGCAAACTTCAAATCCTAATATACCAAATCTTTCAGCAGTATCAACTGATGTACACTTGGCTTAGGCCCGTGTGCATCATTTATATAGTACCGACTTTAAGTCGAGTAGATAAAAATCTAAACTAAAATAATAATAATAACTTACATTTAACTATGTTGGGTTAGTCTGTTTTTTGATTTATATGGAAAACCTCTCCTAAAAAACGATGATTATCACTTCTTTTAAATATCTCTCAGTTAGCAAATAGC
Source organism: Eulithis testata (assembly GCA_947507515.1). Classification (NCBI taxonomy): domain Eukaryota; kingdom Metazoa; phylum Arthropoda; class Insecta; order Lepidoptera; family Geometridae; genus Eulithis; species Eulithis testata. The sequence continues at coordinate 10,137,991 of OX382207.1, read as the reverse complement.
AGTATGTTCAGCCACTGCTTCTGAGTCACACAACAATGAGTTGTTGTGACGTAACATACCTGAACCACCTGAGCTAACATCCTTGTTTGCGCAACCATGGTGGTAGCTCACTCTGACACAGATACACTAGTATACTTGTATACTTCGATACGAGCTTTCCCAAGCAGCTTTGACTTCGTCTTATTCTTTGAGCAGATGTCACAAGGTTCAGTAGACCCGTAAAGGATATAAAATGAGGTCGAATAATGAATACTTCAAGAATTCTGTGAAATAATTCTCGAACGTTCAGATCGCATTTTAATACGCCTGCGCTTCATACGAAATTTAAATTTATCTGTTTGGAAGCTTGAAACACCAAACTTGATCTTGATATTGAAATAGCAGAGATCCTTTTAGGAGAAACCAACGTACTCTAAAGAATAACATAGGGACATATATAGATATGTAAGTATATAAGAAGCGGTAGGCAGAAGGTACTACTTAAGCTACTTAGACTTAATTTTTTCTAAAAGTGTTAAACCTCTTAAAAATTTATGTAGGTACCATGTATGTAAGGTATCTCACACAAAAAGAGTCTCAGATTGCGTATTATGTTATTTAGTTCCAGATCTAATTCCGTGGCTGACGTTATTATAGTTATCAGTACGATGATGATTGTACAATCGTAATGGGTTCATCGATGTCAAGCACATACGATTGATTTCGTCAATATGGATATAGTGAAGACACGTCCATGTTCGCTATAGTATAGAGTGGAGACGCGTCACAGCAGCTTAGTAGGTCGATGACGAACGATGCAACACTTAAATTATGTTGACAGAAGCTTGTCATATTTACTGATTACGTTAACAGTCATCTCGTTGGTTGCAGCGTCTCTAGACCTACGCCATTTATACACTGACCTCAAAGCCATTGCAAAAACATCAAACTTTTCCGTTTACTCAGAATATATTTATAACTAGCAGCGCCTCGCGGTTTCACCCGCGTAATTCCCGTTCCCGTGGGAATTCCGGGATAAAATATAGCCTATGTTCATCAGGGATAATGTAGGATTCTAATGGTAAAAGAATTTTTTTAATCGGTCCAGTAGTTTCGGAGCCTATTCAATTCATACAAACAAACAAACAAACAAAAAATCAAACCTTTCCTCTTTATAATATTTGTATAGAAATTACATCATTGTAAGGAAACCAGTTTTGATTTGTACGTTTCCTTGGTGTGATTTGGAGAGGTCGCGACGTGATTATAAATAGTTTAAGCACATAATAATAATGAAGGCAGGACCTTGATTCACGAAATATTTTTTGCCGCGTGACTGTTTTGTAACTCATAATCTAATCGTTTAACTCGATTTTTATTTCTAGGTCAAATCTGATATTGAATTTGTGTGTTTGTCGGTAGGTATACTATACCAGTAAATTATTTTTAAAGTTCATAAGCCGTCTAACAAAAACAGAATCAAAAATAGAGTTTTCATTATTGGATCGTTCTAGCAACTGTATCTTTGTTCACAGAACTGCCACATCCACAAACAATGAATCAGGGCTTGACCGTCAGCCATGTCAATCCTTTCTGATGTTGTTGCTGACGTCACTAACATCTGCCAACGCAGCTGGCGCCAAGGTTAAGCGGCAGCCATAAGAGTCCTTTATTTGCATTATGTATAACACATCTTGCAAGCAATCCTGCAAGATGTGTTAAAATATTCGAAATAGCATCGGAATCGGTTAACCATCTAACTTGACATTACCGCGAGCCAGTCCATCAACATAATTTCCGTGTTGAACAGACTACCACCTAACTCATTATCTACACAATGCTTTTGGGAAAAAATATTTAACTAAATTAGGTAATTTTCAACTTACTAGATGATGATGAGTTAAGGCTCTAAATATCGCATTAATGATTTTTTGCACTTTCTAAAATAAAAACTATGATACCTAGAGCCATGATAATAAGACTGAAAATTGCAGAAAAAAATTGTATTTTTAACTCATTTTGTCTATTTTGCGACTTAGCGAGTTTTCGCTCTACGGCGACGATATTATTATCTCAGGGTACAAAGGCACGTAGACTCGCCTGGTGTTTGAACTTCAACTCATCTCAACAGTGTCAGTTTGTGTAAACTTGGGAGCGATGATGTGATGACGTCAGATATCACGACGATGGCTCATGGTGCGACTCTGTCTGCTCAACTAATTGGTATCAATCAATTTCCAGGGCAAACATTTTAAACCCAACGACCTGAAACATAAACAACGCCTGCTCCAGCGCCATAATGGAAGTCAGGACAATAATAATATTTTGAGCCTTCGATTCATTGTACGTGCGTGCACTGACTACTGTGTGTACTTTTATCGTTGAGATGACGATTGGCAAACCAGATGAGAGTGTCAGAACGAATCTCAATGTGAAATGCAATGAGACGTATTTATAATAAGAGAGCAATATAGAGAAATACCAAACGCCGCACCAGCCCGAGCAAAGGCAAGAAAAATTCAATCCACACAAAGAGGTTGTGAGACGATAAATCTATCGACATGGCATTAAATTTGGCATTCTACCGTCGCACCAAGGACCAATGTAGGCAGTTCCATCGACATTCAGGGGGAATGGGAATAGCCATCTGTATTCCGCAGGCTCGCCGGCGAAACGTAGCGACACTACGTCATGCTTTAGCCAAGGTGTTTAGATGTGCTACGCCGAGCAGGGATGGAGTTAACTTTTAGGACATATTTAGAAATTCTCATAAATATCTTCTAGAAGCAAATCTCCGTTCGAACATCAACCACTCTAATCTGAAGAGCGGCTGGACATTGATCAATATTAATTATACCAGCCCGAGTAACAGAATGCATGCATGAAATGTATGATTCCGAGACTGGGTAGTTAACGTGACAAAATGTTCAACGGTTGGAATGTGCAAGGGTCAAAATGTCTATATGGGCTATTTGGACCGGCAAAAAGTATAAGCGTATGCCACTTTCGGAATTACTGTCGAAACTAGCAGTGACGCTAGTGCTGCTGCTCTAAACGTGAGTAATTGAGGAAAAATTCACCGATGGCATCACTGTGTAAACTTGTTCCTTACACATGTCTTAGGTTGAACAACAACCAGATCGTGATCGTGTAACTGATATTTGCACGTGGTTAAACGATATTTAGCGATTGACGCAAAGGATTCGTTGGCAGTGTTAGGTACTACATAGTTTGCGCAACGCTGCTAAAAACTGTGCATACAAGGATTGACGCAAGCGGTTGTTGTTGGACGCTGGTACCACGTCCTGTCGGTCTTTCCCCTCGGACATGTTTAGTTACGTGTTAATAAGGGAGTCTCATTCAATTAGAATAGTGATAACCGTTACAAATACTTATAATTTGATATCGTTTACATCGTAAACACAACAAGCCTATGTTTTAAGGGGTCACATAAATTTTTCATGAATCGCCATTCTAATAAATTACTAAAGATTGAGTCAAGGTCTAAAAGGGATCTAAAAGGGGCTTTTGATCACTGGGAAGTATAGGTATACAAAATACAAGTATGCAGAAACGGAGAAAGCAAATTTAATTAATAAAAATGTAGGAATAGAATTGATATGAAATGATGAATACTTGTGGTACCGTTTACCACCCAGACGACAAGTCATCCGAGATTACGTCAATCAAGTGATTGATCTTTTAGTATCGATCGACGGAGGATGTGATTGATGCGATGCGTAGGAGTCCACCAGCGGATGTTATCTGTTAGCAATAAATACGAGCATTAAACCAATCCGGCGTTTCCCCCATCCGGTATTATTTTAGAAGATACATTTGTTTCGTTGAAAAACAGACACGATGTCTGAAAATCTTTAGAAATTAATTTAGCGGTCGTTTTTACAGCATACAAAACAGGAAGGAAGAACAATGAATAAGTGATAAATAATATCAGTGAATCAAGAGTCACTACTGTAGTCATTGATAATGGATGGTTGAACCCAGTATCAAACGCGATTCAATCTCTGTAGTCCTGAGTTGGTAGTCCAACACTTAGGATCGCACACGTGGATTGACCAATATTTTTAATTCGCAAGACTATTTGAAAAAAAAAACACCGTGGGTAAATAAAGTGAATGAAATAGAGAAACATCGACATCGTTAATACAGATAAACGGAAACGCGTGGGCGTGTGTGAGCTATAAAGATTAGCGAAAGGTAAACTGCGGATAATAAAGTCTGTAAAAGTTTTAAAAATGCGACGAGGATAACACAAATCTAATTGGTAACTTTTTGGGAAGTTGATTTAAACTTCCCCTAGTTCCTCATCAGGATAAGTAGGTAACGACGACTCTGAAAACTTTTAGAACCTCAATTTAAAATCCGGTATATTGTTAATCACTGAAGAGAAAATAACATAGGTCTTAATACCATTCGTACAACTCGTGAACTTATTTTCATCATCGGGCGTACGTGAGATATCATTGTAGAATAGTCAATCATTGACGCTACTGCTATTAGCTAAAACTTGTTTCTCCAAGTCCAACCCTGGTAAATGTTAATGGCGTATTCACACAGCGTACGAAGGACGCGAGCACCGCACGGACAGATGCGCTCTCGTGAATCGTGAGCCGAAATCATTCCGAGCTTACCCCCCAATCTCCACCCACCCACCAGTCAGGGCTGCCATTTGCACGTCCAATCATGAGTACCAAGGAGACTGTTGGAATAGAAATTTTAGAAAACTAGATGTCTAAAATTATACTGAAAGCACTGCAGATAAAATTAAAGATAATTTTAGATTTTTTATTAACGTAGGTGTAGGTTTTATTAATAAGCATACAAATAATCACAAAGTCTCCTAATTAAAATAGGTTAAGATTGTTGAGACTTTGAGAAGGTTCGGTGCAAAAACACGAAAGGAAGATAACTGCGCTTTAGCCCTTATTTGATATTGATACGTCTTTTAGTAGGTAACGATATGTAATCATTTCGAAAAGGCTTTTTGAAGAACTATGATTTCTATGTGAGCCCCCACACCACAAAGCACACAGACATCCTGAAGATACCTCCTGAAGGTACCTAATAGCGAAGCAGCAACCCTACACCGCCATCGACAGTATTGTGTCAGCAGTAATGGTAACACATGGCAAGGAGGAAAGCGTGGCAACGCCGTGAATGGCAATGAGCTCGCGGTTGTTCTATGAAATTTTATTGAGTTGAAATTGCGGTGGCGAGGGTTGTACTGCGTCCGGAATAGGCAATGAGCTGGGACGTTTTGATGGGCAAACCGTGAATGATGAGAAACTGTCGCATGCATGATATAATTTTGAAGTCTGAACCAGTCTACGGTTTCTAATTATAGTTAAAGATCTCTATTGCTATTTATTGACTACTGATAGTGAAGGGAAGTGTCGGTCGACCATCGGCGAGGTAAGCTGACGATATTGCTAGCGTCACCGCGGGTCGCACCTGGATGAGACTAGTGCAGGAAAGCCGTGGAATTCTAAATCCTGCAGTGCGTGAAGTGGGGCTGTGGGAATGATGATTCATAGGCCCAATCTCACTAATGATCTGATAATGACGTTTGGGTTTAACTATACCTAAAATTTCTTAGCATTACAGTTGCCAGAAGACAAGGATAAAAGCAACTCCAGGTCACATCACGCTTAGCCGCCTCTCGGTCAGTGGCGTGACGCTCCCACGCTACGCTCGGGGAGCCAAGCGATGCGACGCGCTTTCTAAACATTATGCCCATGCATATAAGTTATGCTGTAGCAAAAAGAACAACATTATTTTTAGACAAGACATTGAAATCTGAATAGATCTGTGTCGGTAATGTTCTCATCTCACTCTCGGAAAAGAATGTCAATGATGGTTTATTCACACGTACCCTATGTAATATGTACTCGTACCGTACTACTACTATCAATACTAGTATTTTGTATAATGTTTTAGAAGACTATCATTTAAAAAAAACCGCCTGGCTACATCAACAGCACTTTATTCATAGTCAAAATTCCTTTCTTGAGCTAGCATAGTAGCATTAGCAATCAAGGTGCGAGAATCAAGTTAGTAGAGTCGCCTGAGGACACCTTGGCTTGGCCAATTAACTAAGTACATGTTATGTATCAAATTAGATTTGCATTATGCCAAACCAGGGCTGGGAAAGTAAAGTACTCAACAATGAAACTATCATGGCCTTTCTGGTATTCACATATATGCCAGAGTGATGAAACCAAGGATAAGCAATGCAATCCAACGTAGTGCTGCTTATTGCTACTGTGATCACGCTCGACGCTTTCCCGCTAGACTTATACGGTACGGACTACGGACAGCCTCATCCATAATCCCGGAGTTTACATTGCTTACCGTTTTAAAAGCGAGATTCCAACTGAATAAAAAACCGCGATCAATAAATAAAGGTGGAATCAAATGCGAGTCATCGTGTCGGTGAACGGAACGGTCACGCGCGGCGACCAAGCGTGGCGTCACGGGACGTGACGCTCGTCCCGCGGCCGTCACGCTTGCGTCCACGACGACGACGCTTCGCTGCGCCCGCTTCTGTGTGAACGCGCCGTAGCATTTGCATAAAATGATTCTTGATTGCCAATCTCGTGCAAGAAATTGTAAGATATGTTTGAAGTTTTGGGTGTAAGTACCTACGTTAATTGAGATATGGACAGAACCAAAATAACGTAAGTATCCAAAACTGACGTAGGTAGGTTCTTTTTGTTTCCCAATTTTGACGTACAAGCTTAGCAAGATGAGATTTAAGAAAAGCGTCATAGGAAAACCATTCGGTAAGACGCCACAAACCCCCCGGAATGCGAAATACAAATATTGTCACTCAACAAACTGCCTAGAACTTAAAAAGATACACGAGTTGATAACAGTAATGTAGTAACTACACACGCAGCTATGGCTACGCTAGGTAAGGTACAGATAAGAGTGCAATAAATGGCTGATATCACATGACGATGCGTCATGGGAATTAAGTGAGGTACTCGCTAATAAAACGGTAATTTACGTAACGTTTGCGATCATAAAGAATTACTTAGAGATGAGTGCTGGCTTTTAAATGTGCGATAGTGGATAAACAGATAAACTCTATGCAATGAAGGGTGTTGTACGAGTAGGTATAAATACTTGCTGTGGGTTTGAATTGAATGAAAGCTTACGTTATCATGGTTTTACCAACTTTACAGTTTTCACTATAACTGTATACATAATTTGTGCGACTTAATTTTTTTTACTCCCTTTTGGGTCCTATAACTTTAAAACCCCATGACCGCTTTACTTTAAAATCATAACCAGTAAAACTTAATGATTATACCTATACGTAATATCAAATTCTGTAAAGATCGGATAAGTGGTTCGAAGGTTATAGTCTAACAAGCACACGATTTGCTCAAGTTGACACGATCTTCGTTCGCTTCGCTCACACGATCAATAAATTAAATTTATTATCAATGTAAATGATGCTACCTTGATCACCCTAGATTCATAATGTTCGTATCAACAGTTATAAATGATACAGATTTACGCATTTGTAACCTATCGTATCAATAGATAAACAAGCGATTGATATCATGGTAGGCATGATAGCTTCCAGTATTTTTAAACCAGCACAGTGGATCACAAAAAGTCAGTCATAACTTACGACATGCAGATAATTATTTGTTTTCATGCCAGGGGCAATAAGAAAAGTAGAAAAATAAACTTAATAGTTTATTTTTCTACTGGCAAAGGCAAAATTAGTTAAGTAAGATTGAATGGCCAACAAAATATCGATTCTTCGATGTCGTGATGTGCTTACCCAAAAAATAAATATTAAAAGATCCTCAATATCAGGGTAATGAGGGAATAAATGAAATACATCTTTCACTACGTCAGCAGACTATAATCGGTTAAGAATAAGAAGTGGATGAAACAAAAAAGAAAGTCTTGTTTTACCGTTCATCGACCCACATGCTGTGCGACGACCGGCTCCAACGCGGACGTGACTCGAGACAAAAACAGAACCGTCTTACCTGGTACATGGAAAAAATGTATCTATCATCGCACTGAATGCTTCAAACGTACATTTTGATTTGGAAGCTTAGTAGTAGTGGTCACTGCCATGATGATTACGACAATCGACATAAAAGAAAAGGAGCCTGAAAAGAAGGCTATTCAAGTAAAAACTGATAAGTATCAAATTATCCTTTTTTTGTGCAGCCAACGTCAGATCTTTCTGGAACAGAAAGAACGAAGGAGGCATATTTTCGGTAATGGACTGCACTCTGCAATGCATGCAGGCACTGATAGTGAAGTAGATGTTTGACACTTTCAAAGATGATTGCTTGATGGTTGATTATAGAAGACTATAATCAACCATCAAGCAATCATCTTAAAGGAATGATAGACATTTGATTTGAAGAGAGAAGAGATGCACTTTTATTTGCTTTCACATGATGAGAGAGAGAGCGCGAATGAAAATGATGTGCTAAATCTATTGTAGCGAATAGCAGGCGTGCCAGGGATTTGGTCACTATTATAGAAAACAAATCAATTCAATAATAAAAAAGACAAGTGTGATCAGTCGAAAATTCGCTGCGTTGCGTTGGTATTACAAATCTACAGTTGTAAATATATCCAGCATTTGGTACGATACGAACACTACCAACTGATCAGTAGACGCTTAACTGTTGGATTTCAGCATGGAACGCATCAGTATCTAACCAGGTCAAGACACTCGAGCCCCGAATCTGTAGGTACCAGATAGGTTCACATCTGTTCTGGTATTTATAGATAAAACCACCAAAGTAGGGATCAATGCCCTGTGGCACCTTACGCACGCTCGTGGAGTGGTGGGTCGTAGCTACAGAGTGAAGGTGTCTGCGCGGCCTTAACCAGATTGTGGACGCTGACGTAGCCGTGGTTAGAAAGTTGCCGTGCTTGCGTCACGGAGCATCGGGGCCGATGAACTCTCAAACACAGGGTTGCCATACTTGCCACTAGGATAAAGCTTTATTCATTTGGATTGAGCAATGAGACAGGGTCTATCATTTCAATACGCACAGAGTTACGGTGACTAATGTCACCTTTTATGCTGGTGAGGTGGTTCATATGCATTGCTGTTCGACTTTGGTCTTGAAAGGCCTTCGATGACCAAACAGTTACCTATGTAGAAGTAATGAAATGTGTGCTTGGACTAACGCCCGCGTTGAAATACAATTCGCAAAGTCCTAGTGAGATATTATTGAATAAAGGCTTACAAAATACAAAAAAATACAAAAATGTTTTATTTCGTTCACTTATAAGTATAGTATTGACAGGGGTTGGATACCTCCTTTTAAGTATGAAATACCTGTATTAGGAGATACCGCTCTTCCGTAACGTAAAATAAGCTATTAAAATTACCAGCAGTAACTAATTTAAAACACTTTTTAACACAATAATAAATGATAAATGTGAACAGAGAAAAAGAAAATGTTTTTTATATTATATTTTTTGTTATTAGTTTAGGGTAGGTTTTAATTGTTTGTTTAGTGTCGGTGAGTATAAAATAAGGTGTGGTACAAGTGAATGCAAGTTAGTGCATTTGTGGGTGGATGTAGTAAGGGGAGCGAAAGTCCCAGTCTCTTGTGAGTTTGGTTATCGCAGGCTTTGCTCAGGTGTGTGGTGCGTGGAGTGTGGTGTATAGAGTGTGGTGTGTGAGAGGGTGTGTGGGTGGGTGCTACTGATAGTCCCAGTCTCTTAAGAGCCTGGTTATCTCAGTAGCACCGTATGTAAGAGAGGGTGTGTCAGTGTGTATGTTAAGTTGCGTGTATGTTAAGAGTGTGGGAGAAGGTGAGGGTGTGTGTCGTTGTGTTAGATGATGAGTGGAGTGAGAGAGTTTGTTTTAAATCATACGAAAGAAGTTACCTACCAAATTAAATTACTTTATTAAATAATAACATCAAGAAGCGCTTCTACTTCATCGTAGTTTAGAGGCAGCAGCCATTCAATTAGGGCTCTTTTACATTTGTGATGGGTCATCGGGTAAATATTTAAAGTTTTATTTATTCTGTTGTATATATGAGCAGATTGTCTATTGTATTGCCTAGCAGCGAAAACTGTATTAACATGATTTTTTTTACTCACAATATAGCTTATTCTCATATTTTGTTTTTGGGGGTCATACTTCAGTGATTTATGAAGTTTTAGTGCCGTATACAATATATACAATTTTCTAACTGTTAGTATGTTTGAGTTATAGTACAGTAGATCAGTGGGGTACCTGTAAGATTTAAAAGACATGATTTTAAGTAAGGACCTCTGAGCTCTTTCAAGATTTAAAAACTTCATTTTTGTAGCACCACCCCATATTGGTATACAATAGGTTAAAACCGATTGAGCTAATGCTGTATATATTTTATTGAGAAGATCTGGAGTTGCCACATGCCTTAATTTTATAAATACCCACATAAGCTTTCTAGTCCTACTCATGAGAAGTTCCAGATGTGCGTGCCAAGACAAACGTTGGTCTATAATGACCCCCAGATACTTTGTGCTTTCTACTTTATCTATTGTAGAACATAAGCATGTCGGGCTATTCAGATTGCAATCATGAATTTTAATGGCAAATCTAGGGTCAGGTTGGGTACGATTGTACATAGAAAAACAGATATAGTTTGTTTTGGTAATGTTAAGGGTAAGGAGATTTAGTTTTAGCCACATTGAAATTTTTATCAAACCTTCTTCTGCTTTAGTTTTAACGTCATCCCAAGACTTTCCAGAGAAAACAATCGCAGTATCATCGGCATATGAAAAAATGTGTCCATGGGGAATGTCGAGGTTACAAAGGTCATTTATGTAAGTCAAAAATAACGTGGGACCAAGCACGCTACCTTGCGGAACTCCGTAATTAATAGACACATCTTCACTTTCATCCTCGCCTATTTTAACCCTCTGCTGACGCCCGTTAAGGTAATCTGTTAATAAAGTAAGAGGAGTACCTCTTATACCAATTTTTTCTAGTTTGTGTACAAGGATTGGAACAGAGACGGTGTCAAACGCCTTTTTTAAATCTAGAAAAACTGTCAGACATTTGCGCCCTTTATCAGTTTGTTCCACAACGAGGTCACAAAGCGCTGAAACGGCATCTTCAGTTGACAGTCCCCGTCTGAACCCATATTGATGCTTAGAAATTATATCATACTTATTTAAAAATTCTAGTAATCTATTGTTAATCAACTTTTCTAATATTTTCGAGACTGACGGTAGAACTGATATAGGTCTTTTTGACTTTGACCTATGGTCGGTGATGCTTATGATCGTCGTACATGGCTCAAATGAAAATAGGTGCTGTAGAAGTGGCAGCCCTAGCATCACGGACATCCACTGAAGCCCGCTGCGCCGCCGCCACGGTAACGTAACCTCAGTTGTATCACGCTCCCGAGCCAGACAGCCTTAATGGTCAACTAAGACGAATACTCTTACAAATTAAACATTTACGTAACACTTGACGATGATGTTGAACACAATACTGCCCTATATAACACCCATACGATATTTAACAAGATTAGGTGGCAAGGCAGCTAAAGAACCTGAAAAGAACAGATAAAAACATTACATTCACACGACCCAATTCTGAAAGATATATTATCGATAATTTTTAGTCAAGATTGTGTAACTACTAGAAATAGCTTTCAGATTAGATTATTTGGCACTTTTGGCAGGTGGTTACAATGGCACTGGTTACTGAGACCCGATAATAAGATGTATGCCATGTGTATGCAAGGGGCCATGGCATTTAAGCAATACCTGGCATTTAAAGTGCCAATGAACTTGACAAATAAATCAATTTGCTATTTTAGTATTTTGCGAGCAATAACTGGCTTCGTGTCTTGTGATTTTTGTTCGTGCTGAACAATAAATATAAAATTTGTAGACTGAAATCTGTATAAACCCAGTTCAGTTTCACTACTATAGTAAATTAAAATTACTTACACACAAAAATTGTTTTAGGTATAGACAAATTCCTAACTAACTAGTAGCTGAAGGTGGGAATTATAATAGTAACAAATAAAATAACCATACCACAAAATAATAGTGTCGTGTCACGTACAGTACTTTAGCTTATATAGGTATTGCAATAAATGTCGACATTCAGTAATGTACAGGACCTATGTAAAACTTCAAGCTAGCAGTAACCAAGGTACTCGCTACATAAGTCCATCCAGTTCTATTACTTGTAAACTGGATTCTAAAACAGGCTCCGCATATACACAGGTATCCAACGCCATGACTGCTCTATGTACCTTTCTCTTTTGCCTGTGCAGTTCCTTTCACGCATTTCAAATACCAGTCTCCGTCCACCGTCCACCGTAAAGTGACACGTCGACCGTCGACTCACCTACATATAGCTTCAGGTATGAAGATAAATAGGGGTCTTGTATCTGCGGTTGCAGCATGGTCGGATCGGTGGGTTCGCGGGTTCGACGGCCGGCCTTAGCCCAGTTGACGTGAAGGGGCACAACTCCCCACTAAATGCCAGTAGCGGCGGAGAACGTTCTCGCCGATCAGAATGCGTGTAGTTCAATGAAATAGGGACACACAGACACGATATGCCATTGTACTTCTAGCACGTGGGAGATATAGCACGCATCCAAATACTATGATACCCGTACTTCATGTTTTTTTTATCCGAGCACGTAAAGTAATGTTAGTCGATTGTGTAACCTTGGTATTGGCTTACGTAAATCACGCTATGAGTAGCACACAACGAAGTTAATGAAGTCAATGGCGCTATCGTAGTAACTAAGAGTCTTAACAGCCGAATACTCAAACGTCATTTAAATTTGAGCACCACTTAAGGTTGCTCTGCCTCTGTTTGACATTACTTATTTGTAAGAGATGGCAATAATTTAAGCGGGACTTAAATTGAGTGGGGTTTGAGTTGCGTTTGAGTTAAGACGTAGTACTAGAACTAGTGCATGAAAAAAAACTAAGAAAATAGACAATTATTTTGTAACCTACGTCATTTGTCTCTTTCGCCTGAGTGCCACTTTCATTTAGGTACCATGCCATCCATCGATATGAAGTATGATATCAGCATCGTGAGGAATGAGTCCTCAAATTCTTTATCTACTTTACTTCGTATGAAATGTGTGGTGAATGTTTATCCCGCTTGGTCTAAAACCGGCATCATAAAGCACTAGAGCTCTCCAGTCTTCACGCAAGAGTACTCCGCAGTTCTGATGACTCCGGGAGGCCAACGGGTTGCGCAACATGTCAACATTACGTAATCAGAGTTCAGGGTACATTGGAACGAGGTTAGCTACTGGTTTTTTAAAACTTCAAAATATTCGTAGAGTTCGAATAATTTAAAAATCTAAGTATACTTTTGTAAGTATATTGCAAGCTTGTAGTGATAGTTTCATATAGTATACGATTAAAATTCGAAAGATAAATTAATCAAAGGAATGGTAAGTGGAAGCAGAGACAAACAGCACGAAATTTGTTGTAGACGAGGAAGGTGACTGTAGAGTGTAGAGTAAGTCAGCGTTGCATTGCACTGCCCTCGTGTAAACGCGACTGCGAACCAGTAACGGTGCTAACTAAAGCTGATGAGATGAACAAATGTTAGCCGAGCAGATTGTTGGTTTAATACTTATAACCTGCCGCCTGCTAATTAGTATGAAAGCTTCCAGAACTATGCAACTAGTTTATTTCATTTGAGAGCATAACGAAGAATATGATACAGACAAATTCAATTACTTCAAAATCACGATACAACAAGCATTTAAAAAACACCGTGGCCGTTAAAAACACAGTACGTAAGTACGAATTGAATTTATCATTGATTTTCATAATAAACTCGTAAATGTTTAAACATTCAGTCATAACTAAATGGTATGTATTCGAAAACTAGCCTCTGGCATTCGTAACATGCTCAACAATAAAATTTATACTCGTGCATATAAAACGGGCGACCTTGTAAATGTGCTAAAGGTTTTATTTTCCTTATACGCAATACCTACATAGATAATGAAAATACTCACGGACTATATCGCATACATTCAAACTTGTAAGTTAAATGCCAAAATACAAATCTACATAAAGCCATTTGCCAAAAAGATTTTCATGCGACGGTAAATAATAACTTAAAGTTAATAATAGCCAAAGTGGGTAAAAAGCAGCTGGGTAAAACGTACATAAAGTAACAGTTGCCTGAAACATTTAAACGATAGGAGAAGACACGTAAAACAGACATGGAAATGCTGGTTATGTATATTTTCAGCAAATGGAAATGGAAGTATGGTATGGAAAATCGGGATCGCAAAACAATGTATAGAGCACGCTACCACAACAAACGCCTGGTTAGTGCAAATGTTGATGTAGTGTGTGATATAACCATGAGTCACGCCCGACCTTGGCAGAGACAAAGAACACAGTTGTCGAGACCACAACGTAAAGGCGATAAAAGTACTCCTAAACAGGCAAGCGTTGCTCGTGACTCGAATAATAAAACGTATTTGCGTATAATTGATATTCGCGAATTAATGAAGGAAATCGCTCTCATGTACAATCGATTGAGTCATGGCGTGGTACTGACTGACTGACTGATACAGAAATAAGAAGCATTAAAAAAACAAAACACAGTATAGTACATTGTTCACCGAGAGGAGAAAGTGACCGATTACCGTCGAGGGCTTTAAAACACCCGAGATTGGGAATCGCACTTTCTCTCGAGTGATACATAGTGCCTACGAGAAAAATAAAAAACTAAAACTGAATCCTCAAACAACACACAAATTGAAAATGGCGCCAATGACGTCCGCAATATTCACATGTTCTTTTTTCAAATTGTTTATCCTGCCGCCGCTGGGTCGCACTGCCAGCCCGACACCATCCAACACACAGCTAGTGGCCAGTGTCATTTTGCGAACTTGGAGATAAAAACTCACTGTAAAAACTTTTTGGCTTTTGATATTTAGGTTACCGGCGCATAGCTTACCCAAAATTAAAAAAGAAAAACCACGTAAGAAATGGATTTTCATACACTTTTCTCTCCCGCTCAGATGCGTTTTCTCCCCGCATATTTGTTCGATATGCAATGACGTACTTTCTACCGTAAATTTGATAAAGTATCAAGGTACTTTCCAAGCAGGTGTAGTATAAAGATCATTTTCATCAGAACCTAAATTATAGCAAAACATGCGTAGTGTGCGTATCGATAAGAAATACTTTAGTTTCATACTTTGGGCCCACGAAATTATGTTTTCTTTGCCGACATTAGCACGCTAGCAAAAAGTGACTGTGACAGAGCACTAAAAACTAAAATATCCCACAAGAAAATGATCCAATGTCGGAAATCCCTTCAAAATAATGCTAACGAAGCTTAGGGTTTCTTATGACTGCTTGCCTTTTCCAATAACCGTGACTCAAAAATAAAAGAACCATCTTTATTATCTCGAAATAACACTCTATTTTAGTCGATAGTTAAATATAAACAAAAGCTCTTACTGCTCTTAGCACCACTTCTTAGTGCATCAATTTTTTTATTACCAACTTTTTACACACATCTCCCCAGTGATGTTATAATTTTGCAGTTTTGTAGGAAAGTTTCAACTTTACCTGGTTGAATGGTCGTGCGTGACCAATCAGTCGCATTCGCCTGGTGTGGTCTAAGAGTAACAGGAAAATTCACAGTAAATTGTTGTGAAGTCTGCTTGTACTTAGTGTACCTATAATACCAAGATAGGTAATGTTGGATGGATTACGTGGTAGATAAATTATACCGATAATAACAGTATCAGATACCTAGAGGGATCCTAATGCAGTCAGGTCTACGTGCGTCAGTGTTAGGTTGTCAATCATTTATTTTCAAACAATTTTGTGGAACACACACGTGGGGTTTAACAATACAAAATGTGCACGTTTTGTAGAAATAGAAAGCCGGAATCGCCTGATTGGCGTCCGCAATAAGAACTCAAGTTGGCAGCAAGCGGCTGGTGGACTTGGTGGTCTCACCACATAAATAAATCATCAAGCGTTTCTGTTAATTGCTTCCAACACTTCGATGTTTTATTAAACAGCAGAAAAAATGCTGACTGCAAAACTAAGCTTTGTTCCTAAAATAAGGATGTAACGACGTAGCTGATTTAAAGGTTTGCCTGAAACTTCAAAGTCTTTCATGTGGCACTCGTTTGATGTCCGTTTAGAGCTCTTAAGATTTGAAAGAATATAAGGTTTTAGAATTCAGTAGCAAAATTATACCAACATCGTAGCCTCGTGCATGCCAAAGAAAGTAGATTCAGTTGTTTGTTTTACATCAGCCATCTAAGGTATGCATCTACCATGACGGGCATTTGGCGTGTATTCGCGTGCAATGTCATTGCCAAGGTCAGCGATAAGGTTCGTCACGGTATGTCACGCCGGCACGTATAATTGCATTCCACCGATATCGGCGGTTGCATCATCGTCAGTCACAATCGCAACACACACAACGTGATCGGAGAAATGTGCCGTTCTCTGCTGCCTCGTGTGCTCACTTGAATTACATTCGTCACGGATATTACGAACTGAATGACAGAGCTAGTTGATATGCATCAATGTTAATGAAAGATGCCTTTGTCAGGTGTTTTGGGTGTTACAGACAGTTTACGACGTGGATTTCTCTCTCTTTTTAAATAAGGCCTAAGGAACGAGCTAACATCTAACAATGAAATACCAACAGGTAATACTTACTGTTGATTTCGTGGTAGGTTGTGTATCAGGGAAAGAATGAGGTAATTTCTTAGGAGACATGGTTACAGAGTCTGCTAGACTTGTCTAGTCTAGCCCTAATTGTTATTATGAACTTGAATATTGACGGTCATTTAAATTATAATCATAAAAAAACTCCATACTTTTTGTTAATTTTGCCATTTACAAACGGAAGTGTATTTTTCTTACAGCATTAGCATACAGGAAATTGGTCTTAGCATACATATTGTCTGTTTAAACTTCGATGTCAGTCCTGAAGTCACCTTCGCAATGTTGCCAAGGAGAAATCATTGAAAACAGACACATATTTACAACTACTAAGATTGTAAATATGTGTTAATCATTTTTATCGATAGCAAAGCAAATGGACTTGTCGCGACGCAAGTAAAGAAACGTAGCAAAATGTAATGGTTTGGTATTTGTTGAGATGAGAATGCATAAATTGTAAGAAAGACATCAAGCAGTGGTTTTGGGTTCATTTGCAGCAGCAGTAGGTAATTTATTATGCTACTAGCGTTGATTCTACGACTACTACCCGCTATAACTTTAGTTGGCCACCAATAACTTAGAGCAATACGAGGTACCTACTAAAGAACGGCTAGAGTCGCATTCAAATTCCAATAGCGAGTTCCAAGGAAGTAATGGTTACAATGCACAACAGAAAGAGTCTGAAAAGTGTCAAGTGTAACCGGATGAATACGAATAGGCTATTACTAGAAATGAAAATTGAAACATTCGGTTTGCATCACGTCCGATGACTATTTTATAGACTTTGCAGCCGTGCTTGGCTTATTAAAACCAGTTTATAAACATTCGACGCCTCGCCTCGGAAGTCAGGCATGTGGAAGTGGTCTATGTGACTGGTATAATATAAACTTTACGCAACCTTCTGAGCTCACTCATTGAATAATTAATTGTGATAATCAATTGCATGAAGCAGTTTGTGACACCGAATTCAGCGCGTATCAGCAAATACCGGCACAAAGCCCACGCACTATGATATCGCACTAAATTTGACCACAGCAACTGCTTTTTATCGATCGAATTAGTGACCCAGTGCCTTGATGACGAATAAATGTGACAATCGTAAACGTATCGTAGGGCTAGCGTATCCGAGATACACTGCACGGTGACGCTACAACGTTTGACAGTCGAGCCAGCGTTGACGCATAATATGGGGCCTTATTCACTATGACCAATACAAGCGCGTTACGCAGCACGACAAGACAGCGGCGTGAAATCGCCCTATGCCTATGCCGTATTTCCTATGCCATAAATGTCATTCCTTACGGTGACGTCATACGGTTACGGCAAGGAATCTCCTAAGTCATACAGAATACTGCCCATGATTCGAATACGTTAGGTTTACGTAACGCGGCAACTGTCAGATTTGTTCGTGATCATCACCATCTGAAATCGAAACATAACGAACCAAAAGGCTAGCGGTTTTTTCTTGGTCGGTACACGAAGAACAAGGATAGCATAGCGAACAAGCAATGGGAATTCGTAGCCGGACCTCGCCTGCTTTTATACGTAAATGCAGATCTAGTGAATGTTGCGCATGCAGAATGCCCGAGGGAATGCAGCTAGGGTTTCAAATAGGCTGTGGACCTGCCTCGGATAGCTGATGTCCTACTTGCCAAACCAGCTCTTCCTACTCTAGTGTTACGATTGCATCATTTAATGGCTCCACTGCAGTACAGACTACATAAACTTCTAAAAAGAATCCAAGTGTGATATCTAATTTTAAAATATATGTTGGTGCATGATATGATTTATTTTTGGCTGCATGTTAATAGTTCTGTTACTCTTATCGTATTGTGGAATTACGACGCAAAATACCCAATAACAAGTTATACAACTGAACAATAATGTAGGTAGGTAATAAGTACTTATTTTTATTACTGTTTAACTTTAAACTTGAATTATAAAAGTTGTCAATATTTCCATACGCGAAAACCTCGTAAGACTATTAAATTCTATATGACCTTGGTTTTTCGATTTAGTAAACATACCGAACTTTATAAATTTAAATAAGGTTTTATTGAATGAAACTAATGTAAAAATATCACTAAGTTATTTTTTTACATTCTATACCGGAAGGTTTTCCCGTAAGGAAAAGACACCAGAAAAGGTCAAACAATACCAGAATTTATTTAAATCGAAGGATATGCGAATCATGACCGAATTAAATATAAATAAACTAGTAGTTCGCCCCGAACTGAGATCTCGTGATGGTCGGAGGTTAATAAAACCCAAACAATTTTTATTGACCAATGGTTGCAATAAACTTTGCAAATCGCATCGAAATCGCCGTCTAGCTAAGTACCAGTCTTACTTGAACTACAAAATCATTGAAACTCCAAGAAATGTTAGGTCACGTTATACTGTGTTTCCAATTTTATAATTTTTACAACAACTCAAAAACTATTAGACCTAGAATCAAAATAAAAACGGTTTTGGAATGTCTAAACAAAACCCTATCATATGACATCCCATTTGATATTTTTGTACGACTTTATTTATTTTTTACTCCCTTTGGACCCTTATAACTTTACGACCCCTTGACCGATTTACTTCATTTAACAAACCAGTAAAACTTAAGAGTACTATCCGTATACCTGCCAAATTCTGTGAAGATCGGATAAGCGGTTCAAAAGATCTCGAAGAACTAATATACAAACATACAAATATGCAAAGCATTTTTGTCCAAGTTGTCACTAAGTCAATAAATATACATGGACATGACCTATATGAATCTCGACATACTTAAAGCTGCTAGCCAGAAGGATTTTTTACTTTGAATACTGTTTCCCAAGAAAATATCTAAGTAATGGTTGGGTAAATGGAAGGGGATGGGACATATTTGCACCGTCAGCGGTATCGATAAGTAATATGATAAGAAAATAAGACGTATTTTTTTTTAATATTTTAATGAAAATTAAGGCAACTAAACCACTGAATTGGAAATTATTTAAATACATTATTTCTAAATAACTCAATATAGAAAAAAATAAGCTTCTCTTTCAAATTTCTTTAATTCATTAGTACAGATTTGTCGTACTCGCGATGGGCACTTTTGAGCCGGCTCACGTCACTAGTTACCATTTAACAATTTGTTTGTGAGTTTTCAGGAAAGTTTCCTGTCACGTAGCTTCACGGGACATCGAGAACGACCGACGTGACTCAAGAAAACGAAGAAAGTTCGTAAGAATTTCGAAAATGTCTCGCGACAGCCGCGACTAAGGAGAACCACTAAAACGTAAAACTTGTTCAGTACACCATCGGTCCTCTCGTCGTGCATACCTATATCGACACCCCCAAGGAATATCATGGTATCTCACTTTTTACCATTTTACAGGAGAGCACGTCAAAGTTTAAAAAAATTCTCAAAATCTTTGTGTGAAACTTAACTTCAAAATAACTTTTGGTGATTCATCTATAGGGATAGGAGTATGCAATTGTGTATATCTATTAATTGAAAAACCCCTGTATAGTGTATTTCCATGACTTAAGATGTATTTTTTCTAAATTTTACTATGTAATTTTCATTGAACAACATGGTAACTAGACATACAATCTAAAAATGAGGGTAAATTAATAAATTTTATCTTTAAAAAAAATATTTGAAGAAATTTTAACTCGAATTGACATCTTTTTCACGGGGGAACGAATGTTTTGGAACTTAAATATATTTTGCGTAACTCAGAATTACCATTTTATTCACTGCGAGGAATGTAAAATTATGCTTAGTTACCATGTTTTAACGAATACTAACTTTCAAACGCACAAAGGGTTAGAGATACAGGAGTGAGAGCATAACATAGTTTTTTTTTATTTTGAACACGAATATGAATGTAACTTAAAATTGGCAAAAAGTGAGTTACCATGTTATTCCTTGGGGGTGTCGATATATATATATAACATACATAAATAGAACGTGACCGGCAGGCAAGCGACGACGACGGGAAACTTGGTCGTGCTGTGATTTTAACAGACTTTTAAAATTTTACGCCGTATTTATGTTAGAAAATGTATGCGTTTATTTATCGACGATTATGATATTGCGGCACTACCACTACAGCATTGCTCAGACTTATCCTCATGTAAAGAAACAATACGATACCATGGTAAGGGTAACCCGCAGTGAACACAGATCCGACCAATTGGACCATGTCTTTCCCGTGAATAAGGATGGAATAATAAGGCAGTGCTGGGAAAGCTTACTCCTTCTAAATACTAAATAGCCCGTTATGATAACAGAACGGGTCTCTGGCGCTGCGTAATAAGCGTCTTGATGCAAAGGCCCGTTTATTTCTCGATGTTAGCACCGAATATAATAATATAATATACCTACTATACCTAGTATAAGATATGAATGTAGATGGATAAAAGAGTAGAGGTAGGCCAAAGAAAAGATGGATGGACTGCGTGAAAAATTATATGGGTAAGAAAGGAGTGACAACTGAGATGACGGCTGATAGAAGAGCATGGAAGAAAAACACATGTTGTGCCAACCCCACATAAAGTGGGAAAAGGGCAAGGAGATGATGATGATGACCTACTGTACCTAGTAGCTTACGTACCTATAACATTCAGGATAGATTGAAAGCAGTTTACCATCGATAGAAAGTATACACGTAAAATTAGTAAGTGTGGTTGACCGTGTTGTGCCTGTCCCGTATTGCAGCCTTATCTAGGTAGGTACTAGGTAGGTTAGTGTACTTACTTATTACCTACCCTAAAACGCAATCAAAAATTACGTATTTTTATGAATATTAAAACGTACCCTCATTATTTCAGATAGCTTAAGCACGACTGATGGAAAAAAATAAACAAGGAAATATATACAGGTAGGTTGCATGCCTAAGGTATTGTGCATTGTGGTAGAGGGGGTGCTAGATCGAAGAGGGGAGAGAGAAGCTGCGCCTGCGCCGGTTGACGACCCGGTCGCCGACCCCGGGCGTGCCCTTCGCGCTAAGAATGCAGCATTGTGGCTTGCATCCCGATCACACCTAACAACTCAAAGGAATGGCATCGCCACATTCGCCACGCTTTAATAAGACCAGCTAGTGGCCAACTCCGACGAGTGTAGGTAACATGAACTGAAAAACCTAAAGAAACTTGTAGTTTAATGATCAGATGATCGAACGTATCTGGTAAAGCTAAAACAGGTCATCTTTAGAAGTCACCTAACAACTACCAGTTAACAGTTACTCGAGTGGAGTCCACGTTTAGGCAAGCATAGCGTAGGACACGCCCTCCGGCTAGGAGGAGTGACGATCTGCGAAATGTAGCTGGCAAACACTGGATGAGAAGAGCGTCTTGGGAGAGACTTACGTCCAGCAGTGCACCGATATAGGTTGATGATGATGAACTACCAGTTTAGTTAGCTGCTATACTATTCTGTCCTACTCGTTCACCTTACTGTGATCTAACTACCACATGCAACCTACGTACTTACTTTCAATAGGTAGGTACATAATGGCTAAACTAGTACAGGCTAGAGCATGTTCCTTGTAAGGCGAATCGTGACTTGCAAACTAGAAGGTAACTTGGCAAGTGACAGTTTTCTGTTCAATTCAAGTCGCATAGTAACAGGCAACCTAATGCCACCGAATACATAAACGTAAACTTACGGCCGTAAGATCAATAGTGGTTTAAACCACGAAATAGAGTTTAACCTCTAGACTCCGATTATTTCATAAGATCAATGGTAGTTAATCGACCATCGGTACTGATCTAAGCGGCACCATGGATGATGCACCATGGATGGTAACATTAAGTGAGTGCTTGTGAGACTAGTGAGTGCCACTTCAACATCATTCCTCTGTAAGGGTACAAGTAAGTCTAACTGGACAAAACCCTTGGCCCTTACAGGTACCTTAAACTGACAGAGATGACAGTAGATTAATCCATCGATGAAATGCAATCGTAGTTAACGAAACCCAAGTTTAAACTGCTTTTGATCTTACGGCCCTTAGAGTACTAATGGCGTAGGTTTAGTAGTAATTTGAGAAGCCACTGAGTAGATAAAGATACCTAACTCATAAGCTTCGAAGGCTTAGAAATTTCCCTACTTTTTCACTTATAAAGTAAAATATGTCTTCAATATAAAACGTCTCTGAATCTAATACTATAATCATGATTACGCATATTACCTGTAAACTCAGAGCCAAATGTTCAGAATTACTTAGCTACTACCTGTCAAACGTACTAAAATCATTCGTCAGCCGCTGACACGCATGTTCACACACAATAAAAATAAAATGAGCCGTGACTCTGCTAAGTAAACTGCCCACTGAAGCATCCTTTGGTATCGGATTTCTAGCTTTTTTCTTTGCTATATATCATCAAACGCGGTTCATCTCTCCATCTGAATGATCTGAATTCACAGATGAATGTTTTCAATCTGTGTTTTGAAGTATTAAATACAGGATCAACATCACTGTTATCATCAGGCATGGTAGACTGAAATCTCTTAGACATTTTTAAAAGATTTGACCAAGATATTGAGTGCCTTACTAAATGTTAAAGTTCGATGGAGAGTAGGCTTCATCTGAGTTCGTAATATAACTGAAATGTAGCGATCTGCGTCATTGAGTCATGGTTCCGGAAATACTTTTACTCTACCTGTAATTGTGCCAATTCTGAGAGCGTGCGTCTTCGCGCCAAACGACAACTGACACAATTGACCTGCGTACCTACCTATACTACACGAATTTAGAATATTTTGGAGTGCTTGCGTAAGAGAATTCATTATGCCACGATTGCCACGTGGAAATTACTATCAACGATGTCAGTAAGTTCAGAAAAATATAGATTGTCTTTTATTTCTCAGGTTTACTAACACTTTATTTCTCTTCGTCGTTATATTACGCTGCAGGTCATCATCAGCCCCTATTCGATAATATGCCTTCAGGAACTTTTTACCTTCGCCATTTTCTGCTCGCCAACGGCAGGAAATTAGTTCTCGTTAGTTTTCAAAGGATTTTTCTCGCCAACGCTTTGGTTGTGGAATGAACTGTTTGGTAAATGAGGTTTTCTCAACGACTACAGTGTAAACGGACACAGTATGGGCGTTTTCAAGCAACGCATGAAATATTTACTACCATGAAATATCCAGCTCTAATATCTAATAGTTTCTATATTTCGATATTTGCAATACAACCGAGGAGCCACCGAGCCAATGATGCCAGGGCTGTGCTGCGACCTGCGACTGCCAAGGACGCAAACAGACACCCCATCTATAGATATATCTATACTATACCATGATGGCCAAGGGCCGTCAGAACGCAATTAGCAGGTGTCTGGCTATTTAGCGTGACGCAGACTGGGCGTAGCTACCTTTCGGTTACGTATATCTTGACAGATATGCTAAGAGTGGAGGTAAGTCGCTCAACCGTTCGCAATGTGCTTATTACTTTGTGTATGTCTCACAGAAGCAACAAAACTGATCCTACCAACAAAACAAATAAAAACTAACTGTCTGAAGGTGAAGTGAGCAACAGGAATAGCTACTGGACACGTGCCATGCGCGCGCGCACTTCGGAAATGACGTCACAAGCGTATCAATACCACTATCTACCTCTCATTGATGCTGATGATAGAAGAGACGCGTAAACCGTTCGATATGAATGAAGTTAGGTGTGTGTTAGGTAAGGATATCTCTAGTTGTACAATCAAACTTAAACCGAGATTTTCTATTTTGGTTGTAGATCTTTATTGTACACCTAGAAGAATATGAATACTTACAAAAGAGATATAACAAGTTAAAATATTAGGTATTAACTAGGGCCATTTAGCAAACCAGCATTACAAAACAGTAACATAACAAGATAAATAATGGAATAATATACTAATGCATAGTGATGGAACTAATTTTAATTTAGAATTTTAGGTTTTTGACCAAGTAACGTACGAGTAAACGTACATGGCGCGTGCGACATAAATGTTTTACTCAAAAAAGTTTAAAAAGTAGTATGAATAATGCCTCCTGTGAGGATTGAACTCACGACCCCTGGTTTACGAGACCAGTGCTCTACCACTGAGCTAAAGAGGCAACGAAACACGCCGCGAAATAACTAGCCGACTCATGTGAGCCACCTTTTTAATAGACTCCGCTATAAAAAAATAATTATAGAAACACGAGGTGGCTCTCGATGTAAAATTAACACAAGGAAAAAAATTATATCTTTCTTACCTTTTCATGTTTACATTTTCTTCATCCATGTGTTTTTCACGATCTATAAAAGAAAAGCAGTCTTTCAGAGAAAAAAACCCCTATGTTATAACGTCATAATAAAAGCAAAATGATTGCCGAAACCAGGGATCGAACCAGGGACCTTTAGATCTTCAGTCTAACGCTCTCCCAACTGAGCTATTTCGGCCGCTGGTTTCTACGTTGAAATAAGGCTATGCGTCGATGGTTCATAAATATTATAACTTGATACAAGTGACGATGATAATACAGAGTTGATGGCTGATAGGAGAGTAAAAAAAAGGAAACCCCAAACTCAACCCAGCGTGGCTTAAAAAGGTCCTGACAATGAAACGAAAATTCTTACGATACTCCTAGCGCCACCTATGCTGTCAAGAATGAAACTATGCAATGTCATAAAATGTTTCACCTAATAGATGGCGCTGTACAACCATAAGCAGAATAGTTTTATTTCTAAAGAATTTCTAACACTTCTTAAGAATAATAATAAGCTTTACGCCAAAAAAAACACTAAAATATTCTAAAATGAGCATCACAAGATATTTCAACACAGTGTATTCTTACTGCATGTTTCGACTAAAAACTTTCACAATACAATCCTTACAAATGACCATCGGCACAAGATTCAAAACGTCAAACATGCACAAGGTTTGGCGGTGGTAACGCAAAATTTATATCTTTACCGAGTTGTGCATGTTTTATTGTGAATATTCTGCAGTGGAAACTTAGCCCTTTCGGGCACTAGGCAGCCAGTAAAACCTATGGGAATTAGGGGCTGCCTAGTGTGCAAAGGGCCTTACAGTTAGGTTAATAAAATAACAGATCCAACTTGAGTTATACCTGCATCCTCTGCCTGGGTGGCTTTATCAGCAGCAGGATAACCCACATCATCTAGCACCACTCCACAGTTTTGATACAGGTGATTGCGGAGCTTTAGCAGCTTTTCTGCTGAATTGTACGCTTCTATCTCTTCCTAAAACAAATAATTAAGTTTCATTTATCCCAAAAACAGCTAACGTTAGAAGTGAAGTAATGGAATCCTCGTCAGAGATAAATTATTTCAAATTAATGAGTAACAGTTTCATCAGCTCGCTACTTAGTTCTCTCAAGGTTTGGATGCTTGACATAGGTACCTATACTATACAAAACACTTGCAGGTGAATAAAAACAAAGCAGTGAACAACCAATACTGGCGGAATTGTAACAAAAGCCAAAAACCAAGACGTTACATTCATTATTATAATGCCCATGAAAATGCTAACATTACATACTACCAACCTTTAGTTCCTCTAGTTTGGAGTGAGACTGCCTTGAATTACCCTGTTTTATTTGTGAATTAGAATACTTTTCAGAGTGGCGAGTCAACACTGAAGGCTCAGATACCCCTCCACGTAATCTATGAGCCTTTTTATTCAGGACTCGAGGGCAAGTCACTGGACGAGGAGGTGACAGCGCAGGGTTCAGAGATTTTAAAGTCCGACGAGGTTTCACAACAAACGTTCGTTTCACAGGCCTTGTGCAAGAGTCAGGGGTAAAGTCACTCAAAACTGTTGGCAGTTCGCTGTAACTAAGGCTCTTGGAAACAGATGGCTTTTGATGGCGCACAGAACTAGGAATATCGTGTCGCATTACTAGGGAAAGGGAACTAGATTTTATGCTTATCCGATCGTTAACGCGTGGCATAACTCTGTCATACTTTTTCGTATTATTATCCATTGAATTGAATAACAATTGAGAAAATGAGAAATGCACAAGAATTCAATCCTTTTGAAAGGAAACGAATGTGTAAATAAATAAACAAACAAACACAAACATCATCAAACAATGAATCAATCAAACACAAATCAAACAGAAAAAATCTGCAGGCATGATAATTTGTATCATAATAATGTCGTCCACGATAATACGCACCAAATAACCGAAAACATATTTGAACAACATTATCGTGCATTGGACCGAGATAAATAATAAATAAATAAATATTCACGGACACTTAACACAACGCCTTCTAGTCCCAAACGAAGCAAAGCTTGTACGATGGGAACTAGATGGCTGAAAGAATACATACATACATTTTTTTTTGTAAATACATACTTATAATACATAGAAACACCCAGACACAGAACAAACATCTATGTTTGCCACACAAATGTTTGTTCTCGGTGGGGATCGAACCCACGACTCACAGCACGGAAGGCAGAGCTACTACCGACTGAGCCATGACACCTGTCAAGATGACGGCTGATAGAGGAGAGTGGAAGACGAAGACATGTTGTACCGACCCCACTTAGCGTGGGACAAGGGTAGGAAGATGATGATATCGTGCTGTACATTATTAGCGATACAATATCAAGTTTAGAATTTGGTAACTCACATTCACATGACATGCGTCACAGTTCAGCCAGACGGCTGGACTCCATAGGTTTTTGTATAAAATTTTCTACTCAAATCTATGCATGAGATGATATGATCTGTCGCTTGAGTAATGATTTCTGTATCGGCATACGGGCCAGGGGCCATAAACTTTAAGTTATCAGCCTGTAGGTACATTATCATGTGGGACATTATCGACGCTTGGCTTCTTTGTACAGCTGATAATGCGCAACAAGGTACTGCGGAACCCAATAATTCAAACTGGGGGAGTGGTGACACTGATTTATCATGTTGAACATTATTGGACTATACATTCACATGCTTTGCAATATTTTTTTTGCTGTCCCCTTCTCTTCTTCTTCTTGTTCTTGTTCCCTGCTTCCCACTCCTTCGACGGTGTCTTCGGCAGGATATAGATGTTCGGTGGTCTTCGGCAGTCGACTCTTGCAACCTTTCAACTTTACTAATACTAATAACTATTACTACTTCATCTATAGCTACTACCATGCACTAGCTGGCTAGCATCCTAGTAATCTGTGGCTGTAGCCACATGTGCTTTACTATCATCCTAGACCTTACCTAGAAAGTCAGTCTCATAGTCAGTCGGTGCTATCCAGTAGAGAGCAACTTCTAAAGGGAGTATTTATCTTGAACGGCACTTTACATACGGTACTATTATGAACGGCTCGCTGCCAGGAATAAGTTTCGGAGTGAAGAAATCCAAAGACATCATGAGCCTGCCACCAGTTCATGTCCCAAACTTTCCAGCAGATATTGCAAGTAAGAAAACATGTTTGTTTGTATAATGTGCTATTAATTATAGGTAGTTATCTGAGTACTCTCCTAATTATTTAGGTATGGCAGGCTTGTATGAGTTAGGGGCCAACAATGGTCACGGAGTTTTTAGGTCGTCTTAATGCCTCCATCATGGCTCAACGATTGCTAGAGCCATGACCGACAGTCTAATGTGACCTCCAAAGCATGGAATCGCTCATATGTTATTGCCACTAACGGTCACCCATCCAATTTGTGAATTATTTAGGTAGTGTAGTCACATAGAGATGCGCTGCAAGGAGGACTGCCATACATCCAGGCTTCTGAAAGCATTTTCTGCTAGCCAACTTTACAGGTACCATACTTTCAGGTGACAAGGAATGGATTAAAACATTTGTACAAGCCAAGACTGCTGATGAGCAACTAACAATACTGAAAGAAAATTTGGATAAGCAGAAAAATCATATTGATACAAATGTTGTAAAATTTGTAGTGCTTGTATTTTTCCATTCTGAAGCTAAACATCCCATAAAATGTTTTTTGACAAGGCATGTACACACATTCACTGATGAAACTGTAATGTACCAACTTTAGTACTTACTTTCAGGCAAATAAGTAATTTATAACCAACTACAGTAGAGCGTCGATTATCCGAACTAATTGGGGACGTGGGTGTTCGGAAAACCGATATTTTCGGATAATCGAACTACCTATAATGTACAGCCGTGTTGGCCGAGTGGGATAATATTGCACCTCGACTTTCGATCCGAAGGTCATGGATTCGAATCCCGGCCGTGCATCAATGGATTTTTCGTTTCGGAATGACAAATAGGTCATTAAAGACATACATAGTCGCTACAAGTGCGCGAAAAACTGCAGCGCGAGAGACGCGAGCGAGGCACGCGCGAGTTTGAGGGTCTTGACCCGCGCGTTCGGATAAGCGGTCATTCGGTTGAGTGACGTTCGGATAATCGACGTTCTACTGTACGTAGAATAGGTATACATACCTATTAGTTACCTATTTTTCCCCAGTTTGAAATACTAATTATATAAGTCCACACCCTTACCTTACCTATCGTGAAACACCTTTAGCATAAACCTAGTATATATTTAAAATTGAATTATGAGATAGTTGTTACTAGTGTCTGGTTTATTTTAACTTATCAAGTTAAAAATATTGTAGATTTCTCTAATATTGTAAAAATGATAATTAAAATCGTCATAAAAGATAATTGAGCGTGCTGGATAAAAATTAGTACCATAAACTTAACATTTTTATAATATTATCATCAGGTGTTCACTGTTAGGTAAATTATTGATATTTTTACAGATATGTAACAAAAAATAATCATCTTCAAGAAACTTTTATAGCATTGCTAACTTCAGAAATAACTTTGCATTTGGAAAATAATCGAGAAGATGTTCTATGTTACAAAGATACAATCCCGAAAATAGGAATGTGCCTGGAAAATTTTCATGCTGGAACATGTGCTTTAGAGAATGCTGCTGAAAAAATAGCTCGATATTTGATATGGTTCTTGGGAAAGTGTATTCATACTTTAAGGTAATAAATCATTATTCAAGTATTATCACTCACTCAACTTCTGTCATAAGGTTAATAACCTGAAATGATGGACGGAGGCCATATAGAAGAGAAGAAAAAGAAACTCTGTAATCAGTATTCTCGGTTTTAGGATTCTCATCCTGTAGATAACAGAATCCTTATGTACATTACTTAGGTAATTACATTATTTAGGTAACTTAGGTACATTACTTTATTGAACTTTATAAAAAGTTATACAAGAAAAATATAGATCTATATTTTTCTTGTAGGTACCTATAACTTTTTCCTATTTTATTTTGATCATAGCTTTTATATATGTTTACACAGTAATATTGCGCTATGTAATGGAGGAAACTTTGCTTGTTTATGTATTAATAACACAGAAAATAACGAACTGTTTGTTTCCCAAAGAAAATAAAAACTTTGTCCGTTGATCTGTCATAAACCTAAATATCTCAGCAACTAATTTTAAAATAGTTCTAGGTGTTATTTGTCAGCATGTAAGTAGACAATACCTACACTTCCATGCTTTTATATGTAAATCTTATTCCTTCACCTTTAAATTAGAATTCAAGTGAAATGCTCTCTGTACCTAGTAATGATATTATTATGCATTGTATTACACTACAGAAGTGCTTAAAGCCATATTGCTTGAGTTTACTGTACGGATAAAAGGATTTTCAATGTTTTCAGGTCATACACCAGGCCTACATCAGTTACAGATAAAAACACGATATACAGCTTAATACACTCGGCTCTAAAGATACTGCTGCACATTATCACAAAGATTCAGTGGAAAGTCGATTGTGATAGTTATGGTGATCCTTCCCATATTAAACTATTCAAGGAGTTCTATCATTGGCAAATGTTGAAACCGTTCATCAATGACAAAGAAGTGCCTATGGACACGAAATCGCTATGTGGACTTGTAGAAATCGCATTGTTATTGGAAGTAGACCGTGAATATGATGCATGTCGATATGAGTATTGGAAAATTGTAAGTTTACTTGGAATATATGGTTCCATCTGTCTCAGTTCTTCGCAGCTCTGTTAGCTCTGACATTAGTATATGTAAGATGGCAGTTCTTTCTGTTCTGTGGTTCAGATTCAGATTTCTGCTCTGTAGGTTGTGGGTTCAAACGACTTTCGAGACATTATACGATCTATTGTTAACTAGCTGGTGCCTGCGAATTTGTCTGCGCAGGATTAGAAGTGCAATTTGCTATGAGAAATCTTCTAGGCGTTTCTGAGAAGTTCGCGTCTCGTTTGATCCCGTTGATTTTCCGGTATAAAAAGTAGCCTATGTGTTAATCTAGGTCACGGACAATATATATATATATTCCTCCAAATCAGATCAGTAGGTACCTAGTTCTTGCGTGAAAGAGTAACAAACATACATACCTACATCCTTACAAACTTTCGCGTTTATAATATTAATAATAGGGTCTTTGCTTTACTTGCACGGTATTTTTGTTAAGTAGGTATATGAGTAGGTATTTATTACTTTCAGTTGCCGTATTTAAGAGAATTAGACGATGAGAATGACGATGTGAAACTCGCGTTATACTCTGCACTTGTCACGACAGTACCGATACAATACCTCCAGGAGAAATGCATATACAATGAAGCTCCTATAACTGTGATCATTCAAATGTTTATGGACATAGTCGAAAGGTTAGTGAGATTTTCGGATAATCGAAGTGTCACACGGCCACATGTCAAGTTAGACGCCCAACATAACTAAGCTATACGGGTGGTACAAATAGTGAAGTAGTCTTACTTCATTTCTTTGAAAGGCATGAGGTAGCGTACAATATCATTCACCTACTTGTGTGGACTCTACATTCTGTGCATTTAATTTTCATGTCGTATTAGTTGCGAATCAGAACTCATTAGGCTAACATCTTTAACGTGCCCTAACATTCCCTCTCGCACGATTCCCAATGTTCCACCTCTAATAGTTCAAAGTCCAAACAAACAGCCCAGCTGCTACGTCAACATGTCGCATAACATAAATAGTTTTGAAGTATATGCTTATCACCGTGTTCAGCGTCATTAAATGTAAGTTTTTAACTTGTTTAAAATAAGGAATGCGACAGAAGGCGTGCTGGTCCTGGGCGTGGCTCGGTCGCTGCAGCACCTCAGCAAGGGCCTGCCGCGGCTGCAGCTGGACTTTGGCCAGGAAGTGTCGCGAGCGCTGCTCGCCTTCGTGTGGACCCATCTCGACCACTTCATGGATAGCGTGCGGCATCTCACCGTGCAGATCCTCACCGCCGTAGTCAAGTACTACGCGACCCTGGATGCCGGTCGGTTGTGGAGCTCCGACACTACCGAGAGCCCCTCGCTAATCGGCGATCGGTTTGATCGATCGACTATTTGAGTTATACAGCTTGGATGTAGTACCGAAGTATCGTAAAGGATCGTGTTAATGCGCAGATCTGGAATGCGGTGCGCTGGAGGAGGTCCTGGCGAGCGTGTCGAGGCTGGACACGACTACGTGCCGCGGGTACTGTGCCGGCGTGCGCGGCTGTGTGCACGTGCTCGGTGCGCGCCGCGTGCTGAGCCGTCTGGCGCCGATACCGCGCCTGCTGGCCGCGCTCACCCAGCCGCAGCCTGCCACCGCGGTACGTACTGCCGCGCTCACCCAGCCGCAGCCTGCCACCGCGGTACGTACTGCCGCGCTCACCCAGCCGCAGCCTGCCACCGCGGTACGTACTGCCGCGCTCACCCAGCCGCAGCCTGCCACCGCGGTACGTACTGCCGCGCTCACCCAGCCGCAGCCTGCCACCGCGGTACGTACTGCCGCGCTCACCCAGCCGCAGCCTGCCACCGCGGTACGTACTGCCGCGCTCACCCAGCCGCAGCCTGCCACCGCGGTACGTACTGCCGCGCTCACCCAGCCGCAGCCTGCCACCGCGGTACGTACTGCCGCGCTCACCCAGCCGCAGCCTGCCACCGCGGTACGTACTGCCGCGCTCACCCAGCCGCAGCCTGCCACCGCGGTACGTACTGCCGCGCTCACCCAGCCGCAGCCTGCCACCGCGGTACGTACTGCCGCGCTCACCCAGCCGCAGCCTGCCACCGCGGTACGTACTGCCGCGCTCACCCAGCCGCAGCCTGCCACCGCGGTACGTACTGCCGCGCTCACCCAGCCGCAGCCTGCCACCGCGGTACGTACTGCCGCGCTCACCCAGCCGCAGCCTGCCACCGCGGTACGTACTGCCGCGCTCACCCAGCCGCAGCCTGCCACCGCGGTACGTACTGCCGCGCTCACCCAGCCGCAGCCTGCCACCGCGGTACGTACTGCCGCGCTCACCCAGCCGCAGCCTGCCACCGCGGTACGTACTGCCGCGCTCACCCAGCCGCAGCCTGCCACCGCGGTACGTACTGCCGCGCTCACCCAGCCGCAGCCTGCCACCGCGGTACGTACTGCCGCGCTCACCCAGCCGCAGCCTGCCACCGCGGTACGTACTGCCGCGCTCACCCAGCCGCAGCCTGCCACCGCGGTACGTACTGCCGCGCTCACCCAGCCGCAGCCTGCCACCGCGGTACGTACTGCCGCGCTCACCCAGCCGCAGCCTGCCACCGCGGTACGTACTGCCGCGCTCACCCAGCCGCAGCCTGCCACCGCGGTACGTACTGCCGCGCTCACCCAGCCGCAGCCTGCCACCGCGGTACGTACTGCCGCGCTCACCCAGCCGCAGCCTGCCACCGCGGTACGTACTGCCGCGCTCACCCAGCCGCAGCCTGCCACCGCGGTACGTACTGCCGCCGCGGTACGTACTGCCGCGCTCACCCAGCCGCAGCCTGCCACCGCGGTACGTACTGCCGCGCTCACCCAGCCGCAGCCTGCCACCGCGGTACGTACTGCCGCGCTCACCCAGCCGCAGCTTGATTGTAATTGATTGTAGATATGAACGGTCGCAGGTGGTGAGCACGCTGTCCGAGCTGTTGGTCCGGCATTCGCAGGAAGTTGAGGCCGCGGTCATCCACGACGATTGGTTGGTGCCGATCCTCGCCTTTGTAAAGACGCACGACCTCTCGCCCGAGGTCATCACGATATTAAACAATCTGCTGGCTCAAGCGATCAAGCTCGATCAGAAGCTCCTTGGTTACATGTGAGTCTTATCATTTTGAGTCGAGTTACAACCGTTTTTCTACAGCAATTTCGATCAATAGGCCACATGGTCCACGGCATTGTTCGGGTGTAATGGACAGACTGGACAGAGAATCACGTGCGATACCTCTATACACTGCAACTGAACAAACCATCATAGCTCATCTGTTTCGTTTTATTCTGTTGAAATGCTCAGTTTAATATGGTTAGTCCCGCAAACCTACATAAATATTGGCGATTTCAGATTGCCCCATATAAAGCAAGCTTGTGAGTCGCCAGACTACGATTTGAAGAATGTTTTAGTATTGCTGAGCGTGACCCGCGGCTGCCTCACGAAGCTGGCCAGCGAACCGCAATCTGAGACGCAAAGTTAGTTTGCAATTAGCATTTTCTACTATTCAAATGTATGAATGTATGGCTTGTTACTTTATTTATTTGTGCGTATTGTTTATTGAGTATCTATTCATTACTATTATTTTTGAGGGTAGACCGAATGAGTATAATACCTACCACGCTCTACGTGGTAGGTATTATAAAAGGGAATTGTATAATATTTCAGAGCTTTGGGGTGGGGTCCTGCCCTACGACATTTTAAACGAGGCCGTCGTCGATGCAGAAGAAGAGGTGACTATATTTTTGTGCTGTTCATTATAGTATTTCTGTTATTGCCACAGTGTACTTTTTTTGTAGTAGGTAACTTCGTTTAAAATTTGAAAAGTTTGATGGAAACAGTTAAAATAAATAGTATAAGAATGATTGCATTAAAAACAAAAATTTATCAAAAACAGTTTTGGGCCGCTATTTAGATTTTTTGGCATTTTCAGGATGAACTTTCAGAACTCCTTGAAAATTTTCAGGGCAAACCTTCCAAATGATTTACAAAAATAGGATAGTTGTCTCGGGCGGTAGCTAGAATTAGTAATAAGAAGGCAAGAAAACTTTTGATTCTTTCCCTAACACGTCATATGTAAATAAACAGACACGTATGTAGTAAAAACAAAGATAAACAAGGTAAAATAATAGAACTATAAAAAAGCCAAAAATGCACATCTACTAAATGAACCATTCTGATTCCGAAAATGGAGTTTGTCTGTTTGTGTTTCTTTGTTCGCGGATCACGCCTTAACTAGTGGACCAATTTCAATGAAACTTATACCATTCGGAAGCCCTTTTTCGGAATTGAAACATAGGCTACATGTTATGGAAATCAAAGACGTGGAATCTTAGATACAGCTTGACTTTTCTAAACCAGAAGCAGCCATTTGCAGTTGGTGACAGATATTTTGGTAGAAAGTAATAGTAGGTACGTATTGTCGTAGTAAAGATAAAAGCATTGAAATGGAAATGGACGGGGCACATGCTCCGCCGAGTACCTAACCAACTGGACCCCTCGAGTAGGAACCAAAAGAAAGCGCACAACTGAAAAGATGGTCAAACGGTTGCATAAATTGTATAAAAAAAAACATAGCGGGCCCGCTGTGGACAAGAACTGCTCGAGACCGACAACAGTGGAGAGCACTGAAGGAGGCCTATGTGTCAAGAGGACACGCTATTGCAAAACAACAGTAGCAAGGGCTCAGAAATGAGAATAGTACGTATTGTACTTAAAGATAGGGTTGTTGTGTCAGGTCCGGCTGACGGGTCTCGCGCTGGCGTGCGACGGGCCGCGGCTCGCGCTGGCGCAGTGCGACCTGCGCGTCGTGCTGCGCTACCTCACGTACAGCGCCGGCGACGCACAGCCGCATGCACGCTCAACGGGAATCGCTATCTTGCACAAGGTAAGGCCACAGCTGCGCGCACATTATAACATATTTTTCTTGTGTCTTGTTAGAAATGCCAATAAGACATTCATTTGCTTGATTGTTCATATGCTAGTCGTGTCTGAAGAGTTCGGGTCCCATTTATTTTCCGGGATAAAAGGTAGCCCATTTGTTAATCCAGTTCACGAACAATATATATTCCAAATTTCATCCAAATCGGATCAGAAGTTTTTGCGTGAAAAAGGAACAACCATCCATCCATCCCTACAAACTTTTGCGTTTATAATATTAATAGATGGACCGTGAATAAACCTATCCACCATATCCAGTTCATCAAACGCTTGTTCGACGGCTTTCGAGCGGCGAAGCGGAGCGGCGACGAGGAGAAATGTCAGATGTACCGCGACTTTGACGATCAACTGCGGCGGCAATGTTACAGCATGTTGCAGCCGGGAGCTAACTACCCGCGGCGAGCCACCGCGCTGCAGCTGCTGCAGGTGCTAGAGCCGCGTCAGCTGGAGCACAGGTAACATCAACTGCAACCGCAATGTTACAGCGCGTTGCAGCCTGAATGTTACAGGGCGTTGCAGCCGCTATGTTACAGCGCGTTGAAATCGTAATGTTACAGCGCGTTGCAGCCTGAATGTTACAGGGCGTTGCAGCCGCTATGTTACAGCGCGTTGAAATCGTAATGTTACAGCGCGTTGCAGCCTGAATGTTACAGGGCGTTGCAGCCGCTATGTTACAGCGCGTTGAAATAGTAATGTTACAGCGCTTTGCAGCCTGTATGTTACAGGGCGTTGCAGCCGCTATGTTACAGCGCGTTGAAATCGTAATGTTACAGCGCGTTGCAGCCGCTATGTTACAGCGCGTTGAAATCGTAATGTTACAGCGCTTTGTAGCCTGTATGTTACAGGGCGTTGCAGCCGCTATGTTACAGCGCGTTGAAATCGTAATGTTACAGCGCGTTGCAGCCGCTATGTTACAGCGCGTTGAAATCGTAATGTTACAGGGCGTTGCAGCCGCAAAGTTTCGCTTTTTATCTTTTAATAACTTCCTATTTACTCTGTTTTACATTTTCTGTAATGAGGAGGGATGAAAGTCATTTAATGAAGAGAGTTATGAATTCATATTCATAACTCTTTTCGTTTTCATCCAAGCATAGTGTGGCTGGGTATGCAAGTAGAGAAAGACCGAAGAAGTGGTTGGATTGTGTGAAAGAGGATATATGAATGTGAGAGGCGTAGATTCAGAGTTGACGAATGATAGGAGTGAGTGGAAGAAGAAAACATATTGTGCCGACCCCACCTAGCGTGGGATAAGGGCAGGGAAATGATGACTTGCTGTTATCATAAAAAAATAATAGACCCTTGACTCTTGAATGATTAAACTTATTCTTTCCCCTATTTAGTTTCAATCTTGGGCTTTTTGTTCTTACTACGGTATGTGCTGTCGGTTTTCCCTTGAAATAAATAAATAGTACCTATTTTTGGGAGAGTGTCGTAATAAATAAATTAAATATAATCTTACTTACATAAAATGCGTACAACTTAATGTGAGCATATCACATTAAACTAATAAAACACTGACTAGCTAAATATGGATCTAGACATGTGAGAAATGAATGAATTTAAATGAAGTTATTGCTTACTGGTTTGCAGAGTTTGGAAAGCAGATTACGTGGAGAAGTTGCTTCTGCATTTAAATGATAGCTACGAAACCAACAAAGCTATGGCATTAGAGATATTGCAACATGTACCGCTGGAACTCTTAAAGGTAAAAATGTATAGCTTGCTAGTAATCTTATAACTTGCTAGTAAACTTGCTAATGTATAACTTGCTAGTAAATTTGCTTATGTATAACTTGCTAGTAAACTTGCTAATGTATAACTTGCTAGTAAACTTGCTCCTCCGAAACGGCTTGACCGATTCTCATGAAATTTTGTGGGCATATTGAGTAGGTCTGAGAATCGGCCAACATCTATTTTTCATACCCCTTAGTGATAAGGGTTGCACGCGAGCAAAGCCGCGGGCGACAGCTAGTATAAATAAATAATTGTTTATTGCAGACATGGTCTGGTATTTCATTTATTGATTGCATACATGGTTTATCAAACAACAAAACAGTCGTGTACCCTTTGAGGATGCAGCAATAGTAATATACATTGGTATCGATTCGCTTGCTGCCTTTTCCTAAACTAACCTAATTTGACAGCTCTAAAATTATAGCCGTCCTTATCGTTTCAGTTTATGAGAAAGAGACGGCAACATTTTTAGTGCTGTCAAATTAGGTTAGTTTAGAAAAACGCAACAAGCGAATCGATACCATTATCTACATATTAAAATAATAAAAATGTCATGATAACACGAAATAAGAAATTCCCTTAGTAAGTTGCGGAAAGTTGAATCTTTTCGTTGACTTTTAAATGATAACTGAAGCTTGACATTATTTTGTTATCTCAATTTTACAAAAATGAAATCTCAGACCATTCGGATCTGACAAACTGGAGTTCAACCAAAGTCTGACGATGACCAGTATATTATGAAGAGGATATGGAATGCTTTTTCAGCTTAGGGGGATTTTTAATTTTAGTAAAATAATTTTTAGGATGAAAACTACACAGTCCGCCTGAAGTTGGACGATATAATCCGTCAAGCGGGCTCTCTCAAACCGATCGAGTGCGTCTCGGCTGCATACAAACTGGAACTGGTATGGCGACGTCTGCCAGACAATATTACGGAGGGAAAACACTCGTAAGTTTATTTAGCGACTTCGAACGGGTACTTAGTTTGTTAGGTAAGAAATTTTAGGTCATTATTTTGCACCTAGGGTTACATTATTCGAGTTTTTGTAAGGATCCCTAATTTTTCTGAAAATATAGGGCCTTACGACAGACGAATAGTTAAACAGTTGAATGAAAGTCTAGCTCGGTGTCCTTGTTTGACATTACCTGTTAGAAGGTGACAGCAATAATTTAAACAGCTGATTAACGTTATGCAGCGATCGTAAGTAAGGGGGAAAGTCATGGGAAAGTATGTCACCCGGGGATAGTGTAGCTTCCCAACGGTGAAAGAACTTTTTAATCGGTCCAGTAGTTTCGGAGCATATTCAATTCAAACAAACAATCAAATCTTTCTCTTTATATTAGTACATATAGGTAGAGTAGGTATATTACTAGGTATAGATGTATCCAGCTGAGAGAACTTACTCAAACAATTTAATTTTACAAAAACTAAAAGCCATAAAATCACCTTCTCAACATTGGTGGTAATCATCAGAACTGTTATGTTGAGCAGGATTTGACTTGTTAGATTTGGGTTCGAATCCCACTCAGAACAAAGATTTACAAGCTTCTTGACAGGCGTCATGGCTCTGTCGGTAGTAAGCCCTGCCTTCCGTGTTGTGGTTCGTGGGTCCGATCCCCACCGAGAACAAACAAAATGTGTGTGGCCAACATAGATGTTTGTTCGATGTCTGGGTGTTGTTATGTATTTATAAAAAAATAAGTATACAAGTATTTTATCAGCAATCTAGTTCCCATAGAACAAGCTTTACTTAGTTTGGGACTAGAAGGCGTATATTATTTATTTATTTATTTTTTGGAGAACCAACAGCTTTTACAATTAGAATAGGCAATGGTAAAACTTTGGAGAGCCAATTAGAGGTTCTCGCGTATAACAGTGTTACTGCATAGCAAAAAATCTATGCAGAAAACTATGGTAATAATAACTAATTAATGCAAACTAATATAACAACGTAGTAATTAGGTACCTAGGTAATTAAATCTAAATAAACACTTCAAGTAAAAGGGTCGTCAGTTATCCGCCATAAAGAACTCCCTGCTCAGCCGTGATCTCGCTGAGGAGGCGCTAGTGCAGAAAAGGTCCAAGTCGAATCTCTTGCTGAGTTTGTTCAGATTGTCACTTGCTCGCAATATTTAGGAGTTTTGCCTGCAGTTGGTTGAAACTATAGGGACATGCAATGGAGCATTGGACCTGGTTAACTTATAAGCAACACTGATATTCATTCTGCTCATTAGGTCGGGGCAGTCAATATTATTATTTTGTTTATTCCACACTCCTCATGTTTATGACAGCATTTAGCGACAATAAAAATAAATAAATATTCTTGGACATTACACACAACGCTCTCTAGTCCCAAACTAAGCAGAGCTTGTACTATGGGAACTAGATTTGCTGATATAATACTTATATACATTATTTTTTTGTAAATACATACTTATCTACTATATAAAAATAAGTCGGGTTTTCCTTCCTGACGCTATAACTCCAGAACGCACGAACCGATTTCCACGGTTTTGCATTCGTTGGAAAGGTCTCGGGCTCCGTGAGGTTTATAGCAAAGAAAATTCAGGAAAAATTTCAACAGAAAAGCGGGAAAATGGAATTTTGAAAAGTCACACCCTAACGCGAGCAACGCCGCGGGAGACGGCTAGTTATACATACAATGATAGTATAGATAAGTTTGACAATTTATAAATAGTTGTGTTATGTTGGTTGTGCAGTAGTATTCCGGAGGCGGTGGCTTGGCATGCGATAGACAGACTGGTACAAGCTGTGAAGCCGTGTGACTGTGCCTCGTATGGCTTGCTGCACTGCATTGCACACGTGCTCGAGCGAGTGCAGCCGGCGTGAGTACTCCATGTTGTTTACAGTATGCGACCTTGTCCGTCCGTCTTACTTTACTTTGTAATGCGGAATACTTTCAACTATTTACCCAAATCTGTTGCAAGGGAGTAAAGCGAGTTCAATAGAGGGGGTAAAAATATATCTATCCATGCATATATACAAGGTGTAACATAGTTACCCTATAAGCCCGAAGGGGGCGTACTCAGACCGGCTACCTGAGTGCTTGGACATGTGCAAAGGGTCAATAAATCGTAACTGAAATGTTCATACAAAAATACAACTTTTATTATTTTAGAAATTTGCGACAACCCTAAGTATTTGTTTACTATTTGTGTAAACCCGTACACACGCATGCACACGTAGGTACCCTCCTATCGCATCCCACGCCGCTAGCTGTGTGTAGGTACATTACAAGTAAAAGTTACGAGCTCCTTTCATGAATGAAAAACTTCAAAATCTCAAAAGTCGTAGAACTAACACTGTGCGCCATGACCTGTAAAATACCCCCCTTCGGACTTATAGGGTAATTATGTTACACCGTGTATATTGTAGATACAGATCGGCTGAAACGATTTCGCTAATTTTTTGTTGGGTTTATTATTGTCCGGAGAAGGTTTTTACTAAAGAAAAAATGAAGAAATTGGAGCGGAACGGACTTATGATGAATACAAACAAAAAATTACCATTTCATACTGTCATCATACACGCGAGAGCAATGATTCCGGGTCACTTAAAGAATGTTAAAAATCTCGGAAACTAAAAATGATAGGTTAATGCAATAAATTGTATTTAATAGACAATGTAATACTCCTTAAATGAAGGTATTAAAACTTCTTAGTTATTGTAAAGTTATAGCTTAAAAAAATCAAATTTGAAAAAGGGCCACTTTCGAAGATGGAACTACGAAATTACAGCATTTGGTTTTGCTTTTGTTTGTAATCTGTCATTTATGTGGGTATATAAACCATGTTGATAGTGCTCTATATTCATTATTCAAGCTGAAATTATGTCGCTTACGCCTGAAGAATGCACCAGAATACTTACAATGCTGGAAACCGGCCGGAGTCAGCGCGATACAGCCAGGACTGTCGGTGTGTCGCTGTCAACAGTACAAAGAGTTCTCCGACGTTACGAAGAAACTGGTTCTAACCTACGCAGACCAGGAACGGGCAGAACCAGGTGTACCACAGCACGAGAAGACCGATACTTGGTGAACACCATGCTTCGAAATCGCTTTCTCACAGGAACTGAACTCACAAATCAGTTTCGACGCCTCGGAGGAAGTAACCCAAGTGCATGGACAGTAAGACGTCGGCTTGCTGAATCTAACTTAAAACCCCTTAGACCTGCAAACGGCCCTAAACTGGAGCGTGGGCATCGTATTTCAAGACTAAGATATGCCCAGAGCCACGTAAATTGGAGTATTGAAGATTGGTCAAAAGTTATGTTCTCCGACGAATCAAAATTTATGCTCTACAAGCACGATGGAAGACACAGAGTGTATCGAAGACCAGGGGAAAGATTCAAGCAAGCATGCATCGAAGAAAAAGTAGCCTACGGTGGTGGGTCTGTACTTGTGTGGGCCGGAATTTCTTCTGAAAGTCGCACAGAGCTGGTGATCATAGAAAACGGCTCTTTAACTAGCGTAAGATATGTGGAAGAAATCCTCAATGATCATGTTGGTCCATTTATGGTCAATTTAGGTGAGGATGCTATATTTATGCATGACAATGCCCGACCTCATACAGGTAGGATTGTGAATGACTACCTTCAAGAGATGAACATTACTCGTATGGAGTGGCCAGCGCGCAGCCCGGATATCAACCCGATCGAGCATGCTTGGGACGAGCTAGGCAGATGCGTAAAACAACGAAACCCTCCCCCAATCACGCTTCGTGAGCTCAAAATTGCTCTCACAGAGGAATGGGAGAATATTCCCCAAAATCGTATAAGGAACTTGGTGTACAGCATGCCAAACCGCGTAAACGCAGTAATGGAAGCACGAGGAGGCAATACGAAGTATTAAAATTCAAGTCAAATCGTAATAAAGTTCAAAAATTTCATGTTTCCTATTTTTGTTTTAAGGAGAGATCAGCAGTTTTTTTCTTTATGTAATTTTGTGTTAATAAAATGTATGGTGACTCATATTTTTTTACTTTCATTTAAGGAGTATTACATTGTCTATTAAATACAATTTATTGCATTAACCTATCATTTTTAGTTTCCGAGATTTTTAACATTCTTTAAGTGACCCGGAATCATTGCTCTCGAGTGTATTTTTTAATTTTTAATTTTAATTTAATTAATTTTTTACTCCGAAGTTTACGCAGCGAATAATTTCATGTTATAGAAGAATATTTAAAAAAACGGTGTAATGTAATAGTATTTATAGATTTACGCACAGCTTCTTTACAATATGATTATTAATGTTGTTTCAGTGGAATCGTGGATACAATGTTGTTTAAGTGGTATTGCTGGCAATGGAAGTTACTTATCGATCGTGTTATATCAGTTTGCGAGAATATGTTAGAAGCGGCCGGCCGAGTCGTGAACTCGGCGGCGCCAGAAGGAGCGCCTCTGCCTCTGCCATTTTGGTACGACGACTCTAACATGTTACTCTCATTTATTTTATTCTATTTCTTATACATATATACCATACTAGCTGATACCCGCGACTTCGTACGCGTGCGAAACTTTCCACCAAAATATCTGTCAACCAGTATACGATGAACCTCGTGTCAAAGGCTGCTTTTGGTTTAGAGAGCTGTATCTCAGAATCCACGTCTTTGATTTCAATAAAATATAGCCTATGTTTCAATCCGGAAAAAGGGCTTTATTGAAATTGGTCCAGTAGTTAAGGCGTGATCCGCGAACAAACAAACAGATAAACAGACAAACTCGATTTTCGGAATCAGAATCGTTTATTTAGTAGATCTGCATATTTAGTTTATCCATATCTTTAATTTAACTTTTTGGCTTTATTACAGTTTTATAATAGTATAGAAGTAGCTACTTGTGAAGACTTTTAAGCGCTCGTGGCTAGGCTTGCTTAGCCAATCTTCACTGATTATGTAAGTTAAGCAACGTTCTGTGCGGTCACTATTTGGATGGGTGACCGTTAGTGGCATTTACATCTGAGCGCTTCCGTGCTTCGGAGGGCACGTTAAACTGTCGGTCCCGGCTCTAGCAGTCGTTAAGCCACGTCGGAGGCCTTAAGGCGGCCTAAAAACTCCGTCACCAGAGTTGGCCACTAGCTCATACGAACTTGCTTGCTTGCTAATGGTATTTTAGTTATTTAAACTAGTAGTTCGCCCCGAACTGAATGAAATCTCGTGATGGTCGGAGGTTAATAAAACCCAAACAATTTTTATTGACCAATGGTTGTAATAAAATTTGCAAATCGCTTCGAAATCACCGTCTAGCTATTACCAGTCTTACTTGAACTACAAAATCATTGAAACTCCAAGAAATGGTAGCTCACGTTATATTTTTGGGTTTGCCAATTTTATATTTTTTACAAAAACTCAAAAACTATTGGACCTAGAATCAAAATAAAAACGGTTTTGGAATGTCTACGTAAAGCCCTATCATATGACACCCCACTTGATATTTTGGTACGACTTTATTTTTTTTTACTCCCTTCTGAACCTCATAACTTTCCAACCCCTTGACCGATTTACTTTAACCAGTAAAACTTGAGAGTAATATCCGTTTACCTACCAAATTCTGTGAAAATCGGATAAGCGGTTCAAAAGATCTCGACGAACAAACATACAAAGCAGTTTTGTCCAAGTTGTCCCTAGGATCTCATTCGCTTCGCTCACTCGATCAATAAGTGTTAAACTTCAATCGATTTAATTTTACCGATAGTCTTACTAAAATAAAATAAA
The DNA here is from genome assembly GCA_947507515.1 of Eulithis testata. Taxonomy (NCBI): domain Eukaryota; kingdom Metazoa; phylum Arthropoda; class Insecta; order Lepidoptera; family Geometridae; genus Eulithis; species Eulithis testata. Next base: position 10,093,926 of record OX382207.1, on the reverse strand, counting down.
TAAATAAACAATTCCAGGCAGCTTCTCTGCTAGATCTAATTGATAGTTTCCATAGTAAAGATCAGTTTCGGGACTGGTTTATTCCACCCAATAACTCCTTGTCACTTGGCAGAGATTCGAGTGTAGTAATGAAATGTATGCAGGTACGTAGATGATGAGGACGAGAGCATAATGACCCCGCAAACCGCGCTCTTGGAAGCTTGGAGAGCCGTCAAGGAGGTAATCAATAATGGAACTATCAAATAATATTACATTATTTCGTTTCAGAAAGTTTATTTCTCGATAATCTAAATCGAAAATAGCTCATTTATCAATAACGATTTGAAGGTAATGTTCAGCTGTCGAGCTAAGGCCGCTTATACTGACTCTGCATTCTGAATCTGTCTCCCAATTTTATTTTGGAGAAATGCCTGCTTAACTTTATTTAGCTTTATAATTAATGATTGCTGTCTTGTACTAACACGTAATGTCAAGTGACAGAGCTAGATTTTAATAAAATATTTAACGTTTGTTAGTATATCCCTGAAGGCACGGTAAATGTATTGTAAGCACACGGTCGAGCGAGACGGTTCCAATGAATACTTAGTTGTATATTCTGTGTAAAGGCGACGGCGGTACTTAGCGCGATCGGAGTGCGCCTGGAACGGACGAGGTTCAAGCTGATCCAGCTGGTGCAGCGGCTCGCCAGCGTGCTGGCGCATGCACGGCATCGTGGCGCCATCGAGCTGGCGCACGTAGCCCTAGCGCGCCTCCTGCACAGGTATGCTGATCCAGCTGGTGCAGCGGCTCGCCAGCGTGCTGGCGCATGCACGGCATCGTGGCGCCATCGAGCTGGCGCACGTAGCCCTAGCGCGCCTCCTGCACAGGTATGCTGATCCAGCTGGTGCAGCGGCTCGCCAGCGTGCTGGCGCATGCACGGCATCGTGGCGCCATCGAGCTGGCGCACGTAGCCCTAGCGCGCCTCCTGCACAGGTATGCTGATCCAGCTGGTGCAGCGGCTCGCCAGCGTGCTGGCGCATGCACGGCATCGTGGCGCCATCGAGCTGGCGCACGTAGCCCTAGCGCGCCTCCTGCACAGGTATGCTGATCCAGCTGGTGCAGCGGCTCGCCAGCGTGCTGGCGCATGCACGGCATCGTGGCGCCATCGAGCTGGCGCACGTAGCCCTAGCGCGCCTCCTGCACAGGTATGCTGATCCAGCTGGTGCAGCGGCTCGCCAGCGTGCTGGCGCATGCACGGCATCGTGGCACCATCGAGCTGGCGCACGTAGCCCTAGCGCGCCTCCTGCACAGGTATGCTGATCCAGCTGGTGCAGCGGCTCGCCAGCGTGCTGTTTGATATTGTGTATTGTATGTGCAGCATGTGGCGCGATGTTCGGCCTGATGTTCACTCGTACCCGGAGCGCATGCTGGCGCAGCTGATGTCCGGCCTGCGGTCGCACGACACGCTGCCCGCGGACCGACGCAGCGCCGGCCTTCCCTTCTACATGCAGGTCGAGTGTCAACTGGCAATCAACTATCCCATCCCACCGACCCTTCACAACCGAAACCGAAGTTGATAAAATTTATTCGACTACTGTCAATCTTAAAGTAAAAACATTTTCTAAAAAAAAATATAAATTACTTAATGAGTAAGAGTTTTTACACTCGATCGGTGGAATCGACCGCCTGCCGAGCGGCGGTGATTATGACAAGTCTTTGTGGTTACTAGCGAATCTGGGAAAGGTCCATGCTCAATAGTGGAATGGTTCGGGGTGATATAGTAACGATGAACTAATTGAATGTGACGTTTGTGAGGATGTATGAAATAATAGAATGTTGCAGGCGCTGGTGTCGACGCAGCCTAGCGCCGGCGCGGCTGGCTCGGCGCTGCACGGCGTGCTGCAGGACCTGCTGAGTGTGGCGGCGGCGCCCGACAGGCCCACTCTACGAGCGCACGCGTGCAACATTCTACGCGCACTATACAAGTTACAATTACCACTATTTTTATTTTATCATTACGTAGTATAAAGTAAAGTCGCTTCCCGCGTCTGTCCTAATGTCTGTATGTATGTATGCTTACATCTTTAAAACTACACAACGGATTTTGATGCAGTTTTTTTGAATAGATCCAGACATAGACAGGCATGACAGGCATTACATATCCAGTGATTCAAGAGATTCAAGAGGAAGATTTATATGTATAGTACATGCATAATATTGTGGAGAAACACTGATAAATTTTCAATAATATAATCTATTTTTCACACCTTGGGTGTGAAAAATAGAAATGGTATAGCTAAACTCATCTGACAGCTAAACGTAATGTTTGAAAATTTGACATTTGGAAATTGATAAGAGACAGCCGTAATTTCAACTATCGTAACAAGCCTCCTGTTGGCCGAAGGGTAATACCATTGGACTGCGGTCAGACCGACGCAAGTTAAAAACTAAAGCAATTTAGAGTTTTCAAAAAGTTCCTAGTTAAAGTTAAAGTTAAAGTTAAAGTTAAAGTTAAGTTTTAGTTAAAGTTAAAGTTGCTAGTTTAGTGTTTTATCTCTAGCGGTTTCAAGATGCGGTCGTGAAATGCCCTCATTATTAATATTGTGTAGGGACGCGTCCCTGGACGCAGCCGTGCAAAGCTACGTGGGCGAAGGCCTGCGCGTTGCTTTGAAGGGCTTCGAAGGCGCCACCTGGGAGGTAAGGATCGCAACGATATATTACTCTCTTAGTCATAACACTATGAACACTAGTAACTATTACAAGAATGAATGAATGATTGATTAAATGATTTATTTATTTGCGTGACGAGTGCTACATATACTACCATTCAGGTTCTACATACCATTAATCTAGGTACAATGTCAAGCATTAGTTATAATTTAGACTTTCTTATTTTATTATAATTGATTCTCACTCTTCGCCAGATAAATTCGTCGAAGTTTATTGCTCGAGATGAATGGTCGGTCTGTGTCAAAATTGTTAAAGTTACTGGAGATGAATGGTCGGTCTGTGTCAAAATTGTTAAATACCGCACAAGTTTTTGTCCCTTGTACTTATCTACATTTGATTGTGTAAGAGATGATAATAATATGCATAGGAGAGGAGTGACGACTGAGATGACGAATGATAGGGGAGAATGGAAGAAAAGAACATGTTGTGCCGACCCCACCTAGTGGGATAAGGGCAGGAAGAAGAAGACAAGACTTATCTACATTTAGACAGTGAATTAATGTGAATGTGTCCGATTGTGTTGTTGCAGGAGCGTAATTCGAGCACGCTGTTGCTGAGCGCGTTAATGACGCGCGTGTTCGGCGTGTGGCGCACTCGCAGCGAGCTCAGCGAACGCAACCGCATGACCGGCCGCGTATTCTATCTGCGATACCCGCTACTCTACGACATTATGCTCGTGAGTAAACCCACCAAACTCGGATCAGAGCCCCGAGTCTGTGCATTTGTTTTGACTTTCGACTCGAGTGTAGCACACGCAAACGCATTCGCAAAGCGAGAAATTTTGTTGGGAATTGCAAAGCGAGAAATTTTGTTGGGAATCTCCCGCTAGAGGCGCTTATCATACAAAATTTCTGCCAACTCCATCCACGGAGTTTTTATCCTTCAACGAGTGCTAGAGCCGGGACCGACGGTGCCCTCCGAAGCACGGAAGCGCTCAGATGTAAATACCACTAGCGGTCACCCATCCAAGTAGTGACCGCACAGAACGTCGCTTATCTCAGATAATCGGTGAAGATTGAGTAAGCAAGCCTAGCCACGAGCGCTTCTGCTGGTGAGTGATACTTGTGTTTAGTGTTGAGGAGAACATGGTAGGATAGGTGTCCTCCTACGAAAAGGGAAGATCTTCCACGCCGAGCGACCTTTGGCTCGGGCTCCGAGGACCAATGGATGGTATTCGGTAGTACTACTTATGTTCAAACTCCGTGATAACTTCGTTTGCGCGATCTAGGATATTTCTCATGTTAGTTCTTATGTAGCGAGATAGATGGCGCTACACTGTATTAAAGCAAGCTAGCTCGTATGAGTTAGTGGGCAACTCTGGAGACGAAGTTTTTAGGCCGCCTTAAGGCGTCCGTCATGGCTTAACGACTGCTAGAGCCGGGACCGACAGTTTAACTGTTACAGTTAAGTTAGTGTATTGTTAGTCAGTCAGAATTGATATTTTCCGTTTTAATTAAGTACTTCAATAACCTCAGTAACTATACATATTCTTGTCTACCATTATTATCTACCATGTACCAAATCCCATTTGTTTTAAATTACTCTTGTAATAGCGTTTAGAGTAATTACCTACATATCTTGTTAACCATTTAGGTGATTTAATTGTTTATTTCTTATTAATTGTGAACCCACTTATCTCATTTTATTCTTCTTAATTAACTTTGATTTAGGTACGAGTAGTTTTGTCTACTAGTTTTTGCTAAATTTTTATTTTATTGCATGCTGTGGTTGCCTATAATTGGAAGAACACTAGATATAACTACTTGTAATATGAAACTATCGTTATCTTCTGTTGGCAATCCTCAATAAATAAATAAATAAATAGATATAGAGAAAGAACGAAAAGAAAGAAAATACATTTATTTTGGACACACTATACATACATGACAGCACAACAAAAAGAAAACAACATAGGAAGAAACTTAAGAAATACATAGAGATGAGCAAGCTTGTAAATGTTTCAGAATAAGTTGAAGGAAGCTACCGAGAGCTGTGAGAAGTTGTTGCTCTGTCCGTCGTTGTACCCGGTGCTGCTGATCCTGGCCCGACTGTATCCGTCCTCACTGGAAGGCACCGACTCCAACATAAAGGTATTATAATGCTTACGTGCCGTACCTACAGTACGTACATACCTCAAAGCACACACATTCTCTTTTAAGGCGTAGGGTAAAGGCAGACAACCTTCTCGCTCGCACATTTCAACATTTTTGAAGATATAATATAACTAAATGTAATTATGTGAAATTGCAGAGCTTCAGGGTCGAGAGAATAACAATGCAAAGGTTCAGTAAAAATATCACATTGATCACAAAAAATCATAGCTTTCAAACTTGTTCTAAATAAACTAGATTGTGTGCTTAGATAGTAATACTTACACACACTTAAAAACTATGAAGATTTCTATAATAATAATCACTAATAATAATAACAGTCCCTTATGTCACAGCTGGTGCCCGGACTTCGTCAACGCAGGATGAGAAGTTCAATTTGCTATGCGAAATCTTCTAGGCGTTTCTAGAGAGGTCGCGTCCTGTTGATTTTGGATAAAAAGTAGCCTATGTGTTAATCCAGGTCACGGACAATATAATCCAAGTTTCATCCTAATTGGATCAGTAGTTTTTGCGTGAAAGAGGAACAAACATCCATCCATACGTCCTTACAAACTTTCGCGTTTATATTATTAGTAGGATAGGATAACCATATCCATGAAACCAACAGTGTGAGTGTGGAACTTGTCTACTTGGCGTAAATATCTGGAACTGCTGAGTTTTTGTCGCGTTCATATGTTGGTTCCTTAGAAAAGTGGTTCCGCATAAGTAAAGTTTTAGTAAGTACTTTTATTGCACCCAGTGTAGTGTGTAAGCGTAGTGCGTTGAAGTGCTATGTATGTGTTGTCAGCTGACATCGTTCGTGCCGTACGTCGTGTCGTGCGGTCGGTCCCGTGTGCTGCACACTCGCCGGCTCGCAGCCGACGCATGCGTCGCACTGATCGCACCGGACAGGCAAGTACTGATCGTACCGGACAGGCAAGTACTGATCGTACCGGACAGGCAAGTACTGATCGTACCGGACAGGCAAGTACTGATCGTACCGGACAGGCAAGTACTGATCGTACCGGACAGGCAAGTACTGATCGTACCGGACAGGCAAGTACTGATCGTACCGGACAGGCAAGTACTGATCGTACCGGACAGGCAAGTACTGATCGTACCGGACAGGCAAGTACTGATCGTACCGGACAGGCAAGTACTGATCGTACCGGACAAGCAAGTACTGATCGTACCGGACAGGCAAGTACTGATCGCACCGGACAGGCAAGTACTGATCGCACCGGACAGGCAAGTACTGATCGCACCGGACAGGCAAGTACTGATCGCACTGGACAGGCAAGTACTGATCAAATGTAAAGGGCGGTTTATACGGGGTCAGTAACATGGCAGTACAGTAACCCAGTCCAGCGCTGGGTGCATGTAAACAATAGTTTTGTGTTTTGGCAATGACTGGGTCCGAAACCAAGATAACTGGGTCCAGTCACTGGCATTGTGTACCTATAACTATAATGTTGTCAACTGATATCGTTCGTGCCACGTCGTGTCGTGTGGTCGGTCCCGTGTACTGATCGCACCAAATGAGTCCTTTGTTGACCGAGCGAGCGAAGCGAGCGAAGCGTCTCAGTTTCCACATTGGCCAAAAATGTGTTTGTCCGGATGTCTGTCTGTCTGTCTGTCTGTCTGTCTGTCTGTCTGTTCTCCTCTACAGGTCGCATTTTTCAACCGATCTGGACGAAACTTGGTACACAGGTTATATGACTTATTAGAATTTTTTTGTCGTCGGGGATTTTTGATTGGAGGGGTACTTCCCCCAAAAAAAGGGCAAAAAGGGGGCTATTTGATATACTGGATATCTCCACCAAATGAGATCCGATTTCGATTATTCTTTTTTTATTTGAAAGGTAGTGACTATAAGTTGGTCTCATAAAAGTTTGGCGAAGGATCATCAGCATGATGAACAGGATAGCTCATCAAAAAATCGATGGTTTTCAATCTAAAATTTGAGAGAAACACAAAGGACCTCATTCTACACAAGATGATGCAAAAAAATCAAAAAGATCAAAAAATTCACAAAACGGAAAATGCACTTGCACATTACATTCCTCAAAAATTTACAAAATTAAATAGAAAAAACATCACATCACACACACACACACACAACATTTTGCATTATTTAACAGTTTTCAATACGTGACAGGCTGCAAGCGTTTCGTCGCTGTTAGAATACTAACTGATAATTATCTTCATGATGTTTTCCTTCACTGAAGGGGAGCATCAGCATAATGATAAGCCTTAAATTAGAAATTAATGAAAGTGCACTTAAAGACTTTCAGAAAACATGATGTTGAATATTGGAATATTTAGTATGCTCGCGAGGTCTACAGCTCCCAGAGCCACTAGTGTTAGTAGCTCAATTCAGACAAACGTCAAAATGTATTCGTTAATAAGTAAATGTTACAGATACGTGGGCCACATACAACATTTGCTGGGTCTAGTTTCCGACGAGAGAATCGAAAGGAACTTCTGTCACGGCCTCCTGCTACAAATTTGCGCTTTACTCAACAATAAGGTACCTACCAAATTTAATTTCATAGACATTAAAAAAGGAGAAATAACTTAGTAGTTCGATCTCGTGGTCGGTCAAGGGGTTATAAAGGTAATAAAAGGAGTAAAAAATAAAATAAAGTCGTACAGAAATATCAAGTGGGGTGTCATATGACAGGGCTTTCTTTAGACATTCCAAAACCGGTTTCATTTTTTTTCTAGGTTAAATAGTTTTTGAGTTGTTGTAAAATTTATGATTATTATTCATAATTATAATTTTAATCCCTTTGGAACCTTATAACTTTTCAACCCCTTGACCGATTTACTTTATTTTTCAAACCAGTAAAACTTAGTACTATCCGTATACCTACCAAATTCTTTGAAGATCGGATAAGCGGTTCTAAAGATCTCGTCGAACAAACATACAAGGCATTTTTGCCCAAGTTGTCACTAAAATCTTTGTACGCTTCACTCACTCGATCATTTATTTTTGCAACTTTTTCGAAAAACTAATTATAAGTGACTGGACAGGCTGCTTGATACGCCTATTGTATTTTCTCTAATGCATTTTTATTATTTTTTTAATACAGTTGCTCAAAAAGTGGCGTATTGCAGGGACGTATAGCGTTCGGGATGTGGGCTATTACACACTCGTGCTTTTTTTTACCTTTCCCGAACTAGTGCGTTCTCTTTCCCAACTGTCAAAATAATGTCTATTAAAAAGAAAAACTAACCATGAAGTTTTTACAAAAAAATTCATAGAAGTTTTTATGATTCATGCAAATACGTATATTTCTAAAAAGAAGCTACTAATTTGTTTCAATATCAGATTTAATGATTTGATTGAATGAGTTAGGTTAGGTTTCATTTCATTTCATCTCATTAAATTTCATTTTCATTTCATATCAATAAAAAAATTCTACTGAAGACTTGGCTGTATGGGCATAGTTCCCTTTGCCTACCAGAATGAGTGAAGAAAAAAAAATCTCTGCTTATATTCTACGGTTGGCGCCATTTTTCAGAAATTTTCTTTTTATTAAATTGCTTCATTTTTTCGCAACTGTATTAAAAATAGTCGTTCAGTACAAGTGCGGAACCGTCATTGCAACTTGTTCTGACTGTCAACCCTCGCCTTCGGCTGCGCCTCGGCTCGGGTAGACATTTGTCGGAACTCTTTGCAATGACAGCCTTTCCGCACTTGTAATGAAATATACTATACTATTATTATTTACGCGTTCTAGTGTGACTTTTCAAAATTCCTTTCTTAGTGCACCCCTACACTATATACTACCCTCCAAATTTCATATCTCTACTTAATACTTCACAATAGAATAATTTCTCTTGAAATTTTGCAGATGACATATCTGTTGTGCTTCCTTTTGATAGAATTAACACTCACAATCTAAATGACCATCTTGACGCTATAATATCAGATATTGTGCAATGGTTACGGGTCCACAACCTGGAAATAAACTTTAAAAAAACTAAAATAATACAATTTAAACCATATCAAAAACAATCCTTAAATATAGACTACTCATTTCAAAATATAAAACTAGAATCCGTAAATACCTACTCACTATTAGGAATAAATATAGACTGCAGCGTAAATTGGAAAGAACACATTAAAAAAATAGCATCCAAATTATCTAGATTCACTTATGCATTATACGAATTAAAAAAGAATACAGATATAAAAACTGCCACTAGCGCATATTATGCTTATGCATATGCTTGGCTTAAATATGGAATAGTACTCTGGGGGAATAGCACAGATTCAAATAAATTATTCTTATTGCAAAAAAGATGTATACGCATAATCCAAAACATAGACTCAATGGAGAGCTGCAAACCACACTTTATAAAAGAAAATATCCTAACTGTAACTTGTATATATATATATGAAGTATGCATTTTTGTAAAAAGTAATATGATCCTTTTTCCACAATATTCTCGACCCCAAAACCTAAGACCTAGAAATAGACTAGCCCGACCTGACTCTTCATTACAAATGATACATTCCGGGCCCTATGCAATGTGTGTAAAAATCTATAATAAAATCCCAAATGACATCAAAAACGAGAATGTACAAATAAAATTCAAAAATATATTAAAAAAGTATTTAATAAAAAACTGTTTTTATTCATTGCACGAGTTTCTAGATGAAAGTTATTAAAATATTTAAAACTAGATACATAAATATGCCACCTAGTGCCTATCTACACCTGAACAAATTGCTGTGCCCTAACAGGGTTTATGTTTGGTACCCATACTATCTTTTGTACAACATCTTTTTAACAACATAAGCGCAATAAACGATTTGAATTTGAATTTGAAAAAAATGGTAACATTAGTTGTTGGTTCAGCCATCTGGCGTAGATTGCCGCTCGCTGACGGCGCACATAGTCAGCACGCAATGGATGCTGCGCCAGCACCCGCCGTGCTACCCACTGCTGCACCAGTATGTGCTGATGCTGAGCACGCTGCTCACCAGGTATTACAATTGGCCACCAGCCTCACTAAACTAGCAATGAAACGCGATCTATCATTTATTTTATAGTTTGGTTATCCTGCAGGTTCGGAAAGGTGGCGCAAGAGACTCTCGATACGATCTCAGCACGACTCAGTGAGATAGTGTTCCAGCCGAGTGCTGGCGGAGCCGGGGTCAGTGCTGGCGGGGCCGGGATCAGTGCTGGCGGAGCCGGGGTCAGTGCTGGCGGGGCCGGGGTCAGTGCTGGCGGAGCCGGGGTCAGTGCTGGCGGGGCCGGGGTCAGTGCTGGCGGAGCCGGGGTCAGTGCTGGCGGGGCCGGGATCAGTGCTGGCGGAGCCGGGGTCAGTGCTGGCGGGGCCGGGGTCAGTGCTGGCGGGGCCGGGGTCAGTGCTGGCGGAGCCGGGGTCAGTGCTGGCCGCGAGCTCTGCCTGTCAGACTGCCTGCGACTGATGCTGACGCTCGCGACCGGCGCTAACCAGATAGCAGGTACACACCCACTCTCACACTATTCATAGTTCATTTTACAAAAAATATTAGTAGGAGGGCTTTTTGGAAAATTAAAAACAATCTCGTGGATGATGTTATTAATGAGTTTGTGTTACTATGTAACGTTTGTAGATATAATTGTGAGAGCGGTGCAACACGACGTGCACGAAGTGAGCGGCTTGGCGTTGGACCGCCTGCTCGCCATGTACGGACGGCGAGCGGAAGCGGGCGCGGAAGCGGAAGCGGTACTGTCTGTGCTGCGCGGGCGCGCGGATTACCTCCGCTGCATGGTGGACGCGTTGAAAAGCGAAACCCTGTGGCGGTGCGACCCTCAGCGAGCTGCAAATTATCTCGAGGCAAGCTACTATAATTCAAATCGTTTATTGCACTTATGGTTAAGCAAAGCTTGTACTATGGGAACTAGATTGCTAATACTAGATTGCTAACGGTATTATACATAGTAACATCCAGACACAGAACAAACATAGATGTTTGTTTGTTCTGTGTCTGGACACTGTCACATGCATAATTATGTCTAAGATTATTTTTTTTAACACTGTAACATATTAGTTGTCGTGCTGCAGGTGCTGGTGGCGGAGGGCGACACGCAGCAGCTGGTGCTGTCGGTGCCGTCGCCGACGGCCGCTGCAGCCATCTTGCGGCATAGCCATCGATACCACGACGTCATCCGTCCACTGGTGCAACAGATTGACTACGGACTCCAGGCTACCGCGCATCTCTACCTCGAGAGCCTCATCAAGTAACCACTTACTACTTATATTTTAATCCTCTAACGAAAAACGGAGGGGTGTCCGTCTTTCTTTGCAATAAGTAATATGTAGTTATAATAGGCCTTTACATCTGTTGAAGATGATTTATACAGCGTCAGGAGGCAGCCTATACTTAACACTGTAGTGCCCGGGACAATGTTTAGATGGTGTAGGCTTGCCCAGCACCTATACCATCCTCTCAGCCTAGTTACCCATATGCACAGGAAAGACAAGGTCAATACGTGCGGAGTTGACTAAACTAAGGGTTTCCTCACGATGTTTTCCTTCACCGTTAAGCTTAAGTAATAGTACACTCAATATAATATGAATAATTGTATGTAGCTACGCCGTCGGGAGAGTGAAGTCCCTCCATACATTAGATTGGAACCTACTTGTATACGTGATGTGTGGCAACGTGGGCGCCAGCACGCCGCGTGCACGCCGCGTGGCTGCAGCCGCGCTGCACGAGCACGCGGCACGCATGCTGCACGACACCAGCACGCCGCCGCACGAAGGCGCAGGTAACTACAACTAACACGGCTGATGCCACCTACTGTTAAGTGGTCACCTCTGTTACTTGTATAGTATTATAATAATGATCTATGCCTCCGTGTATAACAATGCATTATGTTGCCGAGCACATTCATTGAGGACGTGAGCAATGCACTGACACAGCCTGTGCGGCGTCAGTAATAAGTACGGTGATAGCACTGCCCCGGACGAGCTCTTAACATAAGAGCCACTACTACACCATAATGAGAGATAATATTTTGCAATAGATTCGTGGAGCATTACTACAGCTGCTCATAATGCTGCTAAGGCCGAGAGCTGCGTGTTCGTGTCGGTGGCACGCCTGCTGCGCGCGCCAGACTGCGCGACGCGCGCGCTGGCTGCCGGCGCCGCCTGCCGCCTAGCCCGCAATGTAACTATACCTTGTATAAACCCGCAATATAACTATACCTTGTATAAACCCGCAATATAACTATACCTTGTATAAACCCGCAATGTAACTATACCTTGTATAAACCCGCAATGTAACTATACCTTGTATAAACCCGCAATGTAACTATACCTTGTATAAACCCGCAATATAACTATACCTTGTATAAACCCGCAATATAACTATACCTTGTATAAACCCGCAATATAACTATACCTTGTATAAACCCGCAATATAACTATACCTTGTATAAACCCGCAATGTAACTATACCTTGTATAAACCCGCAATGTAACTATACCTTGTATAAACCCGCAATATAACTATACCTTGTATAAACCCGCAATATAACTATACCTTGTATAAACCCGCAATATAACTATACCTTGTATAAACCCGCAATATAACTATACCTTGTATAAACCCGCAATGTAACTATACCTTGTATAAACCCGCAATATAACTATACCTTGTATAAACCCGCAATATAACTATACCTTGTATAAACCCGCAATATATTTATACCTTGTATAGCCCGCAATGTAACTGTAACTTGTATAACCCGCAATGTAACTGTACCTTGTAGGAACTCACGAGTGCGAGGTGTACTGCAATACAAGGAACAGCTGACATTTTTGTACTTATTTGCGGATTTTCAATAAGTAGTGTAATATGTTTGTCAGAGTTGCGATCGGGCGGTGGTGCCGGAGCGTGCTGGCGCGCTGCTGCTGGCGGAGTGTGCTGGCCGGCCGCGGGCGCTCGAGTTGCTGACCGAGCTAGCGCTGGCCGATGGATCGGGCATATCGCATCAAGACTCATCAAGACTCATCACCCCACAAGATGAGGTATCACCTTCCATAACCTGATGTATATAAAGCCATGCGTCATCGCTCCGAGCTCGGAGAAACATAAATAATAATAATAGGCCTTTACATCTATTGATGATGATTTATACAGCGTCAGGAGGCAACCTATGCCTACACTAAAGGGACACTGTAGTGCCTGGGACAATGTTTAGATGGAGTAGGCTTGCCCAGCACCTATACCATCCTCTCAGCCTAGTCAGCCATATCCACAGGAAAGACAAGGTCAACACGTGCGGAGCTGACTAAGCCAAGGGTTTCCTCACGATGTTTTCCTTCACCGTAAAGCTTGTGCATCAATGAATTTTTCGTTCGGAAAATTTATATGCGCATTAACACGAGAAACATTATATAGACATTATTATTTATGTGTAATGGCAAAAGACAGATGTTTGCGTTATATCTAGGTATCACTATACAGAAAAAACATCCAGGTCCCGTAGAACAAGCTTTGCTTAGTTTGGAATTAGATGACGTCATATCAAATATCCTGAATTTTTTATTCAGAATTCATCAGCCTCTGATGATTGATTTATCTGGAGCTGGATTTACTCGATTCGTTTAGAGTTTCGTTTAGGTTATTAATTTAACCGAATGTATGATAATATGAGTGATGATCGCATCCAACGACTTCTGCCCGTTATACTTTTCCAGTGACTATGTCCAACGGCATAAAAAATTAGGAGATGACGATTTCGTTTCAGTGTCGCATTTTCGACAAGGAGAGCGAAAGCGTAGACGATGAGGAAGTGCTGTGGACGGCTGCATGTGCCGCCGAGGTCGTCGACCTGTGCCGTCGCGAGGGCGTTGACCCTGTCGCGCATATCATTGACCGCATTAAAAAAATGAACTTCCAGGTATACTTTGATACAAACTCACTGTGGATGGCTATGGACGGAAAGGATGTATCGAACCCATTGTTCAAAGTTTTTGTAAGGAAATTAAAAGGAGAGATTTAGATGTTGCATTTCAATGCAACTTTATTATATTATCAGTTAAGTAGGTTACCAACAACGCATATTATCTATATAAGCTATGGTGAATATTCATGTTATAAGTAAGGCATATATATTCAAATATAAAATGCAAGAAATTAACAACGTCACAGTTTTATTTACATACTGAAATCCCCAATAAATACGTATCGCAGAACATTTTAAAACTAAAAATGTGGTAATGCACATGTAGTATGCACTTACGCCGCCTGAATGTTCCACCATCATCGTTTTTCAACTGTCAATATTATGTCATCAAAAACAATAATTTGGTTCCACTAATATCACTTTTTAAAAGTACAACTAACAAGACACCTTATTTTCGTGGAGGGGGCTTGACTTTGATTTAGAGGCCAATTCTCGACACTAAGTAAAGTTTAGTGCTTCCAAATGTCCGTATTCCAAATACCTACAAACCACTACATAGATGACACGAATCATACGATTTTGTTTCTACGTATTCGGAACACTTCGCTCGCAGTTTGACTGTTTTTAAACTTGAGCGGTTCCTTCTTGTGTTTAGCTCCATTTAGGAGAGTCTTCATCTCCCTGACGGTACGTTCGAGGTGTTTGTCGGTTTTCTGAGATATTTCCGTCAGGTTACCGGCGATGCTGCGATCCGCGGGACCCTCCTGCTCCTGCAATGTGAAGCCGGTATTGGACCCCTCGCATAATAAACACATCTTCAAGAACTTAATCGATGGAGTTATCGTTACTTTAAAATTGGTTATATTTTAATCGATACCGGACGCTTCCGCGTCGTAATCGGTCGGACCTGCAGCCTTATTGTGTAAGTTCAGTGGTAATCGACATCGGCTTCGTTTTTGACATTTGAAACGAGTCGACCGGTGGTAATGGGCTTGAACTTCACTGGTAATGGATTTCAAGTTACACAATAAGGGTGCTGCACGTAAAAGTCAGCCCTGCATGCCGAGGGTGTTCGTTTTACAGGTCCTACAAGGTTGACGGAAACTATACTTTTAGATACATCGAGCAGCGCCCCTAGTGGTAGGATACAAAACTAATGATTCTCCATACATGGGTTACGTGACTCAGTAGTAAACCTGACACGCACCCACTAATGCTGAATCCAAGAGGGTGTTAGACGAGGGTCATTATAGATATATTTAGAGTAGGATATAGTGTACGTTAAAGAGGTCCTTGACGCTGACGAGGCGGTGTGTGTTCCCGAGACGCAGCAGACGGCGCACGCTGCTGGCGCCTGCGCCTGCACCTGCACCTGCACCTGCTCCTGCACCTGCACCTGCGGCGGCCAGCACGGGCAGCACGCCCCACCCCTCCGCGCCGGGTGCCGCCGCGCTCGCGCCCTCCAGCTGCCACGCCGCGTTGCGCACCTCCGCCTAAGTAACATACATCATGTCAGGACATCGAATCTGTAATAGTACATTGTTCACCGAGAGGAGAAAGTGACCGGTTACCGTCGAGGGCGTCGTTTAAAGCACCCGAGATCGGGAATCGCACTTTCTCTCGAGTGATACATAGTGCTTTATACTACACCTACGAGGAAAATAAAAAACTAAAACTGAATCCTCAAACAACACATAAATTGAAAATGGCGCCAATGGCGTCTGCAATTTTCACATGTTCTTTTTTCAAATTGTTTATCCTGTCGCCGCAGGGTCGCACTGCCAGCCCGACACCATCCAACACACAGCTAGTGGCTAGTGTCATTTTGCGAACTTGGAGATAAAAACTCACTGTAAAAACTTTTTGGCTTTTGATATTTAGGTTACCGGCGCATAGTCTTACCCAAAATTAAAAAAGAAAAGAAATGGATTTTCATCCACTTTTCTCTCCCGCTCAGATGCGTTTTCTCCCCGCATATTTGTTCGATATGCAATGACGTACTTTCTACCGTAAATTTGATAAAGTATCAAGGTACTTTCCAAGCAGGTGTAGTATAAAATACTGTACTTTATATCCCTGGCTCACTGGTACACCGAGCTGGTCTTCCACTGTCTCCCGTCCGTGGCCGTATATGTCGGCTAACTCCCCGACCACCTCCTCTCCCGCCCTCACGTCGGGAGACATTGACAGGTCGGGAGTTTGACACTTGACAGTTACCTAACCACTCGTGCAAGCGAGACAGGGTAACGCATCTACTGAATACACGCAAACACTACAGTATCCTACCAGGTATATTATATCCTACTAATATTATAAACGCTAAAGTTTGTAACAATGAATGGCTGCATGTTACTCTTTCACGCAAAACCTACTGATCCGATTTCGATCAAACTTGGAATATTGTATATTATTGTCCGTGACCTGAATTAACGCATGGGCTAGGTCCTTTTTATCGCAGAAAATCAACGGGATCCAACGGGACGCGAACCAAGTCCAGGGCGGAAGCTAGTATGCCTTACTTATATCTACTAATTTTTACGCTCGGTCAATACGCTGCCGTTTCATCCGAACATGAAAAATCTGACAATGCGGGCGAAATTCAAGATCACCCAATTCACTTTGACCATCGACATCAAAAGTATTTTCCACTTTCCACTTTCGGTGCCCGCTCTAGGCTATGCCTATATCCCGTCGACCTTTTTCTCGAAACTTTGAGATGTCCATTTCAAATGAGTTTAGCGAATGCGAGTATGTTGATTGTTGTGCACTGGCACTGACCTTAAGTCGGTCGCACTCCTCTAGACTGACGTTGCGGCTGACGTTGAGCGCCGGCTCCAGCGGGTTCACGATGTACAGGGGCTGCGAGTTCGACTTCCGAACGGCGCACCCTTCTAGGACTGATATCGCCTTTTCCTGCAATTGCATCACACAGCTCCATCAGCGTCTATTGTCGAACTTGTAACCTATAGAAGTCACAGCTATACAAATAAACAGAGCTGTAAAGTCAGCACGCTTATGATAAGTGCCTTGGACGTTTCTTTACACCGAAATGAAAACAGACTAAGCTTAGTTTTTTTCGTTTGTTTGACGGAAAAACAGATAACTCGATTTCTGTCTGTTTTTACAAAGACCCTTATACTTAGCTTTCAATATTAAACCATACTGTTACGCAGACGTCACTGGTGTCGAATGAACAGGTGGCAACACATACTGTTTGATAGTGGCAACACTAAATAATCATCGTTTGCAAGCTGTCACTGTCAAGTCGGTGTTCCAGATAATTGATTGATTGATCGATAAAGTAACGCCATCTTTTGGGTAGTAGCAGAACTACTTTGTGAACCATAGAGTAAGCACGCACCGGAAATTACTAGAACATTCCCGCGAAATTTCGAAGTTGCTAGAATCGACTGGAACTTTACGTTTTGGAACTTAATCGAGTATTGTAGTTGTGACCTAGTTTTTTTTGTTGAGTACTAAGTTTGTGTCAAGTATCTGAATAAACGTGTATTTTTGGTCAAACCAATCTTTTAGTTCAATTCAACCCACAGCTCGTAACAATACCTTGAAGTCGAATTGCGCGTAGTATTCGAAGAAGTGTAGTAGCGTTGCCCCTAGATCAGCTTCGTTTCGCGAGCGGCCCCCCATCGGACGAACGAACGTGTACGTCGCATTATGTTCCCCGACGCTCGAGTCAATCGACCCTATAGAAAGTGTGGTTTTAAAGTCGATCGTCCACTAGTCGGCACTGGTCGCACCGTACGCAAAGTATTTTGGTTTGCTTTCTATGAATTGATATAGCACTGCATCCACTATCATAAAATGCGTTGCGTGCCGTGCCGGGGATTTATCAGTGCACCGTATACAGTACATTGTTGACTGTCAGTGTTGCTTTTATAATCGAGGTGAATTTATGAATAGAAGAATGTACAACTATTGGCTAATTGCAATATAACAATGCCAAGAATAAAAACGAGCTGATTCAAAACAGAACAAACCCTTATAACTCAGATCTAAAAGGGGTAACATGATGTAGTGTTACGCACCAACTTTTCGCATGAGAGTGTTGACGGGCGGCAGAATGGAGCCGCTCTGCGTGTCCTGCTGCAAGAAGTGCAGCACCAGCAGCGACAGCGGGAAGTTGCTGATCCAGCGGCCAGGGTGCGGGTTCGTCAGCCCCACCTGTCACACCTCTAAATATATACACTTTACGTCACTGCCAATACATTAAAACTTTTTTATATCTCTAAAAGCTATTAATTTAGTAACAAATAGTTCAAAGGTGAGCTTAGAATTATTCTTCCAAAGTTTCCGAAACTGACCCGAAAAGATTGTTTATAAGATATACAATATAAATAAATAAATAAGAGACAGCATTTTATACAGCTACGTACCAACCAGAGATGTGCGAGGCATATGAGCTCATCTCTAGTGAATACGTTTTAAAATGCTGTATAATCTTATTGTATATTTTATGGTGCTTGAGTATAAAAGATAGACGTACCGTTTGTGCCCAGCGCCGCACCGCGAACACCAGCGGCCTCACTCTCGCATCCAGCTCTCCCAGTATCCACAACAGTTCCGACATGTATATCCCGGACCTACACATAACCCAATAAGTAACTATAGTGCTGTCCAAGTTCGAGCAACCAGTAATTAGAATGCGACATTACATGCGCGGCTCGATACGACGCGCCACACCGTCGTATCGAGCTGCTGATATTAAAGTATCGATATTAGTGAAGGAACTAATTCAATGGATGACCAATTTTAAAATATATCCCTGTACAATCTATATCAATACCGATCGAGTATCAGTTCCTCGGCAATGTCAATCGAACCGGTATGTAATAGAAACGGTAATTCAAGTTCTAGTTGTATATAAGTTTCCTTTCAAACCTTCATAGAAAGACGGGTAGGCTCCGTTCTAATAGTGGTTGATGTATCCACTCACGTGTTGTTATAGCAGAGGTCGACGTCGAGGTCTGCATACCGATGTGTACACTGCGCGATGGGCACACGCGCGTGCGGCACGCGCGCGACACGCGCGGCACCCGCACAGCGCTGCTCCAGCACCGCGCCCGCCAGCTCCACGTGCCGCGGCGTGCCGCGCGCCGCTTGGAACACCAGCCGCTTTGATGGACTGCTCTAAAACATACGGGAAATATAACGTTAGAGGATCTATCCCATTGTGAAGTTAGCAGTATTTATCTATTATTATTTAGTATTTATACTAATATTATAAAGAGGAAAGATTTGATTGCTTGCATTGAATAGGCTCCGAAACTACTGGACCGATTTGAAAAATTATTTCGCCATTGGGAAGCTACACTATCCCCGGGTGACATAGGCTATATTATATTTCCAACAAAATTAGGGATCCTTACAAAACTCTAAAAATGTAACGCAAGGTATAAAAAAATTACCCTGCGAAGCCAGGACAGAGCGCTAGTGTGTTATAATATCGCAGGTGACGACGTATCTACACTATAAAAATATCTTACGCCGCAAATACACATTGCATCAGTGCCAGAAGTATAAATCAATAGGTAGTGCAGGGCAAATAAACTTGTGCCAAAATTAGTACAAAGTACCTACAGAAAACATTGAATCAGTAGGAAAATTTCACTAATTACCATTTCATCAGTAACAATGTTTGTAAGCACCAAGTCTAAATCACAGCCAAGTTTTCCAAAACCATTGACAGTCGATCCAAATGGTTTTACAGCTATGTTTGAATACAAGCTCTCAAATAAACCTTCCACCTGCAAACATTTTATAACAATGTCATATGTTTTACCCAGGGGCCTTATTCACTATATGCAGCACGACAAGACAGCGGCGTGAAATCGCCCTATGCCTATGCCGTATTTCCTATGCCATAAATGTCATTCCTTACGGTGACGTCATACGGTTACGGCAAGGAATCTCCTAAGTCATACAGAATAATGCCCCTGGACAGGTTACATAATTATATTATTATAATTAGTAAATAAGTAAATGTTTTAGCTAAATATGCTGTAATAAAACTTAACGAAGAAGGATTACCTGCCTTGCAACTAAGTATCTCAATCTTACACCCAAATCATTGAGTACCGTTCTATCATACAACATTTGTATTTGTTCCGAAACTGTATTGCAATTCATTAGGTTCTCATATAAAGCGTCATCATCAACAGTCATGGGTGTGTTTTCTGTGACTAATGAAACCCCATCAGGCGGTGAGTACTTCTGCTTCTTGTCGGGGGATGCTCTGAACCACAGGAAAGGAGAGTCTAATGCCATTACATCTAGATTCTTTTGGTGCGAGCCGCAGGCTCTTATTACATCTTTGAGATTCTCTTCCGTGTTGAATTCAATAAGGATGAAGTGCTGAAACGTAAACAGGGTTTGTTAGAACTTCTACGAAAACATCAGTTAAAAATAATGAAAGTTTACGTACGTACAACAAATCTCACCAACCAAGTGCTTGGTAACTGATATCATACTTAGAACAACTCTAACTCCACGACACTTGTGGATATGAGCGGTTCAATAATAAAGATATGCTTACCTCATCAACAGTGTTTTTATAGTGGTGCATTCCAGTGATACTGGCATACTTCGAGCAATACCTGTGTAACTCATTGAATGACTTTTCCGAGTTCACTTGCACTACGATACTGCGCCTTGCTTCTGCTCGTCTCTGCTCCACCAAGTCGTCAAACGATGTTAGCTTCGTACACACATCTATAATAACCAAAATTGAATTTTCCATAACCTCAAAACCAAGTACTTACTGAAGTCTCAAGAATGAATTGTGTAGCTATGTACCTGAAAACTTTCCTATGGATGCGCATTTACATAAAGGTAAAGATACTTTTAAAGATTTTCTATACGTATTTATTTTTCCTAAATTCAAAAGTGTTTGAAATACAGACATTTTCGTGACAAATTTCCTTATTTATAAAATGTACTCTGTGGTGACCAATAAATTAAAAAGGGTTGCAGTGCGGGGGGAGAGCACGGGGAGGGAGATGAATGTATTGCATTGATTGCAAAGCAAGCATGATAATTTGCATCACTATAAATGTTCACCACGATACGCAACGTATAACCTAAAACATGATTTGAATTATCGTGCTCTATACTATTTGCTGTACAATACCAGGTTGAGAATAATCATGCAACTACCTAAATGCTATTTGAAAATGTCAAGTATGAGGCCCGTATTCCGAGACAGAAATCGTTACTCAAGCATAGATTTGAGTAGAGATTTTCATACAAAAATCTAAGCTTGAGTACGGATCAGTGCTTGAGTAAGGCTACGGAATACGGGCCTAAAGGTTCATGTTGGTTCCGGCCCTCGCCAGCCGCTGCCGCGGCCTCTCGTTTCGTTGTATTTGGTCGGTCACGCATCACCTTTCTAAAAGTTACTCTGAAAAGCTTGAAGTTCAAATTTAAGTGAGTGAACTTGTTCGTTGCAAACGAACCATTATTAAGTAATTATAAGTTATCGGCCCGTACCCCATGTTGGACATTATCGACGCGTGACTGTTTATTTAAGGTACTGTTACACATGCTAATAAAGCATGCTTTTAGTGAGCAAGTGCTCATTTAGCATGTGTATCGAGACCTTGCTAATAATTAGCATGCTAAAAAATCGCACGACGGTCGATTTTTGAGCATGCTACCTGCAGAGCGGGTGAAGGGGGCGTGGTTTTAGCGCGTGTGAACAGGTTTGCTTATTGAGCATGCTAGTATCGATCGATCAGTCGTTTGCGACAGGTGCGCGTGCACAGAGAGCGTGAGAGCACGCTATAAAATAGCATGTGTATTGGAGTGTTTGCTTATAGCATGCTTATTGCTGGCAAATGTAAACTCCTTACTAGCATGCTAATATTGAGCATGCTATTTGCTATATTAGGTGCCAAATAACACCGCAATACAGGTCATTCACCCACCTTCACCTAGATGTCGCAAAATTCAATTTATGTATGGTAAACAAACAGTACTACGAGATTCGAGCGATTACCGTCTTAGCGACAGGTTTGTATGGAAAGCGACAGAATTAGCCATTCATAAATTGAATTTTCCGCCATCGTGGTGAAGGTGGGTGAATGACCTGTATTGCGGTGTTATTTGGCACCTACTATAGCATGTGTAACAGTAGCTTTACAGCCAATAATGCGCAACGTGATACTGCACAGCGCAGCCCAATATTACAAACCAATGATACGGATTATTATGTTGATGTTGTTAGTTATTGGGCTGTACAATACCATGCAGCAACATTTTCCTCTCCCGTTGTGCTGTTATAGATGTTCGGTGGTGCTGTTTCACAACAAGTTTATGTAAATAATAATAAAATAAGCGGGCGCAGAAGATTGCTTGAAATAAAATGGGATCTCGAATATTACAGCGTGTAGTGCCGTTGCTAATTAGCTCAAGAAATGCAATTCACACACATTTGAACCGCGGCACTGAGAATGCTATTCTGGCTCCAAGGTATAATTTCACCGGAATTAGAAGCTACGCGAAAGGCAAAGATAGGGGGAAAGACAAGAAAGGTAAAAGCAAAGTTGTTATCAATACCGCTGAAATGTCAGAGCTATTGCCGGTCGGCAAACTGAAGGAGAGATGCAGTGCTGCTATCGACACAATGAAGGAAGACTTCTCAAAGCATCTGTCTCTTCGCTCCACTACCGGCTCTATTGAGACACTTCCCGTAAAGTTCGAGGGTAAAGGGTATGAGCTACAGGAACTAGCACAAATAGTCCGGAAGAATCCTAAAACAATCGTTGTTAACTTTGCATCCTTCCCTCAAGCTATTCCTGATGCATTGAAGGCTATTAATATGTCTGGACTAAACTTGAATCCTCAACAGGATGGTACTACACTTTACATACCAGTGCCGAAAGTTACCAAGGAGCATCGAGAAGCATTGACAAAAAATGCTAAAATTCTTTACATAAAATGTAGAGATTCTATGAAAGATGTACAAAATGATTACATTAAGAAAATAAAAAAACAAACTAGTGTTTCTGAAGACCTCATCTTCAGTGTAACCAAACAAATAAATGCTATGTGTGAGGAATACCAATTAGAGGCCAGAAAGTTGTTTGATACCAAGTGCAATGAACTCCTCGGAAAGTAATGTAACTTCTCAATAATATACCTTGATCAAGTCTACCTAACTGTGCCTAGAGTGCTACTTGTTCATTGATAATATTATAGTTATTTTGTATACATTATGCATGTGCATGGTTGCTTTATATTTAAAAAAATAAGTGAAATGAAATCATAGTGTACTGAAAAGTTTAAATTATTTAGTTAGGAAATTAATAAATGTAACAATAGTGATATCACTAAAAGATATTGCATTTTATAGGGTATTTTAGGAATTAAAAACAAACTCTTAATAAGTCTTTATTGTTCATGGATCTTTGTCAGATCATAGTATCCATACTATCATTCATCTTAAACTATAAAACAATATCTAAAATAAATTAATTGACCTATCTAGATTCTGACTATGCCACGTTTGCTATGTTTAGAGTATGGCAGAATTTGAAACCCCATTCGGAAACACCAATTACCATGTATATACAAATCTCTTTGAAGTTTCTAATTAATTTCATTGCAAACGTAGCTTTGTCAAACTATATGTTATCTATCACACTAGGGACTTATTCAGTCTTCTCTAACACAACTGGTGGTTTGCTTGGTTCATCGGCAGGTACCTTGCTTTCTGATATAGTTTCTTGTTCTTTCAGCCCACTGTCGTTATTACCCCCTGTAAGAGAAAATAATTGCAGTTACTCAAGGGTCCAACAGAATAACCACTCCCAGGGATGATAATTGTGAGCTTTTTATTATACTTAGCTTATTTATAACATTCAGGTCGGTTGACTCTGATTTATAGGGAAGGCAGATGTAAAGCTACCTAATAATGGGTGTCATTAACTCAAAAAAAATCTTGATTAATCTGGTGAAACTTGTAATTTATAATATTAGGTATTCTACCTACTAGATGTTATGTATATTCAATGTTACAACACGTTTTTAGTTTTACTCTTCCAACGTTTTTAAATAAGTTAGGATGAACTATTGCTAGTAAACTTATGTTTCTGAATGTAACTAATACCTGTCTGTATTACGTGGTTATCAATTTGATAGGTATAGTAATTTAAGGTAAAAATTTAACCAATCGTAGGAAATTATTTATATACTTAGCAGGTATTTATATTCTCGTATTCAGAATTAATGTTGAGCATTAATTAGGCAAAACATAAATAATAGTACAATTAGCACAAGTATATTTTTTAGTCCATGTAAAGAGGGACTGACTTACGGGAATGCGGGTTCGATTCCTATGGCGTGGGATAAATGGACTTATAACAATACAATTGTAGTACAATGATACAAACCTAGATAGGTACAAGATGTTAGGTACACCTAGATACCATAGGTACACAAAACAAGGTCATACACAACACAACACAAAAATAGGTAAACATGACAAGCAACTTTCACTAATAGGTAGGTAGGTAGGTACAAATAGAAAAAAGAAAGGCCACAACATGGAAATATTGAAAATAATTACTGCTGGTTTCCAAAGTGCCTAATCCCAACATAAAAAGCAAACTTGTAGGTAAGGTAGGTAGGTACCTATTCTATTAATCATCTTATTCGTACATCTACCAGGTCAGGTACACTTAAAGCGAGGTGGTAGAGATAGGACTTTGAACAAGAACGCAACATAAATAGTACACATACTAGTAGGTATACCGTGTAAGGCAAGGCGGACAAACAATGAGCAAAACAAGTTTTTCCCGAGATACCTGGATGTTTGTGCCGAGAGTGTTGATGGCACTATTCACGGCCACAGAGACGGTCCCGATGGAGCCGTTTACCACAGCCCCTATCGTACCAACTAAGGTATTCACGAAATTACTCCACGCATTAACTGAAATTTTGGTAATTGAAAACAAACGATTGCTGATTTCGCGACCTAAAGTGAATTGTTGTAGTATGTTGTATTGAAGAAAGGAATATTTCTGTAAGTAGTGTGGCTAAAAGCTACTCACCGGAAGCATTAGGCCTGTTGCCGCCCTTGGTTGCGAGGTCTTCGTTCTTCTCAGAGTCCCTTGGCCGCTCAGGGTTGTTGATCGCGCTCTGTATCCTCTGGACCGTGCCGGCAATGCTCTGCACCACCGGGTTGTTGGACAGGATCTGTCGGATGGGTCCCTCGGGGGCTGCGACGGTGACCGGTGCGGCCGCGTTGTTGGTAACGGCCGCTGCTGCCGCCTGCGGTGCCGCCGGTACGCTGGTGACTGCGGCTGGAATCTCTGGTGGTTTCTGATCATTGGGCTTCGGGACGTCGTTTCCTGCCGTGCCGGGATTAGTCCCGGACGTAAAAACGCTTTGAATATTGTTTAGAAAGGTTGCTATGAATCCTGAAGTGGCTGTGCCTGGAGACTGACCGCTGGCTGTTTCGCTTTGTCCTGCAGCTTGGCCGTTGAATATATTCGGAATCGTCGGGAGTTGCCAGTTTGGCCAGGTGATACCGGGCCGCGACGTGGTGCCATCGGGCGAGTCAGCCAGCACGCCTGGTGGCACGGTACTCGTCGGATTCAAAAAGTTCTGAATGTTAGTAGTTATGTTATTCATTGAACTTGCTAAGGTATTTTGGAAGTCAGATATAAATTGAATTAGAGTCGGTTGTGGGCTGACCGTCGTCGTCGGTGCGGCGGGCTGTGCGGCAGCGGCGCTGTCCTCCTCAGCCCTCAGGATTGTGACGATGCTAACGCCTTCAGACAGAGCTCTGACACCCTTGTTAAAATTATTTTCTAAAATTTGAATACTGGTTTCGATTTTTGCTAGATCGGGCTGAGTCTGAACCGATTCTGGAATGTTCTCAGCCTTCAAGGGCTGCGGCACGGCGAGCCCCTTTATGCCTTCGTGTAGTTTCTGAATCTGATTTGTGAAAGTATCTCGAAGGGACTGGATATTTTGCTGGATCGTATTCACCTGTTCGTTGGTTGAGAGCCAATTTGAGATGTCATCGCTAACTCCCTGGATGCCCTGACGCAGCTGGTTCTGAGTCTGCAGAATGGTCTCTCGCACCGTCGATAGCTTCTCCTGCACATCTGTGAAATGATCAGCGTTCTGAGTCTCGTGCTCTTGGCGCTGGGGCGGGCCGGGGTTGCGCAGGTCGATCGTTGGCCTCTTTATATCCTCATCGTCGTCGGCCACCTCGTTGGTCTTTATCGCGGGCCGAGAGTCCTCGATGATTTCGACCGGGATGTCTACGGGCTTAGCGTGGAGATCGTTCTCGACCTTTTCGTCGATGGCGATCACCACCGGAGCAGCGGCGGCGGCGGCATGCTTGTCGCGAGGCTCCTCTAGCTCGATGTCAGCCAGGTCTGTGCCGGATGCGGGCGCGGCACAGGCGCACGCGAGAAGCGCGGCGCTCGCGAGCAGGAGGTGCGCGAGCGGGGTCATGGCTGCGCGCGGAGTGCCGCACACGCGGTGGGGTGCGCCTTTATACGGCACCTAACGGTCCCGCAAGTCTTGATGCGTGTTCGCGCTCTCCGAGATTACGATGTCCGCCCTGCGCTAAATTTCTTCGTCGTTATTTATAATATAACTGGCCTATGAGTTCAAAGTGTTTCTGCGCAAATAAACTGTTAGGCGGTGCAAAGTACTAGGGTTTGCTTGACCGCGCCGCCCCGCTGCGCCATCAGGCGTCGTCGGAGTTGTTGATAGTCGCGCGGCCACAACAAGTTCCCAAACTCGTCTTTCACAAAAATAAACAAAAATTATTTGAAAGTAACTGTTCAGACCTATCGAAATCTCCCGGCTGATGTTAGTAGGCCAGAGGTTCTTAATCGGTTTGATTCTGAAACAGGTTTTTAATTAAGAGTCCTAAATGGATCAGCCAACGGACCGTAGTGGTGTCCTCCTTTTTAATTTCTTCGAAAAAGTCTTGTTTGTTTCCAAAACCGTAAAGAAGAACGTAAGATGTGCAAGTATGCCAATGGGCAATGTTCGACTGAACTAGACCTAGTTAGTCGTGCCAAGCCTGTCACATTAACGAAAGACATCTGGCTACCTATAGATGCACTAGGTAGGTAATAGAAAGGCTAGGTTAGAATACCAAGGACCTTTCCACCTACTGAGCGACCATTGTTGAGAGTAGGTACCTACGGTCACCAACATAAATCGAGGTTTCAAATTGAACTTTTAAAATCAAAGTAAATGCAGTCTTCGCAAAATGTTAAAAACAGTTTTGCTAACATGAATAAATAATGATAGTACCCTAGGTTGAATAGTATAGAAATGGTAAAGAATGCACACGTAGTAGGGATATAAACTCTTGCAGAACATAGACTATCTTAAATTGTTAGTCAACTTATGCTGGTGACTGTCCTTGGCAAAGGAGCCTAGCCTACACAGTACCTGGTAGGTATAGAGGCGTAGTACATTTTCAGTGACCACTTTCATTTTTTAAGTAGGTACTACTTACCTACAGTGTTAACTTCATTATCACACAAAGATTACTTGCTGGGGTGGTTGAGAAAGTAGTAGGTACCTACCTACCTATACCTTCTACGATGTCAACGAGAAAGTTCTCATCAGCTAACCGCATTCGAGTGAGCGAAGCGAACGAGATCTTAGTGACAACTTGGACAAAAATGCTTTGTATGTTTGTACGTCGAGATCTTTTGAACCGCTTATCCGATCTTCACAGAATTTGGTAGGTATACGGATAGTACTCTTAAGTTGTTAAATGAAGTAAATCGGTCAAGGGGTCGTGAAGTTTCATAACTTCACGACCCCTTGATCGATTTACTTCAAAGGGAGTAAAAAAAAAGGGTACAAATTAAAAAAAAAAAGTCGTACCAAAATATCAAGTGGGGTGTCATATGAAAGGGCTTTGCGTTCTTCTTTGTCGTATCACTCTTGGCAGAGTGGTCGTGGTCGTCATGTTGGAGCAGTGGCCCGTCTCACAATCTTCCGCCATTCCTCCCGAACCGCTGTTTTTCTGGCACATTCGTTCAGAGGAACATCAATTGCAGCCTTGACTTGGTCCGTCCATCTCATCGGTGTTCGGCCGCGCGCTCTTCTGCCCTCGAACTTCCCCTGCACCACCAGACGTTCAATGGAGACTTCCCCTCGACGCGACACATGTCCAAAGAAAGTGAGAATGCGCGACTGCACTATGGATGATAGACGGGCTTTGCGTAGACATTCAAAAACCGTTTTTATTTTGATTCTAGGTCTTATAATTTAAAGTTGTTGTAAAAAATATAAAATTGGCAAATTCAGTATAACGTGAGCTACCATTTCTTGGGAGTTTCAATGATTTTGTAGTTCAAGTAAGACTACGTAGCTACTTAGTCTACTTAGCTAGACGGCGATTTCGAAGCGATTTGCAAATTTTATTACAACCATTGGTCAATAAAAATTGTTTGGGTTTTATTAACCTCCGACCATCACGAGATCTCAGTTCGGGGTGAACTACTAGTTATTTAGGTAGAGACTACTCAGGAGAGAAAAGGCACAGTGAATTAACAAAAGTCGCTTTCTATATGACACATTTTACTGATCGGTGATCTACCCAAGACTTAGCTACGTGTGGCGGTTTTTGGCAGCTTTGAGCCATTGGCTGATTGGCTTGATTGGTGTTGTGAATGTTGTGATCGACAAACGACACGTCCCGTTCAAAAATAATAATTTACTGTGTCTCGTCGACTCAGTCATCATCATCACATCACATGACAGCGGCGTCGGAGGTGGTCACCTGTGATGGCCAGGCCACTCGGTGGTGGGTCCGGGGTGTTCGCCACTATACCTGTCTAACGGTGCTTAATATGCCGTAATGTCAGAATTAGCATAAATTTTATTGGAAAATAACATCGTTTCGGAATATTTCTAGGCCCACGCACGTTACATTGGAATAAATATACACAGTTAATAAGGTAGGTAGGTGCCTGTACCTACCTTCCTACCTAATTATGGCATAATAATCCCGTAATACTGGTTTTGGAATCGCAGTGCGTTGACCACTCAGAAATGCAGCAATAATGCTACCGACACCGCCACGAGTGAAAAATCAAGATATTCTATAAAAACCACGCCAAGGGAGATAGCATCCTTTCACTAGGTACCTAAGTAAATGTATAGGTCCCTAAGCATTTCCTAATTACTGTTTTTATCTTACAGGGTGCGTAATACAAAGACTAGCTACTCCTGAAAACTTTGTTATAGTTTCAATCAATTTGTTCAACTTTTGCTATGGAACAAATACTACAAGTGCGACCGAGAAAAATTGTAGGTATCCTTTCTGTTTTATCAGCTAGACCTAGTAGTAGGTACTTAGTATTGCCTCGTCGGGATCCACGTGTCCATTGTTGGAGTCGCTGAGGCAGTAGGTTATTGGTTAGGTCACGGGGACCGGTCAACGCGCTGCCCGCGCCGTTACACGAACCACATCTTTAGCTCTTGTAGTACCTACCTACTACCTACCTACAACCAGCGTTATGGCCTAGGTCACAGGTATGGGTTTGATTACCGCATCGAGAATCATTACTGGGATTCTAGGTAAAACACACGAAAATAGCTATAGGTAGGTATAGCTACCCTTGTGGGGCTATAGTTGTAATAATTTACTAGGTATGTGGTTGTAAAACCAAAAAAAGACACTGAATTGGATTTGAAACTTTTTATTTTATTTTATTAACAAGTATATGTAGGTATAGTACCTACCTACCTAGCTCTGTCTTGCTTGAATACAAAATAACTAAAAAGTAAGTAGGTAGTAGGTACCTACTAGGTACCTAGGCAAGGCAGGCACTTTTTAACCTAAGTAAACGTTATAAATAGGTAAGTGATTCCTTATAATAAGGTCAAAGCTCAGATTATTCAGTATTCTGAGGGTCAAAGTGACCAAAAACAGGCTATACTCCCTGCTTGTCACAGTTGTCACTTTTACATATAAAAAAACATTAGGTAGGTAACTCAAAATACATCATTATATACATTGATATGAATACATAAAATAGTTATTTATGTAAACGATGACCGTTTTATTTTTATCGAAAATTTTTTTTTTGTTCGTTTTAGGTACCAACGATGGTGAAATAAACATCGTCCGTGTTTTAACATTTTGCGTTTTGTCCTCGAATTCATAAACGATGTACCTAGAAGCTCTTCTTTATGATCACAAAAAATAGACCTAATAACGATAGGCCGTTCCAGGCACTGCGCTAGGCAAATTATACTAAAAAAAATGGTTTGCGGACTGTTCAGTCGTTTATGAATTCATTCGAGGGTTTATTACCTTACCTACTAACTTAGTAGGTAAGGTACGAAACGTTATGCCCAATAAATACAACATTTCATGGAAGTTACTATTAGCCTACCTATTTAGGTCTAGGAATACACTAAAATTAGAGAATGTATCTATTTTAGCAGTTGGTAGGTACTATTTGTATTCCATGGTACTGGTAGGTATTTTGTTTAGTACCGCGATCTTCTGTCCTTGTTGCGCACGTGGTTTGCGAGACAGAGGCCGAAGACTACTGCGACCAGCTGAAAATGATTATCATACCTATCTTGAAGTAAAGTTGTTAGGTAAGTTGTCTAGTAACTTACCGTACACACCTTTGACAATTAAATAATATAAATAGGTAGGTAATTAGCTTGGAAGAATGATAATAAGGTTCACAAAGAAGAAATAAATGATTTACTACTAACTAATATTATAAAGAGGAAAGATTTGATTGTTTGTTTGTTTGCATTGAATAGGTTCCGAAACTACTGGACCGATTTGAAAAATTCTTTCACCGTTGGGAAGCTACGCTATCCCCGGGTGATATAGGCTATATTATATTTTCAACAAAATTAGGGATCCTTACTAAAACTCCAATAAGGTAACCAAAGGTGTAAAAAATACCTAAAAATTGAAATTTTGTTAGATATCCGTGCGAAGCCGGGACGGTCCGCTAGTTATTTATATAAGTGACAAGCGTCATGGCTCAGTCGGTAGTAGCTCTGCCTTCCGTCCTGTGGGTCGTGGGTTCGATCCCCACCGTGAACAAAACATTTCTGTGACAAACATAAATATTTGTTCTGTGTCTGGGTGTTACTATGTATTATAAGTATGTATTTTTGCAAAAAAAAATGTATATAAGTAGTTCCCATAGTACAAGCTCTGCTTAGTTTGGGACTAGAGGGTGTTATGTGTAATGTCCAAAGATATTTATTTATAAATAGTGAGTTATTCTGTTGTTGACGGTACCATCTTTGCTGTAGGTACCGGGCAAATTGTTTGCCAGTTTTTAGCCGCTAGCTACAAGGTCTTACCTCAATGGCTACGACGACGATGGCGACCACGCCGATGGCCAATCCGAAGGTGTGGAAGAACTCGCCCACGACAGTGTTGCAACCCTGAAAATATTAAAAATCCCTTAAGTACGATATTTTAACCTAGCAATGGGCAAACAGCGCACAAGCGAATCCTTTAAAGTACCCACAGGAAACCACAGGAAAGGAACCGATAACAGAGGCTCTGGCTGGCTCCACTGATGTCCATAACCTAGCCTGTAAGAACTTCTATGAAGTACATATGGAAGTAGGACTAATCTACCTATATATATTCTGTGACAATACATTACCTTCACACGCCACCCAACTGTGGACAAGCTCTATGAGCTCATGCTGTTGCCGGCATTATTGCCGCAATTAATTCCTCATTGGGGAGCAATGGCATGAACATGGGCACGAGCCGGGACAGAGGCATGATTATATGATTTAGACTATGCTCGTGCCTCTTTCCTTGCCCACTGCAGCTGAGTGTGAAGGAGGCGTAGTATACCGGTACCGTACTTGAAAATATATGGTTTTTCAAGATGACGTACCGAGTAAGCATTGATCGGCAAGCAAACTGCGCTGGCGTCGCCGCCGCAGCACGAAGGCGGCAGTGTGCCCAGCGGGTACGAGAGCGGACCACTGGTGCCGCAGCATCTGAACTGTAAACACAACATAAGTTTGTAAGCAAGCTCGTATATGTGGGTAACTCCCATTTGGTCTATAGAACTGTTACGTAAAACTTTTTTATCCCTGTAGTTCCATAGTAGTACTATTGAAACTAGCGCATTAGGGCTAGTTTTCGTTTCAATAGTCCTACCAAATGGAAGTTACCAGATGGGTTATAGCCAATTTGTACCTTCTATTGTTATGCTAATCTCGGTTTCGGTTAAATTATTAGTATTAAAGCTATTTCGTTAGTTAAACTACTTACTCATAGTAGTTAGTCTAAGCACTGCTCGCCAGGGATTCTGATGATGATGATGATGATGATGATCGGATTGGTTTATTCAAACACATCTCCTTACAAAACAATCAACAAATTTAATCGCATTCTGCCATCGACTGTACATTTCTTTTAGTTTTTCTGTTTAAATTTGAACCGTATAGACCAAGGTACGAATTGGATATCAATGTATGGTATTTCAAAATGCGTTTTTGTGATTTGCATAACAATAGTATGTACAAATTGGCTATAACCCACCAGATATTAGGGATAAAAAATGTTTTAACAGTTCTATGACGTAACCAGCCTTAGCAAGTATTGTCATCGTGTATGTGTGTGATATCATTTAGTATTAATTTTGTAAAGAACTTATCCTGTATACCATAATTACCTATGTATTGTTAGTATGTAACTAGTTGTGGAGACTTATAAATGGTATCTTAGTAAATTTATTTAAGTGTTAAATTGTAAAATTAATACCGATAGTCTTCCTAAATCAAAATAAATAAATAAATAAATAAAAGTAACAGTCCTATAGAACAAATGGGAGTTACCCGTATATGTTAGTGACCAACTCTGGTGACGCAGTTTTTAGGCGCCGGGACCGACAGTGTAACGTGCCCTCCGCAGCACGAAAGCACTGATATTAAATGCCACTAACGGTCACCCATCCGTATATTGACTGCGCGGAACGTCGCAAAGATTGACTAAGCAAGCTACGCCACGAGTCACATAAGTTTGTGATTATTAGGTACAAAGTTCAGGAAATATCAAAGACACGATAGAGATAAAACAGTTTGGGTTGGCTGGCAGACAATGCTTTCAGCATTAAGTCCACCCTTTGTAACAAATTTATAATTTTGTGCAATAAAGTATTAAATAAATAAATAAATAAAACAATTACCTAGGTCCCTCGGGTGGTAAGTATTAGGTACTTTACTTACCCCACCTCAGTTAGTATAGTACAAACCGCGGGGTACACTACACAATCATCATCATTGCCCGAAGTGGTTTACTGCAGGTCAAGACTGGGCTAGTGGGGTAAACGTACCGTGGACTCAATCTCGTGGTATGCCACGAGGTCCTTCTTGAAGGCGATGTCCAGCCACGTAGGCACCTCTTCTATGATGGCGTCCAGCCGCACGAATATCAGGATCGCGAAGGTTAGCTTCACTATCATCAGTATTAGCATCAGAATGGAGTACTGGAAAAGAAACCGTTTATTTTTTTAATCTTAGTTTAAATTTGTCACAGTTCCTATCACCATATAAAAAAAATGTCGTCCATCTGGGTAGCACAACAGAAGAGACTATCTATTCTGTGGGTACCGCTTTTTGAATTTATTTCAGTTGGCCAATAGGGCGCTATTTTCGTGTTAGTTGTTGTAGAGTGGTCGTCATGAATAATTATTACAATTTTTATTAGGGGCTGAGGCATGCCACACGATATTTCAACACT
Source organism: Eulithis testata (assembly GCA_947507515.1). Taxonomy (NCBI): domain Eukaryota; kingdom Metazoa; phylum Arthropoda; class Insecta; order Lepidoptera; family Geometridae; genus Eulithis; species Eulithis testata. Next base: position 10,060,451 of record OX382207.1, on the reverse strand, counting down.
TTTTTGAGGTTGGTGGGTATATCTATTACGGTGTAAATCGGCCTCAAAGGGGATTTTGAGACTCTTCAGTCTCATAATCACCTTGATTTTAGAATTTTGAAATCAAGGGGATTGCGAGACAAAAAGTTTCATAATTCCCTTGAAGGGGACGGTTCTAAGGGGATTATGAGACTAACCCAACATCAGTGGATGGTTTTATATTCATTGTTTTAGGTAGGCAAGTATTCCGATTAGAAATATTTTTATCTTGTTACCTATCTTGTTTGCAGGGAGAAGGCTGTGTTTGAAAGCTCAGTTTTTGGGGAACTGTCTCTTGATATCCTAGGTGTATCGACAGTCCGAGGTGTTTTAACTAACTGTTGACTTACAGTGACGAGCATGCAGTTGCTCTCACGAATGGCGCCGCAGCAGCCGAAGAACGCGATTAGGAACACCCCTCCGCCGATGACCATGGACGAGATCGGCGCTAGCTGGTAGTTCGCATCTGTTAGGTTAGTTATGGCGCTAAGCTGAAGCTGTATGGCTATCCCCAACCCCAGTAGGGCCAGCCCAGCAAACTGAAAACAAACAATAAGTTCCAATAGGTAAGTTCTTAGTAAGCCACGTTGGTCACGTAGGCAATGCTTCCAACATATTCCGCCAGTGTTACAGACATGTTCGTTCATAGAATTTCATCTCAAATGTAAAAGAATTCATAGCTTGTATCATATCGTAAAAAAACAATAATCGATATGCTATACCTTTAGGTACCTACTTAGGTATATCTATCCCCCCTTATCAGCAGTCTATGCAAAGAGAATATACTATCTAATCTTATCGGTAGGTAGGTATAGGTGTGACCGACTTCAGTGTTTGGACAATTTGTTGATAGGACGACTTAAAATCTGAGTTATGCTTGGTGCCTCTCTTCCAGGCTTGGTCGCTCATGCTACGCTCAACAGACAGATCCTTTAGGGATGCTTCAAAAGAGAAAAGGGCTTGCAGAACAAGCAGCTTGCCTACCTGATGTGGAGAAGTTAAAAATAGCAGTAGTAGAGTCCATTGTGCTCATTAACACAAAATTATAATAAAAGAGAAGTAAGGGTTTTTGGTGGTAGTAGTACCTACGTAGTACGTACACTTATTATAGGTAGGTACTCGAAATTACGATTATTCACACAAAGCCGCCGATGAAAATGTGATTCATTGACGACTTTGTCAAAATGTTCTACGTTGCAAAAATTCCTGTTAATTTCATGACTGTTGGGCACTGTGCCGGCTGCGGTGCAGGACGATAAGACCGTTCTCGTTGAGTTTCGAAAGTGAATACTGATAAATAGATCATCAAACGCGTATTTATATAGGTTCAGTCACATTGACTACTGAGTATCCTCAAAAATGAAAACGGCTGCATCGATTTCTATCCGAGAACAATTTGAAAACTTCTCACATAATGCAAAAACGTGGTTGGAAATAGATTTTTTTTCCAAAGCCGCGAGGCCACCATACAAGCAATCGCCTATTTCTTTATGCCACCACCTTCTGGTTGTAACTTGAGTATTCATGAGCGATACAAGTGCCAAGAAAGGGACTAAGAAGAATTGATCGTAAAAATCAAAGAAAAAATATTCTTACCTCCGCTTTTTAAAAACGTTGGTACAAATAAGCGTTAGTATGTTACTTAACAAATTATCTAGGTACTTTGAAAAATTATGAAAGTACTTACCGCAAACACCAGGTTCGCGAAGAACAGGATGTATTTCACCAGAAACTCACCGCAACCCATTTTTGAATTTATTTAGTTACAATAATTTGTAAAAAATGCCAGAGACATGTGCCACCTGGCTGGCTTATCAGACGACTGGCCTGGGTAGTTTGTTTAGTCATAGGTAGTAAGTAGGTACGCATCGCATACAGTCATACACTTGTGTACATGTAGGTACACTACGGCCGGCGGATCTAGACCGGTCTGAAGTTGCGCTTTCGGAAATTGTGCGCAGGTACAGGCAAGACAAACCACCTATTCGACCCTAAAAGTGACTACTGCGCAGCGTTCCGAACGAACTTAACGCCGGTCTAGATCCGCCGGCCGTACTGTATGTATTTTTATCGCGAAAAATTGCTGTCGGTCTATTTTTCCTTATTTCGAGAGTAATTATAAATAAATAAATATTATATTATTGACTAATATTATATTATTGACTTACAAAATATAGATTCGAATTGGTTGACGAATAATGTAAAATAGATAGCTTTTAATATACCATAATAAAACTGTGAATCTTAGACTAATAAATAAATAAATAAATAAATAAATTAATTCAGAAGAATAACATTACTTTTTGAGTTCACTTGAGTTTAAAGTTTCTATCGACATAGGATGGTTTCGATCGCTGCGTGAGATTTCTCGTAGAGGGTCCCCGTAGTATGTCGTAGCAGTTCGAGCGCGTTTATGTCTTTTGTATGAAATTGTGTCTTTTACTCTTACCTTACCTATCCATGATGAAACTCGCTACGCTTTTTGCTAAACGCTATCAAAAATACAATACCCACACATCCCTTGGTATTTCAACGTCGTCTGGACTGGATGAGATGAGTCTGGTAAATAAATACCAGTGGGTTTGGTAATGTATTATTACCTACTTGTAATTACAACGGTATTTATTTTTGATGAGAAAAAGCGATAGAGTAATCAGATAGAGTAATCAGTATGTACCTCTTTAATAATGCATTAACTTACAGAGCAAGTCTATTAAGAAAGCTATAGGTAAAAAGGGCTATAGGTAAGGTCAATATTGTCCATCTGGTCATTATAAAACGATTGTCACTGTTCTTAGACTTCTACAGGCTACTTATAATGAAAATCAGTTGTATTTTTCATCATCAAAAGGCGTCACGTAGCAAACTGCTTTGACTTTGCTTTTAGAAAAATAACAGGCGCTTAAATTGATATGGGGTTTTTACATTTTAAGGAGCAACAGCAATACAAAGGACAAATTAGATTAGAGCACAGTCCTTAAAAGTTTCAAAGTCAATAGTTATTAGGTTATTTATTCAGCTATTTTTTATTTAATCATATGACAAGTACAATAGGCGTTTGAAGGCATAATGGCATGAACGACACGGACACTCAAGGCCAATCACACTACATTATGCTACTGTTACATATGCTAGCAAATAGCATGCTAATTAGCGTGCTAATTAGCATGCTCAATATTAGCATGCTAGTGAGGAGTTTACATTTCCTAGCAATAAGCATGCTTCTGAATAAGCATGCTAAAAGCAAACACTCCAATACACATGCTATTTTATAGCGTGCTCTCACGCTCTCTGTGCACGCGCACCTGTCGCAAACGACTGATCGATCGATACTAGCATGCTCAATAAGCAAACCTTTTCACACGCGCTAAAAGCACGCCCCCCTTCACCCGCGCTGCAGGTAGCATGCTCAAAAATAGACGATCGTGCGATTTTCTAGCATGCTAATAATTAGCTAATTAGCTTGCTAATTATTAGCAAGGTTTCGATACACATGCTAAATGAGCACGTGCTCGCTAAAAGCATGCTTTATTAGCATGTGTAACAGTACCTTTAAGCTACTGTTACACATGCTAATTAGCGTGCTTATTAGCATGCTCAATATTAGCATGCTGGTGAGGAGTTTACATTTGCTAGCAATAAGCATGCTAGTTTTAAGCATGCTTCTGAATAAGCATGCTAAAAGCTAATAATTAGCATGCTAATTATTAGCAAGGTTTCGATACACATGCTAAATGAGCACGTGCTCGCTAAAAACATGCTTTATTAGCGTGCTTATTAGCATGCTCAATATTAGCATGCTGGTGAGGAGTTTACATTTGCTAGCAATAAGCATGCTAGTTTTAAGCATGCTTCTGAATAAGCATGCTAAAAGCTAATAATTAGCATGCGAATTATTAGCAAGGTTTCGATATACATGCTAAATGAGCAAGTGCTCGCTAAAAGCATGCTTTATTAGCATGTGTAACAGTACCTTTACTTTGGGTAGCAATTAGCAGCGGTAATCAGTGATAGACTAAACACTACCTATACGTTATAGCCCTCGTTTTTATAAAAAAATCTCTTACTTAGTAAGTACTTTCTGTTCTAACTATGGACGGATGACGGACTAAACAGACGGAAACTTTTGTCGAACTGGTTTTTTGGCTATTCCGACTTGAAGCCCACCGTATGGGTTTCACGCGTTAGGTACATATATCTAAGTAAGTAAGTAAGTAATCTGGTTTTACGTTGTATCAAGGTGGACCAGACGACACCATATTTCATAATTATGTTTATGTATAGGTATTCATACGTAAGTAAACCTATTACAGAGCTGTCATAAAAATCTGTAAATAACATAAAGGTCTACATAGTAATTATATTATATTTATTTCCTAAATTCCCTATATATTTGTAGGACATAACTACCTAATTGAATTTACTTATTTAGTTCAGTTCATGGCAGTAGGTAGGTATTATTTTTATTTTGTTATTTTGAACTAGTCTATCTAGTGATAGCAATACCAACTCCTCGACTTCCATTTGCTCTCAAACGGTGAGGAAAGCCGCAGCATAGTCAGGTCAGAGCCCGTAGTCTGTGCATTTGTTTTGACTTTCGACTCGAGTATAGCACACGCAAACGCATTCGCAAAGCGACAAATGTTGTTGAGAATTGCACAATTCCCAAATCTCCCGCTAGAGGCGCTTATCCGTTGTTCATACAGAATTTCTCGCTTTGCGAATAAGTTTGCGTGTGCTATACTCGAGTCGAAAGTCAAAACAATTGCACAAACTCGGAGCTCTGCACGCGTTGACATATTTCCTACGGATGAGACCAATTACTACCGCGTCCAGTTCAAATGATATTGAAGCGTCATAAGCACCCTAGGCCGTTTGTCCACCAACGCCGACACCGGTGCCACGGCACCGGTAATGCACTACCACGGCAATACAAAACAGATCCACACCACTGACTGACGTCACACGGCGCCACAGCCGCCGTTCACGTGTTCTTCAAACTTTATCAAACTTTAGTTTTACATTTCAAATGAGGTATTTGAGTGACGTACTAACGTACATATTTGGTTAGCCGACGCGGTCGTCATGCCCGTTTGCAAGGTTTACTGTGGGCTTACGTAGAAATGTGGATTTCCCTTGGTAAAGTAAAAGTCTATCGTCATCAAATCGTCATCATAATTTGGCTGCGATATTGGCAGTCTTTAGCGCTATAAAATGATTTATACAACATTAGGGACCACCTTTTACGCATGCTCCTGTGCATGCTCCGAAAACGGGACGCTCCATTAGCATATAAATACGCTGTGAAATTGAAATCGGTTAAAAAGAGAGATATTCGAAGGGAACCCAAGTAAATATAACAGAAGAAGAGACTTTTTCCAAAAGACAGGCAAATCTAAACTATTTCCACTTATGAGATTCCTAGAAGTATCACGGACGGTGCGGGGCAAACTCGTGTAAAGTTTACTATTGCATTTTTGAAAATCTTTTTAAATAGGTACTAAAGTAGGTATTCATAAACTTTTTTTAATTTCAGCATGCAATTACCAACCACTGAAATAATTTTAATTGAGCCTAAAAAAACCATTAGGAGCGGTAAAGTTTAAACTGATAGGTATTTTTAGAGATCAACTCATCACATCATCGAATACCAAGCTCCGCGAATGTATCTATAGGCCACAAACTCAACAAAGGCATTTAGTACACGCGAAACGTGGTTGCGGGCGGACGCATACCACTACATTTAGCCACAAACTTCGTGTAGCTTTTTACATTTAGTGTAACTTATTAGATAAACAAACAAACAGTGACCATAACAATGGCCTTGGAGCATACAAAATTAGATATTGTGAACGAGTCACCGAAAAAATCGCAGAAAATTGACAACGATACACTAAACTTCGTTTTTGGGGCACCCGATTCAAAACCAGAGGACATTGAGATGATTAATAACAACAAGCATGTGAGTACACAACTTAAAAAGTAACCAAATATATTAAGAAAATGGTCGAAGCGGTTTTAGAAGAGTTTTCAAAGACTACAGTGTATCTGAGGACTTGTCAAAGTAATCGGCGAATAATTCAGCGGCTTTCAATGTTCACTAAAAAACGAACTAGAGAGAAGAGTGTATGTGGTCATCTAAAACGATGGCCCAGGCGCTGTAAGTAGTATATCACCTAGATTACTTATATGCAAAAGCCTGACTATGTATCGGAATCGTATGATGAATATTAAATAAATTATCAATACACCAATGACAAAGACATGCAAAGTTTCCCGGGTTATTTATTACACGAGGTACAGCCACAGTATATAAATGTAGAGTTTCGATAGCGGAGTAAAGTAACCAATCTCTTTATACATAGAGTGGCCTAGTGATTATAAACAATCAGTATATCTACGTGAAGAATCTCGCGTGACACGAACACTTCCTACCATAAATTAGATGAACACTTGTTCTAATTATATGGTAGGATCTCCTCATCTAATCATTCTGGGCGATGGTCTCCCTCAAAGACTTCTGTTTCCTCCGTCACTATCAAATTCTGAACTCTTGTACAGCCACTTGCTACTTGCACGGTAGTTTCCTGGAAATAGATATTAAGTTAGTTATGGTCACCTAGGTATTTACTATTTCAACGATTTTACTGTGCAATTCGTGCAAGAATTCACATGTAAAAAAATCATAGTTTTAACAAGAAACAAGAACGTTAGTATTCATAGAAACATTACATGCTTGGAGTAGAGTTGTTGCTAATTGCCACATGCAAACTAAATGCACATTTACGTGGCAGTAAAGTCAATTTATGGTTAAAAGAGCAAAAAATTAAACGAAATCAAAACTTTGCTGTCCTACAAGGAAACCCCACTTTTGAATTTAATTGCCCAATCAGTAGGATAAGTAAGCATTTTATATTTTGAAAAACTTTTCTAAAGTCTAAACTAAAATAATTTAAACGTTTGGCACTAGATTGTGCGTGTCTGAAGACAGGGAAAACCCGCGTTACTATTTTAGAATTAACTATGTACTTACAAACGCCTTGCCAGACGACCGCTTGAATTCATTCAACTCACTCTCATCATGATAAATGTTGAGTTTATAATTTAAATATCGGCTTTCCCTATATTTTCAGTCTGCAAAGGTTGTAAAAAGCGTGGTGACTTTTGACGTTTTTGTGGCGGTGACCCCACGTGTACCAATGGATTTTTCTATTTGCAAAATTCATCTAAATCATGTCCCGGGCACTACCAGCACCCCATTCTTACGGAACAAGGGAAAAAACTGGCTTCTGACGATGTATAGGTAGCTGAATTTTTATCTTAGAATCTGTGCCCACTCCACGCTCGGGGTTGTGGCAGATGCAAGGGCCTTATTATTATTACAACTACCTAAGTACTTATGTGTAAAAATAGATAGAAGTCTGAAAGGCCGTCACAACTAGAAATTTTTAAATTTATTTACGTGGGTGTTTTGTCTGTAAATTACTATGACATGGTGAATATTTGGCATCAATTCAACGACAACTCTAAACAGAAAAACAGGAAAACTTCTTATATTACTTATGCAAATATGTAATTGGTTAAGAGGATAATAATTATGTAAATACATTATCCACATTTTGAACTACCTACCTAGGCCTTAGTCCGACTATTATATCATAATTTAGCTAAGTATGTGGCCAACATACCGAATAGCTCCTATCAAAGAGTGGTAGGTATCATATACTTTATAAAATATTTAACAGAAAACTTAACCTTAAAACATGTAGGTATAGCATATAGGTAGGTGAGGTAGGGACGTTGCAGCGCTGCGGGGATGTCACCGCGGGTATTTCAGGAATAAGCCTTAATTATAAAGGCCTATTGGGTAGTTAATATAATTTCTAAGAGAAGTTTGATACCTACCTATTGAATCATGCACGATTGTGGTAGTTCATTCACCCCGCCCACACCGTTTGCTAAACATGTTAGCATCCATGCTTGGCAGTATTCGCAGTACGCAATGACCTTCACTCAAACAAAAAACTATTGATGACTTAAGTACTGGTAAATTACATATTATTTTGCAATCACATGGGCTAATGTACGGGAAGATATTTTCTTTTGACTTTAGAAGAATTGCCCCCCTGTAATGTAAGTTGTAACCCATAGCAGTAACAGTAAGTAGTGATTGTCTATATTTTGATACCATGATAATTTTACATCATTTTTTCACTCTCAAAGTCAGGTCGCTGATTAAAAAAAAAGAAAAACCGCTGTCAATGGATTTGCGATGTCACATACGTGACAGCAGATTGCCCAGTAAATAAAAGGGCTACTATGCCAAGGTTGAGCAGTTAACATTGAAATACGTCTTTTGACTCATTACATTAGTAGGTCTTATGACCCAAATTATTTAGTTTGATACGGATTTGACTGACTTAAAAATGTCCTAACCTACTCATTATAACTAGCTAAATACTTTATTTACTAATTATGTGGTATAATATTGGTCTAATTAAAAAAATCATTTTAATTCATTTGGAATGTTCGTAGGTAGCATTTAATTGTGCATTTGGTACGGAAGTGACGTCAACCCAACAGACTGACATGCAATATATAATTAGGTAATCCAGGCCGCCCCAGGCCCCAGCCAACGTTTGACTCATTGTAATTAATATGATACCACCAAAGAACTTACAGAGTTGGAAATCCCCTTAATTGTGCAGTTTCACTGCTTTGTGGGAAAGTAGAGCGTCTCTTGGAAAAACCTAGACGACTTAACGCAGGCCTTTATTAATATTCCCCAATAATTTAGGTTATTTAGGGTTATAATTTATAGAGATCCTAGTACTTAGAACACGTAATAATTGTCACTTTCATTGTGCCTCATTGAATTGAGCCATGATGATTTGCTTAAATAAAAAGTAAGCAAGCTCGTATAAGTTGGTTAAGTGGCCAGCTCTGGTGACGTAGAGCCGGGACCAAGAGCATTTCTGCATTTCAGCTGTTCATTTCATTTCATTTCCCAGCAGTGGGATGAAGTGGGTAAGGAAAAAGAAAGGAAATATCCATGCATACAATCCCTACCTGAAATAGTGAAATAGTCTACTTGCAGCTATCGAGAGCGCGTTGAAATCTTTTATATCGTGATTTGATCCGACTATTATTACGATTTACGAATAAGTACCTAACTACCATAGGTTTACTTTACAAAACTCTTTGTTACAGAATGAAAATAAGAAGAAAACAGATAACTCCTCATTCCCTCTTCTGGAGCCTGAGAGAGACAAGCAGAAACCTCCTTTGGCAGGTTAGTCAAATGCACAGATTAATAAGGATGTTAGTCAAAATGTTTTTTTTTTTTCTGTGCTGCTTATCAGAAATCATTTATTCCCACTTGATTCCCACCTAGTGGAATAAGGGCAGGAAGAAGAAGAGGAAGAATCAGAAATCATTTATATTCATTAGAATTACAAGGATCATTTCGAATCGCATTGTAAGTATCCTGCCGTGTATAATTATCTTGCTCGAGTGATTCCGCACTTAGGTATTCAAATTACTGACAGATTAATACCCTATTGTAGGGTGTAAAAATATCTCTGAAAAGACTGTTTCAAAATACTGAACTAGGGATTCCTTCCTACCACATAATATAAGTACTTACACGTATCCCTACAACAATTCGTAGACAAGCAAGCTCGTATGAGTTAGTGCCAAACTTTGGTGACGGAGTGCTAGAGCCGGGCACGAGAGCGCTCACATGTAAATGCCACTAGCGGTCACCCATCTAAATTAAGATCGCGCAGAATGTCGCTTAACTTAGATAATCGGTGAAGATTGACTAAGTAAGGTACGCCACGAGCGCTTCGTAGACGAAACAGTTGTATCACAGGGCACGTCACATTCCAAGGCAGTAAGTAATAGGTACACCTGCACCTTTACTGCCTTTATTACATACTCTACGTACATCTTACGCACGGATGTTACATTGGACTCTAGCGAAACGTAATAGTAGATTAGTAGCCAAGGGCTGTAAGACATCAATTGCAGCCCGAGATATTTAGGCGCCCTCGCTGCGCTCGTGCGCCTATAGTTCGAGGGTGCAATTGATGCTTACACCCGAGCTAACTACTCTGCTTTACATCTCGATTGTGAGGTAAGTAGAAAAAAACCGGCATTACCAGAATAAAATATTGTTAATTGCTGCTTCAGCTTCCATTTTCATTGAATCGGGAGTGCAGCTTATATCTTCATCACTTGCAGAACTCATGTTTTTTTCCTAATTAGCACGTAATTATAAAAAAATCCCAAAAGCAAACGATATTTAAAGTAAAAGTTTTCTATTTCCGCCTTTTTTTATCTTTTTTTTTAAATTTTTTTTTCAAGAACGATATTGAGCTTCGCCGTTCGATTTAAAATTGATGACTATTATACTCATACGAAGACAAGGCTGAATAGTGAAGCGACCTCTTTTGTCATTGGACTGAATGCATGATGTCTATTGCCAGTATGATGGTTAAATGTACGCGAACTTTTTGAAAGCTGAGGTGTTTTTTTTAATTACTTACCGCCCTAGGGCTTTTCTAGCTACATTATTACCCTAGAGCGCTAATTGGTCACCTACAAGCCCCATTTGGGGGTAATAAGGACCTACTTACCGAATATGAGAGATGTAAAGTATTATTTACGTAGGTATACAACTACTGGTAACAGAAATAACGGCTTTTAAACCCCTATATAAGGTTGAAAGTAACTAACATGAAAACTTCAAATAAACAACACAAACATCCAAACTATGTTGCAGCCGCCTCCTGAAACCGCTCTACACCTAGTATTTTTCATGAAAGACATTCCGCGACCATAGACTGATAACATTCCGTTCTCCTGCAGTGCTTAGAGTCCTTTCCATGAAAGAAGTCCCGCAGACGCGGCGCTGTAGTCGACCTTAAGTATTATTTCTCGGGCAGCACTTTTAACAACTTTAGGCATTGGAAACAAGACTTTGATCACAGAAAACAAATAAAAACGAACTAGCATCCGAACACATTTAACAGCACCTGACAACTAATTTAAAATTTACTTTTAAAGTTTAGTTCCGGAAATTTCCGCGGGACTTCTTTCATGAAAAGGACTCTACCGCGTCGTCTAGTGTAGTAATATTGGCACCATTATGTCGCCTACCATAGCGCCTAGTCGCGGAGATGTCGTCGTAAAGCACTCATAAAGGTATTGGAAATTGGACGTAGAGTTATAGTGACTAGTAATTTACTAAGAATATGCTCTCGCACAACTAGGTTCAAACGCACCAGTTGCCCTTGGCAAGCGCGATATTTTCCTGCAATGTGACGTACGTAGCTGTCTCTGGTAGTTGCTTTGTCGTCACCCTTGTCTTTATGCTTTGTACGTCTTGGATTTGCAAGTCGAATGGTAGAGTAGTAGAGTTGAGTCAGCTGCGGTAAGACCTAGCTGCAGTTTTGAAACAGATTATTTATCTTAATTATCTTACGTAATAAATACCTTATTTTATTGGTCTTATATTTATAAGCTGAAAGCGTTTCTCGCGTTTTTTATGTAGCAGATCTCTTGATAGACGCATGCAGAACATAAATCTGTGGCTTTCAATGTAAGTATCTGCTCATACTTTTTCAGGTCCAGAGGTAGATGACTTGGACGGAGATAACAGCCACACGAACAGCGGAGCCTACCCCGGCATCGACGATGGACTTCTTGGCACTGACGATACCAAACCACCCATTACTGATATTGACGGTAAGTGTACTCCGGCAAACCAAACCAAGTCTCCCGATCATAGAAACAGCCTATGATATATTTGATAGACTCTCTAGCTGTTCAGAAAAACCAACGTTTTTGGGTCCTTGCCTGCGTGACAGAGCTAAAGAAAAGAGTAATTAGAGGTCTAGGAGGCCGCCTAAACAAGAAACAATTCGGTAATTTAAAGTTTAGTAAAGTGTTGTCTTATTATTTACCTAAGTACTTTGATTAAACTACATTGAAGTGAACAACGACTGATAACATTGTCGGTGTAGGTACGCCGGGTCAAGCCTTGGTCAACACAATCTTGTGTGACCGCATTGTGCGGGCAGGACGTGGTTTTCGATACTCTTATCGAGGTGTCAAAGAACGGGGAATTTTTATAAGGGGGTTTCTAATTATCTATCGGTAGGTACCTACCTAAGAAAACCTGACGAGCAGAATGTTGCATAGGTTTTACCATGAAAAGTCCGAGAAGCCTAGGCAATGATTAAACAAGCAATTTATGTCCTAACCTAAGATGCTTATTATACACTGACACGCAAGGCGCCATCTTTACTAATATTATGAATGCAAAAGTAAGGCCGGGTTCCCACTACGCCGGACCGGCATTGAGCTATTCACATTATCCCGGATCAGGCATTTTTGCCGGTCCGGCGTAGCCTAACTCTGTCTATCGCGCTTTTACGCCAAAACTACTGAACCGATTTAAATGAAATTTGGTACACAGATAGTCTAGAACCTGAGAAAGGACATAAGCTACTTAATGGGAAAAAAGGTTGTCAAGGGTTGAAAGGAGGGGGGAGGGGGGGGGGGGGGGATGAAAATTATACGGAAGTATCGTCATTTTTAGAGCTCGAAGCTTGAAACTTAGATTGTTGATTCGATATAAATAAATTGACATTCGAAGTTTGTAAAAGTACTATGCTACCCAAAGACACTATTCCACGCGGACAAAGTCGCGGGGCACAGCTAGTTTTTTATATGTTGGTGTATAAGTGCTGCTTATCTTCCATGAATGATAATCACATTGTTTGGTTCCAGGAGACGATCTGGACGACGATAAGACAGAACCGGAGATGCGCGACGACGGCGTCGGCACGGAGGACGACGGTAAATGGCCGTGGATGGGCGGCGATGAGCCGGACTATCCCTATGGTGATTGGCTTGCTCCATATAATCATCATCACCACCCACTCACTCTTACATTACTTATACATACCTTTTTTTATTCTATGACCATTTTAAGAATGTACGTTACTTTATGAAAGCTTGTACCACGCTTGTGCTGTGATTAATGGACTTGTACCATTAATCACAGCACAAGCGCGACTTTTTACATTTGATCACTGTCGAGGTTTGCATGACTCATTCATGTCATGGGATGTACCTGTGGGGCTCCGAATCGGTAATCTAAGCTGTGGTGTAGGTATATACATACTCATTATGCGCATGTTTTTTTAAAGTTTGGAGCATGTGATATTTAAAATTATGATAGGTAGGTACCTACTGGTTGGTTGATAAAGTTGAACCTGAAACTTTTATTTGTAAAATTAAAAATTTTGATTAGTAATTCGTGCGAGTAACACTGCGAGAAGCAGCACCCATAGTAGTGTGAAACTTGCATGAATAATTGAATAACTAGGTAACCAAAATGCAAATGGGCCTTTATGTACCTACTGCAAACTGTTGTTGTATCCGCTCTATTGGCTTGTAAATTGGATTCCAAAGTTATGACGATAGCTTTATTTTCCAGATAACCATCTAACACCCAGATTCGGATTGGACGACCGGCCGATCTCTCCCATACCTTCGGTGAGTTAACGATTATCAACTTGATATTAGGATTCTATTTACTTAGGTACCTACCTAGTTATAACATTTAATCGTGTCTAACTTCAAAGTTTATTTATTATGTAACGCAACGTTCCGTCGCCGTCGTATGTATGTCTAGATCGGTCAAGGGTGTCTAGATACAACCAGTATAGTCACATCAGGAAATGATTAGGTACAAAGGTAGTAATTCAGAAGTCAATATTGTTTATATCTAACACTCAAAATACGATTTTGTTTCATAAGGAAACTAATATTTGAACTTAACTAATAGCACAACCGGTTGTTTGTGCATACGTACACGTTGAACCACTAGAAACTGACATTTTACAAAGTCACACTTTTGATTTTCAGACCATTGATGTGAACACTTACCAGCAGAAGAAGAACCTAGCTCAAGGCATGATGGATCTGGCACTGTTGTCTGCTAACGCCAACCAACTCCGATACGTGCTAGAATCTGCCAGCTCGCATCCTTACTATTATCCTAGCCTGGTGTTCATCTCGCTTAGTATCATCTTTCAGGTAAGCTGGCTGTAAGCGGTTTTTCAAACATGTCACCTTATTAATATTAGAGTAGGTACATGAGATCACGGACCATGTGGTCATGTGGTTGGTAGGAACTTGCTAGGTACTACGTTTTTCAATCGCTGCTGTACGGAAATAACGCTGGAAAGTGTAGCGTAAGACGAGCTAGAGAGAATATCTACTAAGGGTCTGGGATCTTATGCTCACTTCGAAGTGGGATGGCATCATGTCAGGCGTCGTCTCTACTAGAGTAAAGGCTGGTTTTTACAGGGTCAGTAACTGACTTCGATTTCGAGACAAGTCAGCGCTGACCCGAAAAATACCCAATGTAAACTGATTTGAAGGCAGTACAGCGGCGGGAAGTCAGCGCTACCACGACTACTGACTCCATGTAAACGAATGAAGTCAGTGTCGGCGGCAGTTTCGGCGCCGATACTGACTTGCGCACTGACCCTGTAAAAACCTGCCTTAAATCTCTGCCGAAGTGAGCATAAGGCCCCTGGAAGCCGTTGGGTGTCGCAGGAAGGGGACAGCTCAAAAGGGATTATGGGACTAACCCAAAATTCTCATTACGGTAGATGGAAATAAAAGGCACAAGACCGGTCGCTTTGGAAATGTATGAGGACTATCTTTAGCATTGTACGTCATTATGGTATATATAATAAAACGAAACTTACATTACAGATTGCAGTTGGAATCGGCCTGATCCTCAACAGCCGGTATGACGTGAACGACAAGAAGGAAATCTGCAAGGCGGACAAGATAAACAACTTCACAGTACTGGGCATCTTCCTCGTCACAATCGTCAATGTGTTCATCACGTCGTTCAGCGTTGCCTCGCCTACAATCACCGTGTCTACGGGAGGACCTGTTATACAACAGGCGGGGTAGACTGAACTACTCGAAGCATTAAGACTCGGGTTCTGTTCAATTTTCATGGAACCAGAACCACTGTTTGCAGCTGGATTCGTACCCACCTGCAAAAAGTGGTACTGGTTCATTTTGAGGTATTTTAATACTGCTGCACTCAAGAGACTTCATAGGTATTGTACTGTCTTTGTTCGTTATATTACCTTGGACGAATTAACCATTACTCATTGGTAAGAAGCGTTGATTATCTTGTAAGTCTCTGAGTGTCGCAGTTGGAAAAGAGACCTAAAGCGATCTGATTTACCCCAATTAGTTGGAATACATGTTTTTTTTTCATTCTTCGCAACATGTGGAAAACTTCAGTACACTCTAAAGCCGGGTTCGAATAACTGCAAAAGCTATATTTTAGATTAAAATATTTTCGTACTAGTTTTTCACAAGTAGAAATTTTATTGAGAGTTGGTGGAACCCGCAGTAGATTTGGTATCGGAGTTTTATCTGATCGCAGTTTATGCCACACATTAGCATGTGGCGTTTTGAGCTTTAACACCGAGCTCTTATCAACCACGCAAAATACTCTGTAACCGGTTGTCCTGTCTTGAAAGGAATTACAGTAAAACAGGATATTGTGTCCGGGAAATGAACAAGTGATATTTTTAGTCTCTAAATTATTTTGTACAGTGAAATTATAATTTCAAAATTATTTGTTCGGACCAAATTGTATAGATAATATTAGTGTAATCAGCAATGCATTTTCCAGTCAATCTTATAATAAGTGTTATCTTATCAATCGCGTTTTACGCAATGTACTTACCTAGTAAGAAAATAGGGCAATATTTTGCCATTGACATTAGCATAATAATTTTATTATATACATAGACTACAGTTCAATATAAAAATGTGTTTGTGAGACAAGACTGCAGTGATACCTATTCATTAATACAATTTAGATTCAGTTTCTCACATAACGCCTGAATACTAAAACGCTACTGGCAAGGCAAGGCCATTTTAAGTGGTGATTTTTTGAGTGACGCTTCAGATTCGGGCGTAAGGCTCGTATTCTTAAAATAATCGTTCTACTCAAGCCTCGATTTGAGTATAGATACTCATACAAAAATCTATGCTTGAGTCCAGATCAGTGCCTTGTAAGTACTTAAAAAACAACTCATGAAACATGGCAATAGAAAACGTTTTCTGAAAGAATATTATTACCGCTTTTTTTAATCCGAGGAATAATTCTTATTCTATTGTTTGAATCTTACTGATTTAAAATAATTAAGGACAGAATAGGATTTACAATATTTTTATAACTTTTAATTTACAATGTAATAATAGTACATTATGATATGAGTGCGGTAAGTTGAAAATTACAGCCGAGGCGATATTGCCAGCCCGAGCCGTAGGCGAGGGCTACAAGAAAGCAGAGGCTGTCATTTTCAAAGTGCACGTATGTCATTATCGTTTTATAACACATTTGCGAGGAAATAAATAAAACTCGTTATAAAAGTGGTTTAAAAGTAAAATTAACTTATTAATTTTATAAAAGTAAAAAGCGCGGTAATAATTTGTACTTGATCACAAATTAGCGATACGCGCGCATCAGCGCTATAAACACTCTTTGCTAAGATTTAAAAAAGGTTCGTTCTTTTTAGACGGAGTATATAAAATAATATTGATAAACCGTACGTTTTACCTTACTTTCTAATACGAATAAATCACTTAGTTAAAGTAGTTAGAAATTTTTTAACAATTTGTAAAAGAATTAAATGCTTATTTTTTATCTCCCAAAGTCAATTTTATTCATAAAATGTTGACCACTTTACTGACATAAAAACTCTTTGCTAAGATTTAGAAAAGGTTCCGTTCGTTTTAGTGGGAGCATCTTGATAAACCGTACGTTTTACATTACCATAACGCACGAGTGCGTAATGACATACATCACGATACTGAAATTGGTGAAAAAAGAGACCCTTTACGAGCAAATGTGTTATAAACTTTATTACTTAATCAAATGTTTGTGTAAATAGTATAGAAGCTATTTTTATCAACGCTAATCGGATCTCAAGTACAGTATAATTATCTCAAAGTTTTATGTTTAAATATGTTGTTACTTTTGAAATTAGGAGATTCAGGGTTATCCAAATGTCGAAATATTACGAACTATCAAAATTAGTTTTGTTAGTTAAATATATAACTATTTGTGTGATATATGGGCGAATACTCAAACCCCACTCAACGCTTAAATTATTGCCATCTCTTACAAATGAGTAATGTCAAACAGAGGCAGAGCACCACTTAAAATTTTAAGTGGTGCTCAAATTTTGTATGACGTTTGAGTATTTCAGCCATAAAGTTATGGATATAGCCTCATAATATTGTAGAAAATATGCTTCAGACCAATTAACTTGTACCGTGCCTCATTTTGTAATATAAAATAATGAATCCTAAAATTGATAATTTTACTAAATAAAACAAAGAACCTTCAGAATCCAAAAATGTATTGAATACAAAACAATCTAATAAAATTGTCAGAGATGGCAATTTTTCTATTTTAATAATAGTAAAAAGGAGAAATAATGCCCGTCTGTCCAGCACAGGCCTAAATATATTACAATAATAAATGTGGGCGCGTTTTGGGACTCAATTCATATAAACTAACCTAAATTAGATAAAAACTTGCGGAACTCGATAACAAACCAACAAACATCCAAGTTCACCAGCATATAACGAACGGTTACATGTTTATATCGATGACAGATCGTGTATTAAAACACCCGTCAATAAGCTTTGATTAGAATAAACAGCCTAATCCATTATTCTGTTGGTGGACTGTGGAATAAATTCGTGAAACATCAAAATTAAAGACCTTACCATACCCTACTATCCTGTTACCGAATCCCGCGCCATAACAGATTTACAATATAAATATTAATATCATTAACCTTTCAATAATATTTCATACAGATACAGCCTTACGATGTATGGTGACAGTACGTATTTTGTGAATCGCCAATTTTTTCAGCTGAAAGCTACTTAGACAGTTTAAGTGACACCTGTCAAAAAGTTTTGGGTTACGCCAGCGTTTTAACCAGCCGTTTAAGTGTTGGTGCATTAGAGCCTCAGCGTAAGATAGTCTTTCCGATGTTAAAAACTGCGTCCCAAAATAACAAAAATTAAATAAGTTTATAGGAACATAATGTTTTGTAAAATGGAACAAAATTGCATCAGAACGCCCTATCAAGCTTTCGAGTACAGTGCTACTATTACGAGAGAAGAAAATATTTTATTATTCTAGCAGGTCCAGGTACTGAAAAAGGACCTTCCTTTAGTTTAACCATATTCTACGAGAGATATTTTATAGCTTATGGTATCTATTTTGGAAGTACCTAATCAATATTTGAGTTTAAAAGCTTTTCAAATGTATTGGGTAAAATGCAGTCTTAGTGTTTCGCGAGATATTCTTTTTAGACTAAGAAATTTGGTAACAATAACTGCAAGGGTCTAATATAGTGAAAACTGACATGCAATTCACGCCTACAAATTTGCGAAACACTGAAGACACTGATGAATAATTGAGGAAATCGTCTTCGACCATAATCCACGTTGATTTAGATTAACCGGTTGACAGCCCACTTTAAACATTAACGTGTATAAAATAAGGAACAATTTACTCTAAAAACATTGCCAACAAAGTGACTTACCAGGCGTTGTTTAGTTCGAAAGGCACCAATGTTCTAAACCGTCTGAAAATGACACTGGAATAAGAGTTACTTTCCCTTGCACGTGTATTGCCTTCGTACGAATGTACTCTTGCATGTTTAGTGCAAAATCAATGGCAGATGTTCTAGCCAAATGATTTACTCTGATACATTTAAAAAAAAATAACATCAAGAGTTTTTCGTGTCGATGTCTGTGTGGTATGGGTCAAAGATGTTAGTGTTGTAGGTATCTTATTCAAAGAGGTTACAGTGGTGGATTTTATGGCCCCAATGTGAACGATACATTTACTTTGTGGTGATTGATATCCTATGATGATCTTAAAGATATAAGCCTCTCAAAGATCTTAAGGTGCCGTTCAAAGAATTTAGGGTATCTCTCTTACAATATAAGGGGCTGTCGAAGATCAGCAAGTGTATTTTATAGATGATGTAAGTGGTGTATGGTCGAAGAGGCGTGATTCAAAGGTGTTTATATGGCGTCGATGTCTACATCCAGATCATCGTCGTCAGTAGGCTTGGCGCGCGCTGGGCTTGCGACCGCCTTGATAGGCGTCGCCTTGGCGCGGTCATCGTACTCAATCTGAAATATTATTACCACTTAGTATAGTTGTACATGAAATACTAGAAAATATACAGAGGCCCTTAAAAACCAAACATGAAAATGTTCACTACTGGTGGGACATCATCATGTTGCGTTCACACTCAGCTGCAGTCAGAATTGAGCAGGGAAGTGGGTATGAGCATAGTGTAAACACGATCATGCCTCTGTCCCGGCGTGTTCATGTCCTTTCTCCCTAGAGAATAAGTCTGGCATGAGCTGAGTTTGCACGCGGTATGAGACGTTGAAGTGAGCGACACGTTAACGTGTCTGGTTATTACTACCTACTGGTTGTGCTGCGGTGTTGCTATTCGGCCTACGTGCATTGTTTCTGTGGACGAGTCGTGAGTTGAAGGGAATTGAAGCTATCGGTGAGTGTTTTTCATCACCAGTTTTAGAATAAATTAAATAAAATCTATTGTACCTATAAAACTGAAAAAAAGCCAACTAAAATTAAGGAAATGGATAAACTAAATATGCAGATCTACTAAATAAACGATTCTGATTCCGAAAATCGAGCTTATCTGTTTGTTTGTTCGCGGATCACACCTAAACTACTGGACCAATTTCAATGAAACTTATACCATTCGCAAGCCCTTTTTCCGGATTGAAACATAGGCTATATTTTATTGAAATCAAAGACGTGGCTTCTGAGAAACAGCTTGACCTCTCTAAACATAAAGCAGCCTTTGGCACGAGGTTCATCGTATGCTGGTGACAGATACGTGCAAAGTGTTGGGTATCAGGGTAGTGTTGTCGTGAAAGTAAAGTGAATACCTCGATGTCCTCCTCCTGCTTGTCGTCGTCACTCGAGTCCTCCTCGGCCTGCTGCAGCCACTCGAGGAACGGCTGCGCTCGCCGCCGCACCTCCGCCGCCACCTCCTTGGACGCGTACTTCTTGGACGGCTTGGCGGCCCACTCGAGTATCGCCTTCTCTTCTACTATATCCTCATCGTACAGCAGCTGAAATACATTTTATGGATTCATAAACAGTTCCAACATTCAAGGAGACATAGTGGACCCGAGGACTACAAGTCATGAGTTGAATTGTTAATCTATACTAATATTATAAGGAGGAAAGATTTGATTGTTTGTTTGTTTGTTTGTTTGCATTGAATAGGCTCCGAAACTACTGAACCGATTTGAAAAATTATTTCACTGTTGGGAAGCTACGCTATCCCCGGGTGACATAGGCTAGATTATAATACACAAAAAATTAGGGATCCTTACTAAAACTCCAATAATGTAACACAAGGTGTAAAAATATAACAAAAAAAAATTAATTTCATACAGTATAATATGTCCCAAGAAATAAGTACCTACAATTAGGAACTCTGTTCCCCACACTAGACTAAACATAAATAGCCTGTACAGTGACTCATCCTGGACTCTCTTCAAATTTTATATTATAAAAATCCCATAATAAAGTTGGGTTGTGATATTACCGCGTGTACACCATGCCCATGCCGTTGCCTACATTATTGCCGCGGACTTATTGCCACAGCAACATCGCCTTTATTCTCACTAGAGAGCGAGGGCATAAACTTAGGCCAGGAGCGTTCACACCATGCTCGTGCTCACTTCCCTGCCGACTGCGGCATAGGGGAACGCAATATATGACAGTTGGATAGTGTAGTTACCTTCAGTATGGCGGGTACTTTAGGCAGCAGCGTGGGTTGGTCGGCGCACATGGCGGTGAGCGCGTGCAGCGCAGCGCGCTGGCCGCGTGGCTCGACACTGCGTGAAGCGGCGCAGCAGCGCGCGTGGATAGTGTAGTTACCTTCAGTATGGCGGGTACTTTAGGCAGCAGCGTGGGTTGGTCGGCGCACATGGCGGTGAGCGCGTGCAGCGCAGCGCGCTGGCCGCGTGGCTCGACACTGCGTGAAGCGGCGCAGCAGCGCGCGTGGATAGTGTAGTTACCTTCAGTATGGCGGGTACTTTAGGCAGCAGCGTGGGTTGGTCGGCGCACATGGCGGTGAGCGCGTGCAGCGCAGCGCGCTGGCCGCGTGGCTCGGCGCGCGTGAAGCGGCGCAGCAGCGCGCGGTGGCGGCGCACGTCGCCCGCGAAGGCGCCGCCGCGCACCAACACCTCGAACAGCACCAGCGGGGCCTTCGACTTCACTTCCAATCTATTAAACATAAACGCAACATTCTGTGATCACAACCTACCCTTATACAACATCTATGATAAGCTGTAACTTGACGTCTAACTATGAGCATCCTAATAAATAAATAATAATAATAATAATAATAATAGCATCGATTCATAGTTAGACGTCAAGTTGAAGTTACAGCTTATCATAGAACGACGACCTCACAGTTGTGAAAATTGAAACAGGCTTAAAAAGTAAGGCTAACACTTAAATTCTAGCATCAGTACATACATGGATGGTGGGATCCAACCGCCACCGCCTGAACTCGAAAATTTACTAACCCACTGCAAACAACTCAAATTAGAATGCATCCTGAACTGCAATGCCAACGCACACAGCACGGTATGGGGGGGATGTCAAGACACGAATGAAAGAGGCAGAGACCTCCTAGACTTCGTTCTAAGACACAACCTAAACATTCTCAACAGAGGATCGGAGCCAACGTTTGTAACGTCATGGGCTAAGACCATTGTAGACGTCACACTAGCCACACACTCCATCGCAGAACTCATAAATGACTGACACGTGGCTACTATGAAGCATCGTGTGCAGACCACAGACGGATTAGATTCAGCCTAAGAATAGGCGACCTAATCCCTCGCAAATACAAAAATCCCAAGTATACAGACTCAAGTCTTTTCGCAGAAACGATGAACAAAGCTCTAACCGAGCTAAAAGAGACTGAAGCCACAGCGCTGCTTACACCAGCCGAAATCGAAACAACGCTCGCGTCACTGGTTAATAGCATAATAGCCAGCTACGAAACAGCCTGTCCTCTCACAACGGAAAGCAACAAAATAGCGCATCGTAAGGACAGATGGTGGAATAAAACCCTAACCAAACTGAGAAAGAAAGTTCGTCACCACTTTAATAAGGCGATGAACACCGACAATGAAAAAGACTGGGCAGACTTCAAAATAGTAAGACAGGAACTTAAACGTGAAATAAGACAAAGCCGCAACAACTCTTGGAGGAAGTACAGCAACTCCATCGCATCACAGAGCGAAACGGCACGTCTGAGTAAAATACTTTCTAGCGATTCAAAGATAAAACTAGGCACTTTAAAAAAGCCAGATGGAACCTACTCGACAGCAGATAAAGAACAGTTCGAGCTTCTGCTAAAAACGCACTTTCCGGATTGTAACCTCGCACAAAACGCTAGTTGGGAAGACGACCATGGAAGTCACATTCCCAACAAAGAAGACTGGGAACTAGCTGAAGCCATTGTTACGGAGGAAGCACTTTCGTGGGCCGTAACGACATTCGAGCCGTACAAAGCGGCCGGCACAGATGGAATCTTCCCGGCTCTTCTACAGTGGAATTTCACTAAAATCGAGTCAGTGCTTACTGCCATCTTCAGGAGTTGCATTGCCTGGAAATACATCCCCCACGCCTGGAGGGAAGTTAAAGTAGTATTTCTCCCAAAGCCCGGTAAATCAGACTACACCCAACCCAAATCTTTCCGGCCCATAAGTCTAAGCTCTTTTCTATTAAAGACTCTAGAAAGACTTTGCGACCGACACATACGCAGCGGACCACTGCTTAAAAACCCCATAAACAATAAGCAACATGCCTATCAATCAGGTAAATCAACGGAACCAGCACTTCACAGCGTAGTACACAAAATTGAAAGCGCGCTAGAATGCAAGCAATCGTGCCTCATAGCGTTCATCGACATCGAGGGGGCCTTTGACAAAACAACCTTCCCGATCATAGAACAAAGCCTGAGGAAACAAGGGGTCGAAGACAATTTAAACGAATGGATAAACCAAATGCTCTCAAATAGGGCAGCCCTTACACAAAGCTCAGAAGTAACAAGATGCCTTGTTACGAAAGGTTGCCCACAAGGAGGAGTACTATCTCCTTTGCTGTGGGTACTTGTAGCTAACGAACTTCTAGAATCCCTAAACAAGGATGGGCTACACACAATCGGCTACGCCGACGACATAGCGATTATGATATCGGGGCTCTTCGAGTCGACTCTATGCGAGAAGATGCAAAGAGCACTCCGAATCGTAGAGTCGTGGTGCACACCCATAGCCTAACAGTAAATCCCACCAAAACAGAACTGGTTCTCTTCACTCGAAAGCTGAAATTGCCAAATTTTAACCTCCCCTCCTTATTTGGAACCAAACTGACGCTCAGCAAAGAGGTCAAATACCTCGGAATATGGCTAGACAGTAAACTCTCATGGGGTAAGCAACTAGAACATACAACGACAAAAGCCACAAATGTGCTATGGCAGTGCAGACGTGCCGTCGGCAAGGATTGGGGAATAAAACCAAAACTTTGCCTATGGATGTACACTGTTATGGTTAGGCCGGTACTGACCTACGGTGCCGTGGTTTGGTGGCCAAGAACAAATCTAGTCACAACAATCAATAAGCTGCAACAGGTGCAAAGGCTCGCGTGCTCCCTCATTACTGGGTGCGCGAAATCTACACCATCAGCAGCGCTGGACATAACACTAGACCTAATGCCACTCCATCTACATATACAAAAAGAGGCAATGGCATCAGCGCTAAGAATAAAATCCACAAACCAATGGAAAGGTAATGCAAAAACAACAAACCACTGTAAGATTTTGGACAAAGCCACACGAGCCATCCCGGAGGCTCTAAACGGCATTGACAGAATAGCGACAACATACCTCACGAGTAAGAAGTACAAAGTGGAAAATCAAGAACGGACGGAGGATCACACTTCTACTCACAACATCTATCACATCTACACAGATGGCGCCAAGCAGAAAGCAGGAGTGGGCTGTGGATTCTACTGCCCTGAGACAGGGCTATCTCACTCGCAACCCCTCAGCAACTCAGCGACCGCTTTCCAGGCAGAGACCCTAGTAGGGCTCTTCCTGGCAGCAACAGAAATGTACCGGTCCACAGCGCCAGTTACTGGCGTAGGCACTGCAAACGAACCGGCACAACTAATATTCATAACTGACAGCGCAGCACTCATGAATGCACTGAGCAGATCTGTCACAAGGTCAAAATCTATTGCAGCATGCCACACTGCAGAAAACACAAGTCTCTGCAGACCCACCTCGGCAGAGATAAGAAACAGACTGAAAATATATTCCAAGAAGGAACATCAGAAACAATGGGAGCGCAGATCAGACTGCAAACATACAAAAATAATGCTTCCTGCAACGGACGCGCACATCACAACGACACTACTAAAGCTAAGACGCGAAGAATTGAGGATGATGGTGGGTATAATCACGGGCCACTGTGAACTGAACTACCATCTCCTCAAGATCGGAGCGACAGACAGCGACCTCTGTCGTGGCTGTCTTCAGGAAAAAGAAACAGTAGAGCATGTCTTGCTACATTGCTCTGCCACAGCTGAAGCCAGATCCAAAACAGGACTGCAGGAGCTGATCGGGTCTCACTCCTTGGCATCCACAACACCATCGGGGATGCTGGAACATTGCTGTCATCAACCCAAAGTCCTTCTCCGTTACTTCAAGGAGTTGGGCTGGTTGGGGTGAGGTCAGCAGGGGGACAATGCACAATACACCCCAACGCGGGACGTCAGTGCAGATCTTATTCCCCCACGACGAATTAGAATTAGATGAGCATCGATTAGAGATTGAGGAGGAGTACCCAGAAGGGTGAGCACGGCCTCGGAACACATTCAACAATCGCCGCCGTTACGTAAACCTATCGTATTCGAGTCAAGTCGCCGCCAACCGTTGGAACATCACCGTGCAGTGTTTCTGAGATACACCACAATTATTCATGCTGAGACCTCTGGTATCCGCTATCACTCTCACAGCCACGCTTGAAGCAAGACCGCATTTATTATCAATACAAATATCAATGTTATGTGAATGGTGCACCTCATACCTCTCAGCTTCATTGAGCAGTTCAACAGAGTTGATGTTCCCGGCAGCAGAGCGTTGCTTCAGGAATGCGTAGAACAGATCCATGCGTTGCTTCTCATTCTTCTCGCTGTCCTCGGACACCGTCATGCATTTGGCGCCTTCAGTTAGATCTGCCGAAATTATCAACAGGTATGAAATCTACAGTTATCGATCTACGACTTTCTCTCGACATTCGTTTTAAATGCTTTCTATCGTTTCAAAATATTTCAGTTACAGAACGGTGTTTGAGACTTCAACCATCCCATCTAATCGAAGACAGGCCCTTTGGTCCTCCATAAGTGGCACACTTATGGAGGACCAAAGGGCCTTTTGAAAATAGGTCATTCCGGCGCACTTAATAACAATGACGAAATGAGTTTTAACGCTCGTGATTTTACTCTAGAATTCTTCACTTCGCTCTGGATTAAAAAAATCGCTCTCGCCCTAAATACTTTATTTTGGTCCCTTATAACACAGTGTATTATTTCAGACGACTTTTACAAATTTGCACACATCTATGACGATTTATTAGAATGATGTTACCTTGCATACGAGCCTTGACGGCCGCCTCGCTAACATCAACGGTCCAGTTGCCATCATCATCATCACCGTCGTCCTTGGGCGGTGCTTTAGGCTTGCTGCGGGCGTGCGGGGTCACCGGACTCACTGGCTCACTCTCCTGAAACAACACAAAAGATGTTATTCATCGGTGTTTTCGCGCTGATTCCAAATTTATCCAGACTAGCTACGAAACCCTTATTTTGCCAAAACACAGAGGCGGACAGGATAGGATAAATAGGTATAGGAACTCACGGTTTTCGATCGATCAGGTATCCAATCCAGCTGCAGCTGTCCACGTGCGAGATCCAAGAGGAGAAGGACCTCAATATTCCACAATCAGAGAAAGCACAAAAATTCACAAAACCACCAATTGCATCACATTAGCGTCCATTTGCATACTGGCTCGTCGGAGACATCCGAGAGCCCTCGCGAATTCTTCGTGAGTTTTTTAAGGGTAGGGCAGAGATAAAAATGGGATATGAGCATTAGAGCAAAAGGGATAGGTACTCTGTGTTTTGGCCTAACCAATCGGTAACAATAAGTTTTCAACAATAATTTATGCAGCCAACAGATTTATAACTGTCGAACAATTAAACCGTGTTTTTTTTTAAATTCTATATCAATTTTGCAAAAAGGGATCCTGTACATTTATACAGATAATTACGGTCGTAGTAACAGTCTCGCAGCGAAACGAATTCGACCAACGCAGTTGCCTTCAGTTACTGACGTGCTGTGTGTATGCTACTTACGTTCTTGGGCGTCGTTGTTAGCATCAGTCATAGATATTTATTCACCATTTAGATCACAATATGGGACACTTGGCTTTGTTTATAACATTGTAGTTGTCATGATGGTTGTGTTACTTACGTTCTTGGCGTCGTCGTTAGCGTCATGGTTGCCGTTGTGTTACTTACGTTCTTGGCGTCGTCGTTAGCGTCATGGTTGCCGTTGTGTTACTTACGTTCTTGGCGTCGTCGTTAGCGTCATGGTTGCCGTTGTGTTACTTACGTTCTTGGCGTCGTCGTTAGCGTCATGGTTGCCGTTGTGTTACTTACGTTCTTGGCGTCGTCGTTAGCGTCATGGTTGCCGTTGTGTTACTTACGTTCTTGGCGTCGTCGTTAGCGTCATGGTTGCCGTTGTGTTACTTACGTTCTTGGCGTCGTCGTTAGCGTCATGGTTGCCGTTGTGTTACTAACGTTCTTGGCGTCGTTGTTAGCGTCATGGTTGCCGTTGTGTTACTTACGTTCTTGGCGTCGTCGTTAGCGTCATGGTTGCCGTTGTGTTACTTACGTTCTTGGCGTCGTCGTTAGCGTCATGGTTGCCGTTGTGTTACTTACGTTCTTGGCGTCGTCGTTAGCGTCATGGTTGCCGTTGGCCGGCTTGTCGCCGGCGCCAGGTCCAGAACGCTTGGATCTCTTGCCGCGGTTACCTTCCGTCACGGACGTGCCCTGGATATTACAAACAACATGTTACGTCGCTGAATAAATATTGTCACCGCATAAAATAACGTAAAGTTGTAATAAAAAATAAATATTAACAATCTGCATCTAGAGAAATTTGTACATCGTTTATGAATCCGAGTGTGTGTTTCTTGTGTACCCACAGTTTTCAAAAATTCTGCATTAGATCGTGGAATAACATACCCCTGAGGGGTAAGCACTAATGCATTTGACAATCGCACACGTATCATAAAGGCATATTTTTATTTACACTGCGCGTCGACACTGCAATGGTTGTCGCGTTGACACGCAACGTGACTCGAATACTCGTAATGCGAGGATTGTCCTGTTGGTTCGTCCCTACTCCCTGGGACGTAGAAAACTCCATTCACCAGTTTGTGAAACGTGTTTTCGGCCGAGATATGACGTCAACCCTATTACTCATCATCATCATCAGCTCCTTGCCCTTTTCCCACTTTATGTGGGGTCGGCACAACATGTGTTTTTCTTCCATGCTCTTCTATCAGCCGTCATCTCAGTTGTCACTCCTTTCTTACCCATGTCGTTCTTCACGCAGTCCATCCATCTTTTCTTTGGCCTACCTCTACTCTTATATCCATCTACATTCATATCTAATACTCTTCTTGTTACATGACATTCATCTCTCCGCATAACATGACCATACCATGCTAACCTGTTGCTTATCATCTTTTCATTCACTGGTGCCACTTTCAAACTTCCTCTGATATACTCATTCCTGATCTTATCCATTCTAGTCACTCCACACATCCATCTCAACATTCGCATCTCTGCCGCATGTACCCTTCTTTCATCCGTCCCTTTCATTGCCCAACACTCAACCCTATTACTATAAGAGTAAAATCGCTGTCAAATTGAGTATAATGGTAGCTGGCTAGTGTTTATTGCATTACCTGTCCGCTAGTATCAGCAGTGGGCGGGTTCTTGAGTATGAAGGTGTTGAGTTTGTGGTTGAAGTCGAGCACGCCGTGGTACCCGCACGCCTTGCAGCCTTGAGATATTGTGTTCCGCTTGGTGGACACTATCAGCTCTGTCTCTGGGTTGTCGCATTCCGGGCACAGAACGAACTTGCGGATAAATCTGAAACAATAACATGACGATGGGAATCACATTAATCATAATACTACGGAAACTAGATTGCTGATGGAATACTTAAGATGTATGAAAGTAAATATTAGTTACCCGTCCAGTAGATCCTGCAGTTTGGCGGAGTCGTGGCTGCCGTTGACAATGAAACGCTCGTTCTTGAAATCGAACTGCGTCTGAGCGCCCAGCTCGCATCCGAAGTACTTCGTCGGATCTACGGATATACAATACAGAGTGTAATAAAATCACTGCTATAAAACCACGCTCACTATATTGGTTACATAGAAAAAGTTCTTTCAAAAGATGTGTACTTTAAACCCTCTGTAGTAAATGATATGACTGTATAATGTAGGTACCGGTAGGTAATGGTAGGTACTCACAAGTGGCTGGACGTCCCAGCGCCTTTGCCACGTCGGGCATGTTGACGATGACGGTCTTAATGCCGTTGCCTTTGCCTTCCACCTTGGCACAAATCCTCGGCATCTAACACAAAAATAAGCATATCAGACATTGCAACATTGCATGTCGCTGCAGACTATGTTGCAGGTAAATAGTGTGAGAACTCACCTTGTACCGGTAGAAAGCGTCGGCGACATTTCGGTTCACGTTCAGGGTCCCCATTGCGGCGGTATAACTATGTACAACTATACTAAACTAACTATGACTTGATCTCTTGATATATCCAATTTTTCGCTAATTTTTACATAGAATCTGAAACAGAAATGTTTTAATCATTATTATGCTAATATAGTGTACTCTACAAATAGCTATAGTTTTGTACATTTCCAACAAGACTAAATCACCAGAATTTACTTTCTCATTTGGCCGATCATCATCTGTAGTAGACATCGTTTATTCACCTTTACGTATTTGTATCTAAATGCAACCTCTTTCTACGTAGCGGTATGTCGGTATGTGATGGCTATGCTAATCAGCAGGGTGCTGGTAGCATTAGGCAGTACACACACACAGCTGTGAAATACCTCCATGTAAGTGATGTACCTCGCCTAAACCGTGTTGATACCATAGAGAAGTTTTCTAACATTGATGGTACCTGCACAAGCACATTTTTTATTGCAACTTTACCTCAAAACAAGAGGCCATAGTGGTTACCTCGGCTAGTCAGAGTGCTAATAGCGTGGTGGTAGTATTACGTACACCGTACCCCTATCTCTAATAGGATAAGGGTTGAGTAACGGTGTGGGTGATGAATGTGATGATGTTACCTAGTGAAAATATTGAATTTGCTGTGACTGATGGTACCAAAAATAAAGTTGTAAGAAAATTATTGTAAATTTGTGATTGCCTGTGATATTTAAATTAATGCGAAAGTGGTGTTTTTTATATCAAGTGTAATAAGTACCTACATTGGCATTGATGGCATATTATGTATAATAAATATAGACTGATTACCTAAAAAGTTGTATCATTTAACTGGAGTAGGCTTGCCTAGTAGTTACTTATACCATCCTCTTAGCGTAGTCGGTTTTATCCACAGGAAAGACAAGGTCAATACGTGCCGAGCTGGCAAAGCTACGTTATTTTTATTTAATTTGACTTTTTTATTAGAAAACGGTGTAAATGGGCCACTATGGTGATTTCTGGAACTTTTATCCAATTTCCCCCTCCCAGCAGTCGCCGTGGTAGCTAAGGGGATTTTTGCGCAAAAGTTCCAGAAATCCCCTACGCAGGGGACTTAGTCAGGGGAAAATTGGAATGAGCCGATGGCACGTGTACAAGTACAGGTACATTTTACAATTGTTAGTGTTACCTATGCCGTAGTGTTTGTGTCGGCTAGTAGTGTTGGTAGCGTGGGCGAGTGGTCGCGGCTCGCGGCTCGCGTCATGCGTAAGGCGGGCGAGGGTCCCGCGCCGCTCACCAGTCACGTCTGCCGCAGCGGCAACAACTTCCGATGTCGGTTACTGCAAAATTTTGATGTTCTGCGAACACAATCGTAGTCACAAGTGGGCGGCGGAATGACGCCGCCTATCTACACTTTCAAACGAGCTGGAGACTTTCAAATTGAAGCTCTTAAACTATCCTGGCTTGACATCTAATACGACATCAATTTCTTGTTGAGTCAGTGATGCCAGTTTTACCCCCTAGACGCAACTATCGAAAACGATCAAGATAATGTGGCTAGTAGGTCTTTTTAGCCCACAGATAAGCTCGAATAAATAACACTAGCATACGTGAGCCAGAACGCAAGTTTATCATTTTCATATCCTTATTATTGTTGCAATGCAAAAAAAAATGAAAAAAAAAAAAAAAAAAAGTAAATAATGCCCAGTAATTTCCGGGCTTGAGCTACTCATATTTTTAAATGCACAGAATAGTCGAGTTGTGCACTCATTTTTTCAGTTTAAATTCAGTGCACGCATTCAAAGCAAGACTAAGCCCTCCTACTACGAGTATCATTGGCAACCATTTCTAAAAATAACAAGTGCCCACATTAAAGAATACAAGATGAACCATCTAACCCTGTTTGACCGTTGGCGTTGTCACGGCGACCTGGTGGTTGTCGTATTACCTGCGAGCAGTGTTTCTAGATGTGTTTAGCTTCATGCACGCTCGACGGCAATGGGCCGGCCTCCTGTTCGCAGCGCAACGTCTACTCTCCTCGCACTGTACTGATGTCTCTGTAACAATACACAGTAATGGTTAAATCTGAAATATTCGAGAAGTTAAAGTATACTCATCAATACGAACAACTTTATCAACAAAAAGAACAGTGTAAGTGCAGCATCCCCGATGGTGTTGTGGATGCCGAGGAGTGGGACCCGATCATCTCCTGCAGTTCTGTTTTGGACCTGGCTTCGGTTGGTAATGGATTTTGTGATCTTGCTTTGGTTTATATTACACAATAGGAGGCTTGGTCCGTACTAATTTACGGCAGGTCAGCTAGAGGGTACCAAAATAAACAGTTGTACGCCTTCCTTTTACCCAAAGCTAAGATTTTCTAACGTAGTTATAAGTGCCCGCGTAATAGAATACCCTCAGGCCGCTGTTTATCGCTGATTATGTTAATTTACCATTGCGCAATTCGGGCCATTTTCAAAGTGACTTCGACCACAAAGTTTAGTTAGACCACAGAATATTAGTACAAGATAGATAACAGTTTAAAGCCGACTAGTAACAGTGTATTTGTTTAATATTTTAGTACAAAGCCCACCTAGACAAAGCATCTAAATAGGAGAGTAAATATGGATGATTGTCGTCAGAGTTCATAATGATTTAAACCACAGTGGCATGACGTCAAATTACATTTTGTATAAACATGCTATCAAATTGCAAATTCTTTGTTTTCTCGAGCAGCAGGTAGGTAAGAGCCAAGATTAAACAACTTTAAATCAAAACATAGGTAAGTACATGGATATAAATAATGTGCGTCACAGACGGATCCTGACAAATTGCCGGCGTCTAGTGTTTCCGAATACGTTGATTTCGATTGGATATATTCAAAGGTCGAGTGAATAGGTATCGTCTAGGTGCGTGCTACATCGTCGACCGCATAGTCATATAACATCAGATAATATCATATCGTGGTAAAGCACTTGACAATCATGTTTTTTGGCTAACTCATTCTAACTTACTTTGTCTGATGGTGATGGAACTTAAATCACATAGGTACTAAAGAGAACTTTACGTGTTTTACTTCGGTCATTTCTAGTTATCACCTAATATGCCACGAGGAAGCTCTTTAGCCTTGATAAACGCTATAAAAACTTATTGTTGTCATACTAAAAGCCAAAGCTCACACAATTTAAAAACAAAAAACCAACACATTTGCGAATCATGTAGCACACACCGCGGCCTTGAGACGAGATCGTGTGATTGGTCAAAGCTTCACTCCCACATAGATAAATACCACGTAACATCCATCCTAGAGCTTCGGAGTATATTAGTATTGTAATGTAATACTGAATTGTATAGTGCTATGAAATGTAATTGAATACCCGCAGGCAAGTACGATGCCATTGCTCGAGTGTTCTGTATCTTATTGGATGGTTCGTCAAGACCATGCAAAGTCCTTGATGAAAGAAGCAAAGACTTAAAACAATATGCGGAGTTTGTGGGGTAAAAACTATACTGGTAACCAACAACTGCTGTAAGCGTAGCATGGACCGTGTGTGTACATTATGAATTACTAGCTTCCGCCCGCGACTTCGTTCGCGTCCCATTGGATCTTGTTAATTTTCCGGTATAAAAAGTATCCTATGTTACTTCTAATACCTCTAAGAATATGTGTACAAAGTTTCATGATGATCGGTTAAGTAGTTTTCGCGTGAAAGCTTAACAAATAAACTTTCATTCAGATTTATTATATTAGTAGGATTGAGAGGGTGACAACATTATGAATGTCGATGGAAGTTGTTAGATGGGAAAGCTCAAAATTTCACTTTGTAGATGTATGAAGAGGTGTGATGCTATGCTTGGGGCACCCAAGGGTTCGTATAATTAACTTCCTGTAATAGTGCGGATTTAGAACGCACATAATAATCATTAAATCTGTCAAGTTGTCAAATAGAAACCCTTCGCCGCAGGCCTCCCAGCAAGAGACTTCTTCAATGCAAAATTTTTGTATGTTTGTTCATAATGCGGAACCCCAAGTGGATATCAAGTATAAACAGTTCGCGGTCACGGTTATCGCCAGCAATCACTCACGATTTTACGGTCTCTCGTCGCATTCTGAGGTGCATTGCACAAATGCTCACCCAGGACAAATTGCTGAGGTTAACGAGTAGTATTTTCGTTCGTTTGAAAATAATAGTTCATTGTGTCTTCGATAAGTCTAGAACATGGCATGATGCTCATACCTTCAATTGCTTGACGAAAATAGGCACGGTAGTAGGATTTCCGCGGACGAACCCATACACAAAGAATCCAGTACTACTAAATCATTAGTATCGACATTATAAGAAAAATAAAAGAGTGTTCTAAGAATTGATTTATCATGTTGTAAACTGGCATCCCGATGTGCCACAGTAATTCTCACAAACTTCCAAAGCACTCTGCTTTATAAGCAGTAGGTATTTGGAATTCGTAATCGACTTCCACATAGAATCCGAAACTTCCGAACTCACATTAATTAAGGGTGACAAGACAAGTTCTCAGACCTATCGGAGCGCCACAGTGAAGTAGGTATATCAGACGTACAGCCAATCATAGAACAACCAATTTCTTCACCGAAAACCCTCATTATGGCAGGCAATGTAAGTAAACCATGTTTTAATACCTTTCCTATGTCCATTTCATTGATTCGATACCATTTAAGGAACCCTTCTTTAAAGGGAAAAGCACGCAGACACACTGCATGTTAGTCTTGGTGCCTACGGAGGTAGAAGTCGCCGCAGTGCGCAAACCGCGCCCAGTTCTCAGTCGAAATAAAATAATGCTTTATTGCGAGCCGGTACTCCAATGCAGTATTGTTGAAGAATATGTTATCCATTGTAAAACTGCTAGTACTTACAGATAAAGCTGGTAAATTATGGCTTCATGAATAAGTTATCTCGCGTTTATTTAAATAACGATATTTCCAAGCTGTTCTCTGATTCGGTAATTGTATTTAGTTTTTCATACTCTTTTGCAACAGACATAGTAAACCTCATCTTCGCGACTCGAATGCAACGATTGATAACTTTAAAAAATGTCGCATAAGAGATACGAATAATGATTAATTAAATAGTACTTTCTCCAGTAGGCTTGGTATGCCGAAACAAATGCGCGAACAACGTCGCTCGTCGCGATTTCTCGCCAGGCAGCAACCTATAAAAATAGCAAGAGCGATAACTCTTCAGCGAAACCCGGATGTAGAGAGAAGATTTGTAAACAACTAGGTACCTATTCGTTCCTTTTTTTTTATCAAACAGACACTAAGATAATCTAGAATTGCACGATGGTACGTGGTAGTCGATGCTAAACTGTAAGATGAAATAAAAATATTACGGCAGACATCATAGTGGATAAGTGGAGACGATTACTCTTGACAGAAACAACAGAGAACGAATATTAATCCATGAAGTTAAACGAGAGAATAAATCTAAGGCAACAATCTGATGGGATCATGAATTAGAAACGTTATTCTAGAAGACATCGTAGTCATTTCTATTTTTACAAGAAACACGACGGCAAGTTCTGCTTTTGGTATCAAAGATGATAAGCAGAAAAGCCTCTTTTTTTTTTTTTTTTTTTTTTTTTTTTTTTTTATGCCATAGCTGGCAGACGAGCAGGCGGGCCACCTGATGGAAAGTGGTCACCGCCGCCCACGGACACCTGCAACACCAGAGGTGAGGCTAGTGCGCTGCCGGCCTTTTAAGAGGAGATAAACCCGCCTTTTGAAGGACCCCATCTCAAAACTCCGAGGGAAAACCGCAGAGGGAAGTTCGTTCCACAACTTACACGTACGAGGCAGAAAAGACCGCGTGAAACGAGAAGTTGTGGAAAACCAGCCATCCAGGTGGTGTGGATGAAATCTGGTTTTGCGGCGTGTGGTGCGGTTGTGGAAATCGGCCTCTTCCAGTAGAGGAGAGTAGAGTATCGGTTAGTTCTTGCACATACAAATCCTCTTCACGCAGCATTCATTAACCCACATTCGCGATCACTTTACACAACCTACACCAACGTAAAACAATAACAGGAAACGTCGGTAACTAACAAATTGCGACGGTTGCATCCCGTGTCGTGTGTAACTATTACAAGTATTCAAAACAAGCATTCGAGACGACGCAGAGCGACACTCATTCAATTACTTTGTCATTTAAATTGTAAACGTAAACTCGAAAGAGCCAAACTACTGACAGTTTTTCGGCTGTCCGAAACTAAGTTACAGCGACCGCTAATAACCGGGAACACATGACCCTCATCAAACAATCTGTTTGATTTAGATGGACCAAATGGTGAACAGGATCGTCATTGCACTCCTTGCTATCATTGCCACGAACTTGGGGTACCCTTGCCCTCACCCATGAAGGACGCTGACAATGTCGTCAACTCACCGAGATACTGAACGTCTCGCTCGACGCTTCTCTTGTCAGTCCTTAGTCACATGCGTGAAAAGATTGGACAAAAAGGACCGAGAGAAAAGCATTCAATTTAAAAGCGGTCTTCAGGGTATCGTGGCTAAAAAAGAACATAAAGAACTGGTTTATAGTCCAAGTCTGGTAGTGATTGTATCCGTCAGTTCAAAGCTTAGACCAGCAGCAAGATTTCAGCGGATATCAGATGCGGGTCGGATCGGATATAGTAAGGTGACACTTGTATGTGCAGACGCAACCCGATCACTGCCACAAAACAATGTGTTTATATATTTTTATGTAGATAAGCACATTCTTGTTTGTTACTGAATAATACGCTACATTACAGTTATTGAGCATGGCTAGAATTCCACTTATTTCGGATCGGACACTAGTCTATTCTAAGTACTAGTGCGGTAGGAATATTGGATTACGAATTACGACGGACTAGTAGACCAACAATTCCTGACTTAGTGACGATTCTGAGGTATACGTAAGTTCAAAGCGCGTAAACATACATTATTAAGCTGTGTTTCATACACTGGATGCAATCATACGCCAGATATGCCTAGCCGTGTGGCAAGGTGCCTGTCACCAAGTCACCTTCCGCGATAAGCATTTTGTAATGGAGTTATCAATAAAACCACACCCGATAACGATATAATTATTTTATAACAACAATAGAAAGTTTGCGTACGTGGGCTAACAAACAAAACCTACGTCTTATTACTAACTATACCAAATATTGTAGTCTGCACCAGTTCATTGAAACAGTCAATTATCTCATCGACATTGTCACTTTTTCACCAAAATCAAGTGGTCTCCAATTCAAAAGTTGGACAGACTTTTTCAGGACGCGCGTGTAATTTCTTTAGTATTGCAGACATCCATCGTCCGTAAGTTTGTTTGCTCTAAGGACGTACTATAGGTAGGTAGGTACTCATTCACCTTGTGATTATCATGCCAACGATATAATAGTCCTATTCAGTTTTCTAATTAAACATATTACCTATATGCCATTGTTGTCGTAAATAAAACAGGGGAATCCATCGAAGGTTTTCAACACAAATACCCCAGCAATGACAATGGACTACATCGATGGTAATGTAAACAGCTTCCGCTACTCATCAGATAAGCTTGTTATCGTTCAACCGGCAAACATTAAGATAATTATAATCATGGCGACGATTGTGGTTCTTACTTCGTGTCGTGTCAGCCGATCGATAACGTTTTTCAG
Source organism: Eulithis testata (assembly GCA_947507515.1). Taxonomy (NCBI): domain Eukaryota; kingdom Metazoa; phylum Arthropoda; class Insecta; order Lepidoptera; family Geometridae; genus Eulithis; species Eulithis testata. Next base: position 10,023,733 of record OX382207.1, on the reverse strand, counting down.
TCATGCTTCAGGGTGTTTGATGTGTCAAAGCATGGAATAAACGGACTCGACACCAACATCTAGAAGACTTTGTTATAAAAGAAGATTCTAGGCCAATAATAATACGCAGAGATCTTTATAAATTCAGGTTCACAAGGCATTGATAAAATCTAAGGTTCATTCGCACAGTTTCGCGCACGTTTCGCGTGACGAGACAAATTTCACCCTCCGCTAGCCACGCAAATGCAAATGATTCGAGATTGGAGGTGTGGTCAAAGATGGCAGCTATGTTGGTCCGAAGAATATTGGTAAAACATCAGGTTTTAAAATTCAATTAGTAAGTAGGAGTAACCATTAAGCCGTATGGTGACACTCCAAAAAGCAAATCCCTGAGACTTCGTTATACCGTGAGAGATTTCCTCTGACGTAAACCATGATTCAACATAATACCTTTATTATGTACATCCTTACGAGAGAACGAGCAAGAAGATTTGATGCTTATACTGCGAAATAAACAACTTGGATCAGTCCCACTAGAGAAGCATTAGTTAGATAGCGTACATTTGAATATATTTATTAGGCGATTTGTCCAAGTAAGAAGATATCAAGACCTCTCGCTAGGATGCTCGATTTATGTATAGCTTAGCAACTTAGTCGAATATATCTGATAAATAATCCAGTGCTCGAATATTTGTTGTCAGAGAACTTAAGAAACTGCGAACATGGTAATAGAGTTCTAAATCGAGGAGACGCAACTTTGAGGTTATGACAGGACTACCTAAAGCTATTATCAAAACCGAGATAAAATATGGCCGCCAGTATTGTCTTTCGAGTTTATATAGCTCTACAAGATGTGTGGTAGTGTAGGCTATAATATAGGTAGTCATTTGCGAGGAACCTGAGATACTTATGCAGATTTAGCCATTCACGACACAAAAGTAGATGGAACATTAGGTCCGTCTAGTCGTGAATGCTCAATAGCACGTGGCTACATTGAAAAGGTTACAGAATGGTGTAAGCATAAGTATAAGCACCGGCGACAGAAAGATATCGTGACGTCACAAGCAACTGTTTCAGCCGGTACCTACTTGTCAAGGGCAATTTCATTTGGGAGTGAGAATCTAAGGTGAGGTGATTGACATTGTACCGGTCACTTCAAAACAACGTGCGTATTATTCATATTTAAGCTTCCTATGGTAGACCATTCAGATCTGAGACATGCGTGTGGATACAATTATTGTTTTTTTAATTCACCCAACCCTCAGGTATACTATCAGTTTACCAGCGGCATGCAGACTGCATTCAACATGGAAGACAACATCGAATCATGCGAGTGCTTACCAAAATAAAATACACCAGAGTTTTTCATCTGCAAGTGGGGTTTTTTAATGGTTCAAAAAGCAAGGGACAAAGTTAGATGAAGTGAGTGGCCTAGCTTTCGCTTCCGATATCCGCAATTTGCATACTGAAGCTTCATCCAGGATGCAGTTAGTACAGATAGGTAGGTTTTATAGGGGAGTCCCATAATCGATAGGCCTGCTTGGCGCATGCGAGCCTTCCCTCCCCCTCTCGCCACACCCCTGCCACATCCTGCAAAGCCTCCAGGCCTCGACGTATAAATGGGATGATAAATTGCGAATGTTGTGTGAACGGCGCTTTCACTGAATGTATGATGAGAGGGTTTCGACTTCGACGTCTCGAGGAAATATTTATGACCGTAAAAATTTTAACAGACTTTGAATAACAACTGTAAAATAAAAAATAAAAAACTGTTTAATGTTGTAATTGTTGGAGAAATATTACGTAACGTTTGTCGTAATGAGGCCGGAAGACAAACTTTGTGGACAAAAAAAAGCCTTTGCAAAAATTTCTTGTACCACCTGCACTCAGATTTTTTCAGGATTACGAAAATGCTCAAAAGGTCTTATTAAGCACGAAGCTTAGAATAGATTCAATTTTCCATATACCGAGCACAACGTTGATGAAACACGTACGCAATTTACATAATATCACCTAACATTTTATCGTATGAGTGAGTTCTTATTGAAAGCTACTCGGGATTTTTTTTACTTCAGCATTACAACATTTTTCAGGGTTATAGTTGACGCGCGACACCGAATGGAATGTGATAAAGATATCTTAGTAATAGCAAATTTACAGTTATTACAATCATTTACTTACTCGTAACATGCACGAAATGATTATTTTGCATAGTATCTCTTAAAATTATTTTTGACTTTTCGTTATTTCAGTTTGCAACATTTTTTCGGTTACATTAGGCTTTACGTACCGTACCCGCGTAAAAATATGAAAAAAATATGAAATGGCAATCTTTTTCAAGGACTCGGAAAAAATATTCAATTGAAATAAGTGGATCGATCATAATAATAAAACAAAGGACGAAACAAAAACCATTATACAAAGAGTAGGTACGTACTGGAAGATAAATTGGAAATGGAGCGACTCCCAGGTGAATGTTCTCTAGAAAACGAGGAAAATGGGAAACGTTAAGAGGCTTTTCCAATTCATTATTATTGTTCGTTAAGAGTTTATAGCTCACGCTAAGTGTTATTACAATTACCATTCTGAATTTATAACATTAAATATTAAAACCATTTAGCTCCATTATGAAAAGCTGAAAGTAAACATTTATAGGCTTAATTTATAGGTTGGGAATATGGTATACACTATAACGTATCTATTTACACGTTTTAGGTAGTGTGGTGAGTTTAAAAGTGCTTTTCCAAAACAAGCTAAGCTACGCTACGTTAGTAAGGATGTGTTTGAAATACGCCAATAGGGATCGTTTGTTTTCACATTAAACGATGCCTATTGGTGGATGTCAAACACATCCTTAGCAACGTTGCTTAGGTAGCATCCTAATTGCGGTAGTTACATTGCGCAGTAACGCTTGGCTGCCGAATCATTGCACACAACAAGAACATGGAGGGCCGAGACACAAGCACAATTTGAGAATTTAGAATAATCAGACATAAATAAACAGAAGAGCAAGAAAATGATTAATGGTTAGACCCAAATCAAAACTTTTTGTCTGGAACTTTCCCTTTGTAAATGGAGTTATGGACACATTAAACGTGAAGACTACCAAAGACTTGTAAACGAGAAAGTTCGAACTTTGTTTCCCAGGTGGGACATTTGATCATGATTGAAGGTACATTGGCAAACTATGCGACCACAGGGACTCACGAAATAACTCTGGACACAGAGAGGACTGCCCTCTCTCACATTTCTGTGGGTGAAAGAGTCTAACCGCTAAATTTTACTCTGCAAAATACGTTTACGTACACTTAGTCGCATTTGCAATTGAGTGCGAGAATGTGGGTGGTACTGCGTGTGATTACAGCCTTGAAACTCCAGCTGAATTTTACTCATCAATATACCTACTGACTAACTGACTTATATGGAGTACAGTGAAGTACGGATATGTATGTACATAATTGGTGGATCACAAGGAGAGGTATCTCTAGAGAATCTGTGTAGAATCACGGCTGAAAGTCTTATTAGTCGAAAAGCAGCCTTAAAAAGGGACCAAACTTTTTCTGACAGGCGTCATGGCTCAGTCGGTAGTAGCTCTGCCTTCCGTGCTGTGGGTCGTGGGTTCGATCCCCACCGAGAACAATCATTTGTGTGTTGTAAACCTAGATGTTTGTTCTGTGGCTGGGTGTTTCTATGTATTATAAGTATGTATTTACAAAAAAAAAGTATTTGTGTATTCCATCAGCAATCTAGTTTCCATCGTACAAGCTTTGCTTAGTTTGGGACTAGAAGGCGTTGTGTTAAGTGTCCGTGAATATTTATTTATTTATCTGTCTTTTTATTATCTTTTATAACTTGTTTCCGGTAATGGGCTTTTTTATAGGAACGCTGCCTGTTAGTAAAACGAGAAAATAACCACAGCAATGTGGAATGAACTTGCCAAAACAAGTTCTCTAAATATCCTCCGAATTATTTATCTTAACTTTTTTCACCTAGTCGGGGAAAGGTATAACCAACGGATTTGACTGTAATGTAACCACATGTTAGCTAGAGGAAATTAGGCACCTACCAAAAATTCCACAATTATTACTCTACGTAACTTTAGACTGGACATCAGTAAAACATACCTACTCCAAACAGAATAGAACTGATAGAACAGAAGAGATCTGACAACTGTACTCAGTGCTCATACGAATCACCTAACTTTATACAGAGAAGTCTAGACTCATACTGTGGAATTACCCAAACGATTATCCAGACCGGATCGTTAGCATTATGTTATCAAAGCATTCCTCTTCACGGAACGCTGGGTTCTATGTAGATTAGATAAAAATGTCTAGATTACGTCGTGGTACATTGAACCGAAGTGATAGAGACGACTGTAAAGACCATTTGGGAAATCGGAATTCGGAAGTAGTTCACGGCAATTACATAATTAGAAGTCATTGTCCAATTTTAACTAATAGCACTCTAAATTTATTTCTGCTCAATGAGTTTACGTTAATAACATCAATTTGTTGATGTATGAATACCTTATCTACACAATGTTAAGCTATATTACACTAATATTGTGTCACACAGAAGTTAGACTAGTAACAAAGGCAAACCACACGACTTTACGCAATATGTAATATGCCTTAAAGTTCGATCGCTGATAATAAATAGAGGACTGTCAGTTCCAAGGCATGTTTTGGAAGATAAATGAGACTCGATGCAAGACAATGTAACCGAAAACAACTCCAATAAAGTTGTGACTTCTGATCTGACGGGAGTCTTATTTTAGGATGCTTGAGACTCCGTCGCCGTGGATGACATTATTTAGGTCAACAATCGCCGCGACCACTTCCTCGAGTGACATAACAAAGGTTCCCACGCGAGTGAAGGTAGATAAGACGATAAATCTATTCCGCATACAACCATTGTAAAGGTTGGATATATAAACGCACATCTTACAATGTCTTGAGAGTGAAGGGTTATTGTCGAAATGAAGTAAATGCTTTTAGTTTAATTAAAGCTTGCATATTTCCATTTAGTTTTAGCAGAGAGACGTGGTTACATATTTGTAGAACAAGCCAAGACAGGAGGCATAGAAAATTAAGTCTCTAATGTCAAATTGACACTGACATATTGGATGGTTTACGAGGTAAGGTCCAACAGAGAGCTGATAGATAAAGCAGGATAGTCGACATACATGTCTAAGAGACACTAAAGACAGGCTGACCCAAAAGAAAAAATGAGAAGAATAAAAAAAATGGCTGTAAGGTGGCGTTTGCGCAGAGTTTACTACTTTTGCATGACTTCTTAGGCTCGTACGTTGCAATAATTCTCAAGTCTCAAACGAGGCTCTCAAATCTTCTAATCAAACTTCATAGTCTTATGTAAAGCTCTGAGCAGTCTGTCGTGTCTTTCACAACAACGCATTATGGATGCTGAAAGTGTCCGCACGCAGCAAGACTCGCGAACCGCGGTCGATGAACCTGAGGAGTACAATTCGAGGTTACGCTCGTAGTAAAAGGGTGACATTTACTATGCTGACGGCTCACCTTGGAATAGCACTATTGCAGTACGGATTCAAACATTTTATCCAGCAAAAATGACGCTTGATGGAAAGCTCGCAATACAGAAGCAACCTAGAGAAAACGGAGAGCATAATCCGTACGCTATAAGTACTATTCTAGAATGTTCTGGTACCTTGTTGCGGAATAAAAATGGCTTGACATGCTATTAGAGAAAGGCTTAGCGTAAGATTTATTGAGTAGACTTAGTATTCATGAGTTCAATGCCTAGTTGCATTGGAATTAGCAATCCGCTGTCATGTTATGAAAAAGGCGAGGTAATATTCTAGTCGCGCTGTATTTAAGACAAAAAAGTTGTGTTTACTTCAATTGACTAAGTTAAAGGTGAGTTAGTATGGCTTCGCTGTTGGGTAGAACTAGCGCTAGATTCAGACGTTTAAAAGTAGGTAATCCTTGTGTTTACAGAATAAACAAAAATACAGATGTATGTGTACGTGTGTATGTGTACTCTATCTATATTATACAAAATACGATTGATTTATTGATGTATCGAGTATTTCCGAGATAAAAAGTAGAAGAATGCAGTATTATTGCGTTCTTTGACTAACTTTCATGAACCTTGTATAAGGTTTCAAAGGTGCAGGCTCTGTATGACGTCATTCGATCCGACAACAGCGGGAGCATCTTGTGAAAGGCAAGTACAACGACCCCACAAGTGACATAACACCCAATTTCGGCGAATGGCCGCAGTCTAGCCATATGTTTGCAATCGTCGGACAATTACTGGGATATTGGAAACTAATGCAAAATGTGGGCAAACGTATGGGCCAGGCTCTGACTTCCATAAGGTCTCTTTAGACCACCTCAAGGTATCTTGCTTGAGTACGTGCTAAATCCAAGATAAGGTCCAAGATAACGATGTCTTGTCTATTCTCTATCGTACCTGGAGATAAAGTCATGACTTATTTCTTTTTTTTTGCGATAGAACCATTCTATGAGATTTGAGTATTTGCCCTTTGAAGGAAAGAGCCCATTTCAAGAGGTTTTACAGTTTTAGCATCTATGTTAATCGTGAAACACACAGAGGACGGGTGCAGGTCGGTTGAAACCAATACAAATTCAAGCACCCGACCCGCGTTCTGAATGTTTTGGGATTTAGTCGGATAATAATAGCAGTTGTAGTGTTTTAATCCACCTACAGAAGTCTAAAGCTTCTATTTGTTCAACATAAAGTGGGTCATATATTAAAACTTCACAAACAATAGGTACTGGAGCTCACCGCAGCGCTTAGTTCCGAAGCTTCCTGGCCACAGCAGTTAGAATGGGAACACAGAACTTCGCGGGCTTTTTGGTATTACGGCACTAGTTGGCGAACTTAATGATCCACAACCGGCATAAGCACAAAAGGGGCCTTGGACAAAGCCTCTCACAGACGAAATTGGCTCTTTTCATAACCTTTGCAGTTAAAAATACTTAGAAATCACGTTTTATTCACGAAACTAAAAGCGGAGAACTGGTGATAAGGGAAACGACTATTTTTTATTGCCTTATTGCGTCCCACCGGTTTGCCACGGCCGGTGTTACAGCACTTCTAAATAAACTAATTGAATTTCGTTGGTTATTATTTAATAGAATTTGTTGATGCTTTTGCAAAGTAGTCCTTTGCAAAAGCAAGTCAAGACAAAAATTTCAATTAAACGCGTCAAAAAAGTAACCGTGATGAGGGGAACCAGCCAGCAATTCATAAAAGGCATACTAAGTTTAACGGCCAACCTCGTGTTTAATTCAAGTCTGACTATTCAATGACCCATGACTCGAATGCAATTCAAATTGCCGACAAAAAGCAATCAAAAATTTCCAATTCGGATCCTTCTTTTATGACGTAAATTGCGTTGGATCCTATCTATTGTGGCCCACGCTTTCAATTACGAGCGCAAAGCCTCGTGTACTTATTCCAGTTCAGTGCTCGATACTGATAATCTGCGCGATTGTGATGTGGAACCACCTACGACGTACACAGTGCGAAGATTCGTCGTCGTATCGTAGCGACTGTGTGTCCTGTCTATCGTCAGTCAAATCACAGTCCTTGTCTATGTGATTTTTTCGTTATATCTAAGCAAAGAAGCCACATAAAACGTGCTATGTCCGGAGTGTCTGGTCAGGGGGCCGATTCTCACAAAATAGACATTATCTCTATGACGACATAATGTCACTTGGTAAAAAGTCTATCAAAAATGTCGCTAAAATGGAAATGACCTATTCTCGCGCCTATTCGACATTCTACTATAGACATTTGAAAATCTCTATTGAAAAGGTAAAGTTTATTACTCTGTGGGTGGAACGCAATTAAAAACTATATAAAACTGACATATTGTGTGACAGTTTGAGAAGTGATTGACAGTAATGTGGCTGATTTTGTTTGTTTGTTTACTTTATATTTTCTAAAAACTTCAATTAAACTTTCAAATTTTTCCATCATTTGGTGATTTTGTTTTGCTTTAAGTTAAAGTTTGCTGAAAATGAGTTCTGGGATCAGTGGCGGTGTTGGAAATAATTCCAAAAAAGCTTACCCAACAGCTGAACAAAAAAGGCGGTTGTTGGAGTTGTCGCTAACATACGCTTGAATGAATTCATCCATTTTCTGTTCTAACAAAACACAAAACCACAAACTGCAATAAAAATAAACAAAATGTCTGTCAAAGAACGTAATGTCGATTGATGTTTACCGGTCGACTTGCAAACGACAATGTCGTGTACAAAAGTATAGACAAATGTCTAGTTTAGAAATGCGAGAATACCGGTTTCAGTTTTCTCACGACAAAAATGTCATTTTTAGAGATAATGTCGAATTAGACTTTATGTCTATCAGGCGAGAATTGTCCCCCTGGAGCATGGTGTAGATGTAGAGTTTTGATTTGACTGTTGTATTTTGTATTGTTTTACTTTTATGTAAGAGATCGTAATACGAAAACACCCACAGATTTTTCTAGTTAAAGCTCAGGTTAAAACGAGTTAAGACGAATGCTAACATAAATTCTTCGTTCCGGAAACTATTGTTTCTAGACGTTCTATAAAATTCAATAAGACGACGCTATAATAAGGGGTGTATTGAGGTGTAAGATGTATCGATCTATCGCGAGATGTGGGGGTATACGGTGTCTTTGATAGAGCGCTATATGTGGGGGTGGCAGGGTGCCTAGGGAGTTGGAGTAGGGGAGGAATGCCTGCATCGCACTCTATTGCACCACGCTGATTTTATTTATAGAACATACTGGGGGCATTCTTAGCAGAGGGCTGAAATGTGAAGCGTCCGACTCACGACGAATTTCATCTTTGGGTAGATAGAAAACTATGGTTGCCCATAGAAACAGTACAGGAAACACATAGCTTTTAAAAGATAGGTAAAGACAATAGGCGGCCTTATCGCTGAGAGCGATCTCTTCCATCTTCAGTGGTTTTTTAATACGTTACATTACACTACGAAAGAAATACAATAGGTACTACAAGTGTAAGGATACGTAGGCGAGCGTACGACCCAGATGAGAACATTTAATGGAAAAATAATCTTTTTTGTACTACTTATTTATTAAAAAGAATTGCCCGAGAGGTTAAACTTAAAATTGGATTATCTTACGTGTATAGCGTGAAATATAATATTACTTATTTACGTACGAACTACGCAGTTATACACCACGCATGCTCCGACACCGCTTGGCGCAATGTAAGTAAAAAGGTGACAAAGTATTTGCCCGCATTAAATCGTCAAAAGGCGACCTTCACGCCCAAGGCTATCCGCAGCGCGAAACATACCTACCTAGCGCTTTTATATACGTCACCCTATGAGGACCCCAAAGATGCAAATAGGATTAACTGAAGCCCGAATCTACATGAGAAAAAGCCAATTTACATGGCGTCGTGTAAATTGAAAAGGAATATGAGAAACGTAAATGAATGGATGGGTGTGCTGATTTTGGATTGGGTTATATTTAACAACTATGTGGAGTAGCATGGTTGTTTTAGATTAGAAGAACCATGTAATGTGAACCATGGGTGGTATGTCTATCTGAGTGCCTCCATCCTGATACAGAGAGCACATAACATGCGCTTGGTATGCTTTTTTACAACAATAAAGCTCAAGTTCTTACAGGATAAAAACTCTGCCACTAGAGTTAGGAAGCTTGATAAAACTCGCGTACTACATGCAACCACTATTTCAGCACTAGTTCTTCTAGGCTTTGGGAGTTTGCTTAGCTTAAAAGTTTCCACATAGTACTTGTTTTTCAATTGATAGCTAAAGCCACCCAAAAAGCCAAGGTATCGTTGATATCTTCCTGTGATCAATCAAGATAATGACAAAACCCTCATATTCAGTTTTCTATGTAGAATGTAAACAGAAGCCCCATACCATACAATAAGAATTATTTAGCACTAACATAGTGACATTACTGGCCATTCTAATAAGCAAATAAACAGTCATTTTGTTGATAACATGTTTATGATAAGACAGTAATGGATATCTTGTGCTTCTTAGTAATCGTTGGATCTGTTGATGAGGCTCGATTTGTAAAGATTTGATTCAGTCCTTCGGTGGTCATTATTTTTACTATGATGAAGTAGTTTTTTAGGTATAAAATATAGATTTATAATATATTTCCCGCTACTCATAGCAAGAGAAGTCCTTTAGAAGTAGAAATTTGTCAGAGGTCCGTGCACAAACCCAGCAGGTTATTGGAGTCATAGGAAACCTACTCTAGAAAAGTAAATCCGTACTTACCTGTACTATTTGGTAACCGATCCAATGCGGTTTTTCCAACAGAGTTCTAGTACTTATTTCAAGGACTTTAGGATAACATTCTTAATGTGAATCTTATTGAATGAATTAAATGATCCGGCCGGTAGTGTGCGCCATATCCAATGGTAAAAGTTAAATAGAAAAAAAGGTTCAACTAACCTGTATATCTTGCTAAAGTCATATAAAACCGTAACGCCCAGATGGACGAGTCCTGACAAACGGGATGAACTGGAACTGGCTTCTTGAACTGGCACCAGGATTCTTCAACTCGCGCCGAGCGCACCAACCTGCCACCACATCACAATGTTACACAAACTCAACGAAAGCACACAGGATTCGATCATCTACTCTACTACCAACTATTCTAACCAAATTCTACAAACGCAATGCACGCACCAGCTGGCAAAAACGTGGTGTGAAGACCGCCGACTCGAATACCTACTGCTATAGCTATAAGTAGGTATCTATGTAAATATGGATTGAATTGAGTAGGTAGGTATGTACCTACTATGTAAACGTTTGGCTGTACCTTCCACTGTCTATGACGATGCACTTAGCAAAGTCCTTCTTCTCGGTGACAAAACACAAATAATGAACGCGATTTATGAATACTTATGAAGAAACGCAAAATATAACGATTTCATCAATCGCAACACGTTTCCCTGGCCAAAAATGACGACAGAAAATAAATGAAAAATTACAACACTTTCGTTCGTTTCTGGAACTGCCTTCACACCGGAAACGAATAGTTTTTTTTATTATCTGCAAAGACGACCATCACATAGTATTTTGGATATTTGTTACAAAAATATTTCATTTCTGTTTATTTGCCTTGAAAGTGATACAAACAATTTCTAATTCAATTTCTGAAGTGAAACAAACGAAAATTATTGTGATATAAAATTATTGACATTTTGTCGACAGGAAATGAAAATAATTTTAAATATTTGACATATTTTGTCTATGGTCACTAAGTGGTTGGTTTTCGTTGCCATTCATTAATCTCCTTGGCCATTCATTCTAAGTTTCATACAAAACCTTCCTATCTGTATGTCCAGAACTTATAAAATGGGAACTCTTCACATTTAAGAGTTTTTTCCATTTATTGCCTTTTCTACTGTGAGTAAAGTATTTGTACAACAATGCATTCAACGCATTGGGTTTCCTATGTTTTTTCTTTGACCAATCAAAAACTTATACAAGTTTAAAAAGTTTTAACTTGATGATTTTGATTGGTCAAAATGGACAAGGTCACTCTTGTCATCTTGACAGATGTCTATATTGATATTACTTGTTTCCAGTGAGAACAGTGCGTTTTTTGTAGAGAAATATGAATGAGTTTTCGTCGATATTATTGTAAAAACTCCAAATAAATCACTGAGTGGTTTTGAAATTAGAATAAAATATAGTTAAAACTAAAACGTAAAATCTGTGTTTAATTTTACTAGTGCAAATATAATGGTAAATATTTTGAGGTTAGGTCAAGTGTAGTGTCCTTGGTTTAATACATAACTATTTACTTTATTTCATTGCAGCATTCGTGTAGACAGTTAATATACAGCCCAGCTCGGTGGAAATGTGTCGTTCCAGTTAATGTTAAGCCAACAGTACCTATCCTAAAATCAGATCAGGTGAGCCTTCCTTAGTATTTTCCCTTTTAACGTAGCCAAAAACGCTATACTCTTGGTTTTCTCTGTTTTGAGAGTTGTATATTTACAATTGCTATTATCTTTAGCTACTTACAACTACTTTTGTGTAAGTTTTATTCATAAATATCAATTTGGAAAAAGATGTGTGCCGATTTTTGAGTTGATACCAAAGTCCAATTAGGTATTTACCGAGCAACTTGTAACAATTTAATTCACACTTTCAGTTCACCAAAGTACAAGAATGTCGACAATACTCAGCTCGGAAGGGTTTCTTTTCATCCATCATCGAAAACATCAAGGAGGATATTGCTAAAAACAAGGATATGAAGGATAACATCAAAAAGTTTCGAGAAGAGGCTCAAAAACTGGAGAATTCTGATGCTTTGAAGGTACTTACTGAACCTAACTACCTATTTGTTAATTGAAAATACAATAATAACAAATTTAAGTGAGATATGAGAGAACTTGTAGGTGTGCCTACTTTATTGGGCATTGTACTTATACTTTTTAACCTTTTACCTTGGACTTTATATCATCTGTAGATGATTAAAACAATATAATGGCAGCTTGTCCACCTAAACTCATCTCTCCTAACAAGATGCTGTAGTAGACACGATTTAAGGTTAACATGATGTAATGATTAGAAATTAACTGACTTATTGAATCATAATAAGGACTTTTTGATTTCGTGTTTTGTTCTAAGTCCCTTTTCTGAAATAAAGATTTATTATTATTATTAATAACATCAAAAAATATCACAGCCTCATGTAGAAATTATTTAAAAAAAAATCGGTATCTTTATTGTTTGTGCTTTTGACTACTTATTAACCATCCGGTTTGTGACTTCTTAAACTAGATGTGTACCATGCCTGAGAATTACAGTTGAGAAGCCACTTATTATTTTCTCAAGATTTGTGTTAGACTATTTTAGGTAAGCTGTGTTTTTGATGAAGATTCAGTTGGCTTGGCAAATAAAACTGGTCAGTTTAGTCAAACAAAATCAACCGCCTGTGCCCTGTCAACTGGTAGGGAGTGGGCTCATTTATAAACATAATCATTTATTCAATAACAGGTTGGTAAATATCTTAAAATTTAGGTAAAACTCCACTAAAGTCTCCCACTACTCGGATCTTTAACCCTTAAATGCCCACGATAACATTTTCGACCCAAAACTTCTTGTTTGGCTCTGTTACCTCCTATCGGATGTCTACCTTATCTGTAGAATTACATATTGGGAATCTATTTTATTCTAGGCAGCAAGAAAAAAGTTTCATGCCGTAGAATCAGAAGCCTCAAAAGGATCAGAAGTATTTAAAGAGACCCTTGAAGGCATCAAAGGGAAGGTGGGCAGTGTGCTGGAAGAGGCCAGCAAAACTGATATTGCAAAAAAAGCTGGTAAATCTTACATTATTTTTGTAGTTTTGAACAAAGAATTACAGTAAATTTACACAGTTAGTAGTAGTCAGTTTAATTTGGTCCAGTTGAGCGATCTATAAATTGTTTGCAACGGTTTCTAGATCGGTTAACTGTTTCATGTGTATTTCGTAAATACTGTGAATATTGTAAATATACTGTCTTTGTGAATAAACTTTAATTTTAATAACAAATTTAGAACATTATGCTTTTAAGGCCAAGTTATAAGATCTTACTTGCTAATATAAGATACTAGCGACCCGCTCCGGCCTCGCACGGGTGCAATGCAGTGATGATAATGATGTATTATACATATAAACCTTCCTCTTGAATCACTCTATCTATTAAAAAAAACTGCATCAAAATCCGTCGTGTAGTTTTAAAGATGTAAGCATACATACATACAGACATTAGGACAGACGCGGGAAGCGACTTTGCTTTATACTATGTAGTGATAGTGAAGTGGTACTTACATAGATTTATATACTTAACTATTTTTATGTATCCAGGAAAGTTATCAGAAGATATCTCAAAAACAGCAAAAGATGCGGCAGAAAGTTTTGCAGAGAAGGGCCAGAAACTAGGAGCAACGTCAGCATTCAAAACAATATCTCAGGTATGTACATACTATTTGAACAATTTAAGATCAATGTAAATAAAACTCTATTTAAATGAATAAATGATTTGGTTTGGTTTGAACAGGATAATTAACATGATTTTAGTGAATAAAGTTAGGTATGTGTTCCGATGTAGTAATCGGTTTTACTGACTTATACTTTCAGGCGACTGAAGTAGTGAAAAACGAAATCTCACCTCGCGGCATCGATGGACGAGTCTACATGTCACCCATGTCGTTACGGAAACGTGTCGAGGTATGAATCGGAAATACATAAGGACGCCATTTTTCCAATGCAAAACTCCCTTTGGACCCTTATAACTTTACAACCTCTTGACTGTTTTACTTCATTTTTTAAACCAGTAAAACTTAAGATCACTATCCGTAGACCTACCAAATTCTGTGAAGATTGGATAAGCCGTTTCAAAGTTAGCGTCGAACAAACATATAAATATGTATACAAAGCATTTTTGCCCAAGTTGTTACTAAAATCTTCGTTCACTTCGCTCACTCAATCAATAAAAAGAGTATTCAACTTCTAAAACTATACCTGAAGCAGGGTGGCTAACTTTTTCAACATTAAACCACCCATAAAGAACACGCAGATTTTATAGATAAACAATTTTGAGTCTAGTCGCCAAAGTTTTTGATTTCCACAGCCATTACACTTGGCGGTAAGGAAGCTGGAGACTGCATTCACCAGTCATTTTATATTTATTCAAGTTTAAAACTGAATTCACTAAAAGTATTGACACCAGGTGGCAGAAGACCAGCGAACATTCGTCCCCGACACAGAGACGTTAGGCGTGGAACTGCACAAGGATTCCAAGTTTTACCAGCAGTGGGAGGACTTTAAGAATAACAACCAGTATGTCAACAAGGTATGTGCAATCATCATCCAATAACCAGTAGCCTTAACCAGTACACTGTTCGAATGGACCCTCATAGATTTAGGTACTTAGATTTTAGTAAGTTCGTATTATCCACGTTACTATTCATGCATACACTCTTACCCCCGCCACCTATAGAGGTGGGCCTGGTGACCCTCTTCGCCGGTTTTTATTTTAAAACCTTTTGGGCACCAGCTCACAAATCATAACATAGTTTTAGTTAGATTTAGGCTACCTAGCATTATTATTACGATATACTTGCTTAAGTCTTCCGAGAGAAAGGACCTAGATTTATAATTTTTCTGTACTAATAGCATAAGAGAGAAAATAAATAATTTGAATTTGAAAGAATCTAGAGGCTATCTCTGGTAACGGAGTTTTTAGGCCGCCATAAGGCCTCCGTCGTAGCTTAAAGACTGCTAGAGCCGACTGCGGACAGTTTAAAGTGCCCTAACTAACGGCCACTAACGGTCACCGATCCAAAGTGACCGCGCAGTACGTCGCTTAAATTAAATAGTCGGTGAAGATTGACTAAGCAAGCTACTGAACAATTTGCAAAGATTTTCGTTTATTGAGTTATCCTCTAACCTACCTCGATATATAAGCTTGGTTGTACGTGTGTGTACGATCTTATCCATAGAAAAGATATAGACAGTCAAATCAAACTCGCAATATTCCTATCCATGTTTTCATTCAGTTGAGAACACTAATATAGCTCACATACGTTTTAGTATCGAAAACCAGTGAACGGATGATCACGTTGGTTTCCTTCACCAGGTTCTGGATTGGAAGATCAAATACGAGGAGTCAGATAACCCCATGGTGCGAGCGTCGCGCCTGATTACTGAGAAGGTAGGCAGCCTATTCGGTAATATGTTCGAGAAAACTGAACTCTCCAAAACCCTCACTGAAATCTGCAAAATTGACCCCACCTTCACCGCTGCAAAGTTCCTTGAAGACTGCGCCAACGACATCATCCCCAACATACTCGAAGCCATGGTCAGAGGCGACCTGGTGATCCTCAAGGACTGGTGTTACGAGGGCGTCTTCAACATCCTAGCAGCGCCGATCAAACAGTGCAAAACCCTCGGCTTCCACCTCGACTCCAAGATCCTAGATATCGAGCAAATCGACCTAATCATGGGCAAAATGATGGACCAGGGACCAGTTCTAGTCATAACATTCCAGTCTCAACAGATAATGTGCGTTCGAGACGCTAAAAACAATGTCGTGGAAGGCGACCCTGATAAAGTAATGCGGGTCAACTACGTCTGGGTCCTCTGTAGAGATCCTCAGGAGTTAAACCCTAAAGCAGCGTGGCGATTGCTCGAGCTATCTGCGAATAGCGTAGAACAGCTAATATAGTTGAATAGATGAATTAAAACTTGTTGACGGTACCGTGCTTTTCAATGGGCCCTTTCCTTGTTTCCAGGGATGTATAGACCCGTGAAATAACAACTGGGTAGCCAGTTGAAATATAATTGTGTCTATAGTGCATTTCTAGGGCCCTTTCACATTTATGTCGTAAAATATAAACTGACTGAAATGATAAGTCAAACTAAACTGAAACGAACGACGTTGGGCAAGTTAACAATGTAAAATATAACATAGTTCAAATTACAATAGAAGTGAAGTTTTCGTTGCGATCCATTTAGAAGGTTATGCATGATATTTTTTATTTTTAAGTTTTTTTTTTATGATTGCATTGCCTTGCAATATTATTCTGAAACTTACAAGGTACTTGTAAAATAGATATGAAATATAATTTTAATTATATATTGACATGAAGATTGTTAGGTAAAATGGAGATATTGCATCGCTTTGCAACCAATTTAGTTTGTGAGTTTGTTTTTACCTTGTTAGTTTACAACATGTTTTTATTTAATAAATATTATTTTATTTGTCAATTTTGTTATTTTTGTAGCTTTACAACAAGTTGTATAAAAATCTAAGGTATTCAATAGCAGAATTATATGCTTGTAATGTTTATAGGGAGTGTAAAGCCCCGTATTCATGGTAAACATTTGTTTAGCAACAAAGTAGAATCAACGTGTTGCGAGTTGCTGTCAGCATGTTGCATGTTGACGAACTCTCGCTCGACGAGCGTAAACATCAGTTTAGCAACAAATATTGACGTGTGTGAACGTGTTTGCAACAATTTATAAACATGGCAGTAGTGTGGAGCAATGATAAAATAATGCAAGGCAACATTTAAACGAAGACTGGCGTGTGGACTATAGGTATTGATTTAAACAAAGTTTCCAGCAACATTCTTGCCGTTCATCAACAATGTTGCTAAACAAATGTTTACCAGTACGTATGTAGGTTATAGTAGATCAAAGAAAATGAAAAGCGATATAATAAAACTCAGGTGTAAGGATATAAACATATTTTATTAGAGGCACATCGAAACTGACGGACAAATCACCGTTATAATATTTACAAGGTTAAACTAAGTTAGTGCTAACTACACGATGAGTGTAACACCTGTATTCAACAACACTTGACTGCTGAGAATGGGCCAGCGGTTGAATACGGCTGTTACTGAAACGAAGTGAAGTATCGTGACTAGGTTAAATAAACCGCAATAATTAAGGAATGTGAATTGATAAAATTATTATTTAAAATAACATGTGAAAAATATATCTATCTAATACCATACCATATTTTCTATTCAGACCAACAAGTTTCTATAAAACGTGTGTTTTGTACTAAATTGGTATTTAAGGTATTCATAGAAATATCTATCGCAACTAACTAAATCTTTAAAAAACAAAATAAACCTAATTTGTATCATTCTTCAATAATTATGGCTTAAAATAGAACGCATAAGTGCTACATAATGATAATATTATTTAAAAAACACTAAAATTACAGAAGCTCGTTCTCGCATATCAATAAAATTATTATAAAATGCAGTGTTGCTATAATAATTACTAAAATCGACGGATTCAATATTCCACAGTTCCACACATTTTAGATCATTTGCACTGAAATCTTAACCTAAAACAAATAAGCCGTACAAATTAATTTAGGCCAAATTACTAAAACTAATGTACTTTATAAACAAAAATAAAACAAAGCACAAATTTCCAAAACATTCACAACCGTGCTTCATTACAAACTACAATTCGATTTATATCAAAAAAGTGAAGTACGGAATATTAAACTACTGTACCGTCACTGGAAGCTTTATATTGAGAAGGCGTATCCGGTTCCGTCGTATTTCCATTCGTTTTAGTACTTTTTACCCGTGTGTATCCGGTCAAGTGGCGCCACCTGGCGGGTGCGATTCATTTTTGCTTCGTAAAATGAAACACGCCATATTGAATTCATTGGCGTTTTGTATTCCGTCGAAGCAACTTGTGCCCAGAGCTCTCTCTGCCACAACCGTTGCAAAAATAGTTTAAATATTATATTAGTATTATTTTATATCATATAAAGTAAGGATTATTTCAAATAGTGAAATTCTCCATACCTTTGTTCAGTAAAACTGTGCAAGTAAACTAAGATTAGCATGGCCCTGCAAGGACACGCAAAAGAGGAATAAACTGTAAGTACTACCCTCTATTTTTAATGATTGTACGTGATCAATTCTTTTAACGGTTTTCCGTTCGGATCATGTACCCACATAAGTTATTATTTTAGAAAAGTTTAGTATCCGGTATAATTTATTGTGCAAAATTTTTATTATTTATTTAGAATGGATAGTATGAGTCCGCTTTGGCTGGTAAGCCACAAGTTGTGGCTGATCCTAAGCGAGTTCAAAGCTGCTCCAACAGCAATTCCTCCAGCAAATAAAGATTTATCTTATCTTATCCCTTACAGCAGTAGCTCATCGAGCTCATTTTCTTAGGTACTTTAATATTTTAGTTTTAATAAGCTTACCTTTTCAGCAATTTTTTCTTTATGGTGGTTTGAATAAATGTTTATCTACCCTATCTATGGACTGTGAGCCACCAGCCTGGCAGAAACTAGTCCAGAATATGGGTGAGTTACAAAACATTTTTACCAATTTTATTACCAGCTATTCTGATAATGTGAATACAACTTGTCTTTATGAGGCTTCTATTTACTCCGAAGTTAGTGGAGAGCTTTATGAAAACCACAGACCACATCGTTACCTACGGACGAACTGTAGTAATTTCGTACCTAGTGGTGGGTAGTTATAAAACTGTTTGTAGATGACCTCTACCTACGAATGTGAATAAACTAGTGTTCAATCAGCAAGCTGTGTTTCACTACACGGTGGTAGCGATGGAACTGTGATGACGGTCAAAATCAACATCAACTTCTTGGTTTATGGCTTTGCAACTTGTTTTTACAATTATGCATTGTCGGTTCAGTAGGACAAAGCTGAAGAACCGAGAGTTTCTAAAGCTACTAGAGGTCCAGTGTTTAGGTAGTACCTCTTGGTCCGAGGTTAGATAAGCTGAGGTGTTTAACCATACTCCAGGTTTCATAGACTTGGTAACAAACGAAAGGGGGTAAAACGTATGACACCTTACGTCATCTGGCACACACGGCTCTAATTAAATTAATCAAATATAATTAAATTAATTAAATTAAATTATATACCGTAAACTTTGACAATCTGGTTTATTTATTTTATTTAAAGTAAAGTTGATTTGCTTATTATAGATGAACATACCTAATACTTCATCAGATCTTTTGTGATTAGTTTGCGGCCACTGAGCCGAAAGTATCGAAATGCGCATAGAGCCTTTTAGTGGAAGCGTCACAAAATAGATTACCCGTCTGCCACTTACATATTTGAGTCAGAGCCTTTCACCGCTGCCCTGGAAAAGCAGGGGGTGTCCCGCAAAGCCACTCAAATCTGATGGTTTCTCACAGGAGAAATCTAATCCGTGCAACAGCCGCCCCTCGCGGGGGCAAGGCGTTCGATCAAAAGTCTATAGTCTATAGAAATGTTTACCCATGATGAGCCTGGTCTCCTAATGCATATGCATGGTTATAGCAACACACCCTCGCGGGGTGGATGTTATCAGTGCAACAGCCGCCCCTCGCAGGGGCAAGGCGTTGATGGTCTATAGTGCCGTCGCGAGGAACATGCACCCATAAGCCTGGTCTCCCAATGCATATGCATGGTTGTAGCAACCCACCCTCGCGGGGTGGATGTTATCAGTCCAACAGCCGCCCCTCGCGGGCGGAAGGCGTTCGATTCGAAAGTCTATAGTTCCATCGCGTGGAACATGTACCTACCAATAACGAGCCTAGTCTCCCTTTGTATAATAATATGCTCTGTTGTAGCAAGCAACCCAACCCACCCTCGCGGGGTGGATGTTTCCATAACAACTTTCAGTACAGGAGTCAGTTGTCCAATGTTCAATACTAGAACTATAACTATGTACAATCATGGGAGAGGTTCATTTCACAACAGGGCTCGCGGCCCGACCGTGAAAACAGCTGAGATGAGGACGCTCGAATGCTCCGAGAGGAAACCAGAAAGGTAAGTACAATGAATAAGAAAGCAAGCTCGTATGAGTTAGTGACCAATTCTGGTGACGGAGTTTTTAGGCCGCCTTAAGGCCTCCGTCGTCTCTCAACGACTGCTCTAGAGTCGCGACCGACAGTTTAACGTGCTCTCAGCATTAACATCTGAGCGCTTACGAAGCACGTAAGCGCTCAGATGTTAATGCTACTAACTGCCACCCATCCAAATAGTGACCGCACAGAACGTTGTTTAACTTAGATAATCGGTGAAGATTGGCTAAGCAAGTTATGCCACGAGCGCTTCTTACAAGGACAATGAATGACTCAATGTTTTCGAGCAGGTCAGTTAGCGCACTACCACTCACAGTGGAAGAAAAGATACACTGTTATCAAATACCATTTTTTCGAAAATATAAACATCTTTTCACACGTCTGGCTGCAGAAATGTCTGCCAAAGAGCTGCCAGAAATGACTTCAGCCCCCAAAATATTTTCTATACTAAGAAAATTAGGTGGCTCAGGCATTGCGATAAAATTGGAATGACAGAATCGTTGTATATCTTGAAGATTACCTGATAGTATACCAAAAGGCAGACTTACTTCACGAACATGTCAAGGTCGCAGTCCAAACGTTAAATGGGTAGTCAATGTCGAGAAATCAGTCCTCAACAAAAGAGCATAATATATCTCGGCATATGTACTTGGAGTCCCTGGGACAACCTATTATCTCTACCCAAAGAAAAATCTATAAAAATATTTCAGAAAGTTGATCAAGTTCTCAAACAAACAAAGGTAACCGTAAAAGATTTGCAGATAATAATTTAATAATTAATTTTGCCAGCCTTGTTGTTCCTCGAGAACGACTCAACCATCGTCAATGATAATGTTCATGAACAGATTTCCAGATCTGTCGACAATGACCTACCTACTGGTTTGGTGGACTGAATTGTCTTTTATCATACCCGCATCCGGCGAACTTTTTGACAACAGATGCCCTATCGGGCAATTGGTCACAGGAAGAGCAAGGTCTACACTGCAACCGGAATGAGATGCTGGCTATTCTATATGCCCTTCAAAGTCAAATCAATCTTGCAAACCATCTGGCACGTCATCGTCGCCTCCTCATCGAGTGGCATCTACTACCGGCCTGTGTGGATGTAGTGTTTGCAAAGTAAGAAACATAGTAAGTACAAGACCGGAGACATGTATGTCAACAATTATATTATGTCCCGAGACCTAACAGACCGCCAAACTTTGTTTCACGACGTGTTCAGTGTTCTATGGAATTACCAACTTGCGTGGCTGTTCCCACCACGGTTTCTAGTCCTCAGTGTCTTTGCTCACCTAAATCAGTCAACGGGAATATTTCTCGTAGTAGTTCCCCGGTGGGCAATGGTATTTTGGCGAGCCGACTTCAAAGCTCAAGCTTTGGCAGCACCATTGACACTGAAAAATCTCCAAAAACGCATCGACAGGGCTTCCACCTCCGCTGGTTGACAACATAACTCTCGATGTGTGGAAATATAGGGTGGTCAGAAGCAGTAACAACATGGAACACTGAACAGTTATCGTTGCTTAAAAATTCCTGGCGGAAGCCTACTCTAAAAACATATGAGGTGGCTTGAATCGTTGGATTTCTTGCTGTAAATCTAATAAAGTTGACGTAAAAATGCCTACGGGGTCACAAATAGATTTACTTTTGATTAACAAGTAATCATACAATACTATTCTTTTACATCAATTTGTAGTCTCTACATCTACATTATGTAACGCTAGCACTTTGCTTTCATTTTTTGGTTAAGCACACTCTAAAATCAATAGCTCTATTAGCTAGAAATCCGAAAACTTTCAAGCCACCGGTCTAGGAAATTAGTGATCTAACTTCGCTTTTTAATGGACTATACAGTAGACAGTAGTAATTTGTTTCAAGTATCGCGTCACACTAGTATAGCACTAGTATTACTTTGCTCAGGGATTCGCATCCACGACCTGAACTTATTCTTAAATATCGTTATCACTGCGTTAGATCAAATAGCAGTATCACATTTTGGCCGATAATCCGTTCAAAAACCGACTGCAGGTAGTTATAGACAGTCTGGCTGGGCTGATCATACTAACTTAACCTTGTTCACAGATCATATAATACTTTACTAGCACTCCGTTAGTATGGGTTGAAATAACTATTAATCATTACATGAAAGACGTTGCACAACCAAATCATTTAATTTGTTTGTTACGGTAAGAAGTATCGCTAAACCTACGTGCTAAATGTACTGTCATAGCAGTCTATGTTAAAACGTTGTTTGAACAAGCAGGTATTACAGCACTTTCACGAAGCGTTCGATCTGCGGTTTCTCGGAAGAGTTGGTTGGAGAATCGTTCTCTTGACGAAATCTTGGCTGAGAAAATTAGCGATCCATACGTTCCAGCATTTTTACAGGCGAGAGATATGAGCAGCAGTCAATCTGAAAGTAGGTGTAACACAAATATTTAAAGCATTAAATAAGCTTGGTTAAATAAACAAATGTATGTGTGAAATAAGATTATGATCATTACATTACTTATGATTTTTGATTGTAGCAAAATGATTAAGCTTATTATTACATACGTAATTAAAAATAGTAAATGAATATTTTACACTTACAGGTTCAATTTTGGTTGATTCGTAAATCACTTTTACCACAGATTATATAATACTATACTAGTCTTTTACTAAGAGTTAAATTGTATTATTGTATACTTGTTGCTATAATATTTAAATGTCACATTGGCGCTAGGTTACCTAATTATACAAGTGGCGACACCAGGCGATAACAAACAGGTCTCAATATAAAGCTTCCAGTGACGGTACAGTAGTTTAATAGCAGCGTTTTACCTGAAATAAAACGCATATTAAAATACTTACCTCACTGGAAGCTTTCATTTTAATCTCTGCCTGGTGAAATTAAGCCAATGAATTCAATATGGCGTGTTTCATTTTACGAAGCAAAAATGAATCGCACCCGCCAGGTGGCGCCACTTGACCGGATACACACGGGTAAAAAGTACTAAAACGAATGGAAATACGACGGAACCGGATACGCCTTCTCAATATAAAGCTTCCAGTGAGGTAAGTATTTTAATATGCGTTTTATTTCAGGTAAAACGCTGCTATTAAAATTGCTTTTAGGTAAGAAAAGTTACCTTAAACACTAACATCTCTAAAGACAAACTGATTTCAACCCTTCTGCTTCCATTTTGATCCAATATTTATGGAAAAGATTTTAAAAAATTCAACTTTTTGGCGGGTTTTTTATTCTATTCTGAGGTAAGTGACTTCATATTTTCACATGCCCATGATTTTCGATCTCACAGTCATTCTACCAGCATTGTACTTATGCAGCAGTGTATTAGCAACTAGACTAAACACTAGTACAGTCTAAACCAGCCTTAATTCACCTCTAGCTATCTGCAATAGTGCCTTTCTAACACAAAGTGAAAAAAATTAGTGTTAAAACATTCACGTGACGAAATATATTGTTTGAAGTGTAATTCATAAATAGTCCAAAGTTGGTAAAAACCAGTGTAAATATCCTTCTTGACAAATTACAATCGCTAGAGAACAAAATAACTTTAAATAATGAGAACAATCACTTGAAATTCTTTTAAATTTTGATGAGTTAGGTCACAGCTATTTAACCGTGTCGGGACCTATCTATTCTTTAGTGATTGTAGAATGTCAACGAGGGGTGTGTGGTTCGAAAAGATTAGAGTCTGACCAAGCGAAGTCTGCAATAGATTTATCATTATTTTGCCACAAGCTGCCGCGCGCATTTTTGTTCCTGTCAATTTTTCGGAACATAAAGTGGCCTATGCGTTAATCCAGATTACAAACTATATAATATTCCAAGTTTCATCTAAATCGGAACAGTAGTTGCAGCGCGATTGAAACACAAATATCTAAACATAAAAACATTTCAATCTTTAGCTGAGCGAGTAGAGTCCTTTCCATGAAAGAAGTCCCGCAGACGCGGCGCTGTAGTCGACCTTAAGTATTATTTCTCGGGCAGCACTTTTAACAACTTTAGGCATTGAAAACAAGACTTTGATCACAGAAACCAAATAAAAACGCACTAGCATCCGAACACATTAACAGCACCTGACAACTAATTTAAAATTTAGTTTTAAAGTTTAGTTCCGGAAATTTC
The DNA here is from genome assembly GCA_947507515.1 of Eulithis testata. Classification (NCBI taxonomy): domain Eukaryota; kingdom Metazoa; phylum Arthropoda; class Insecta; order Lepidoptera; family Geometridae; genus Eulithis; species Eulithis testata. Next base: position 9,999,241 of record OX382207.1, on the reverse strand, counting down.
CGCGGGACTTCTTTCATGATAAGGACTCTACCTTTTTTTACGCTTCTGTTGTTTGTATGAGTTTTTGCGTAAAAGGTTTTTTTTAACCTTTAGTATGCCGGAACGCGGATCCACGCGAGACATAATAGATTTTCTATTGCGTCTGGAATTCCGGCATACTGGAGGTTAATACAACAAAGTAAGTACAATTTAAGATTTGTTAAAAATTTTTTTTTAAAAGAATATTTTTATGTTTGCGCCTATTGATTGTCATACGATTAAATAAATAAATACAACAAAGTAGACAAACAAGCGTACGGTCCGCCTGATGGGAAGCGGTTACCGTAGCCTACGGACGCCTGCAACACCAGAGGTGCCACACGCCTTGAAGAATTTTAAAACACCCTTTTTGAAGTGCCCCATACTGTAGTATTTCTATAAACATTCACATTTATAATAGTAGTAGGATGTGCTGCAACTTGGTCAGAATCTAGTAGAACTACATCCAACAATACCGATATATATATTCGTTGGAAGTAGTTTGTGCAAGTGATAAAGTTATCAAAAGATGTCCATTAGTCCACGAGCCATTGCATGACGCTGGTGTCTAGCCCACCAGTGGACAACAGTCTGGTGTCATCCGGTAGGAACCGGACACACGTCACGTGGGACGAGTGACCTCCGTATTGATGGCATAACGACTGTAAACAAATATTAGTAAGTAAGCTTTTTTATTAGTTATATTGACGTTATATAGAGCCATGACGCCTGTCAGATATTCATTTACTAGCTGCTTCTGTCCCCGACTTCGTTCGCGTCCCGTTGGATCCCGTTGATTTTCCGGGATAAAATGCAGCCTATGTGTTAATCCAGGTCACGGACAATATATAATTCGTTTGCAACGGTTTTTAGATGGCTCAACTGTTTCATGTGTATTTTGTAAATATTGTGAATATTGTAAATACTGTATTAGTTTTAATTTTCTTTGTGAATAAATTTCTTAGGATAAAAAAATATATATAATAATATATTGTCCGTGACCTGGATCCGATTTGGAATATTATTCCAAGTTTCATCCAAATCGGATCAGTAGTTTTTACGTGAAAGAGGAACAAACATCCATCCATCCTTACAAACTTTTGCGTTTATAATATTAGTAAATAGATTACCTTTGGTTGTTGTACTGGGTAAGCGTAAAGTTTCACTTTACCGAAGTCATCTCCGGTAGCGGCGAGGCGACTGTCATGTGATCTGCGATACAGAAATCGGACTTTTATTAAACGTGACCATTTTAACTCAAAAAACAATTCAGAACTTTCCCTGAGTAATCTTATAATTACTGGGGAACAATAGTTTTAAAAAGAGTGTCGGCCCCCCTTTAAATGAACCGATGACACTGTTACGACACTGTTGTTGACACACACAAGTTAGTAGTTCAAGTACAAGTTCTTTATTGTTTTCGTATTGTACATAAAAGATCTTAGTAGATTGTGAACCAATCTACTAACTTCACGCAACAATACTCATAATTACACCATCATAATCATAATCACATATTAATATTTTGCACCTTCACATTCAAATCTTTACGTTGTACGTCCAGCAGTGGACTTCCCAGTGAACTGAATTGTGTGCTGTAAGAGGGTATAAGACATTACCTGACGCAGGAGTTGATGTCAGTGCCGTCTGCGTTTTCGGGCCACACGCCGATGGAAGTGAAGGCGATGGGGCACGCGTGCGTCGCCCACGGCACGTCGCGCATCGACGTCGCCGCCGTCACCTGGCGACATGTCGTCGCGTTCCCTGTATACACACCAAACTACTCTAATACAAGGGTTCGATCCCCACTGCGGCGTTTTGGCCGCAGATAGATTAGGGATAGACGGGGTCCTGTAAGGATGTGGAATGAAACCAGCTTTTCACAGACCACACCTTTACTTGTCCATAAAATATTGCACAGCCGCACACTTAGAATGGTAGATTGAAAGCGTCACTGGCCTTGTCCTAATGTCCCACAGAGTAGGCAGCCGCAAGTCCAGCAGTTCCAGCTTGAGGAAGCACCACCGCGCATCCGCGCGCAGAGGAATGTATGGGTAAGCGATGTTGCCAGTAGACTTCCAGCACCAATCATCCAGCCGTGGAAGAAGCAGCTGTCCCAGCTTGTAACGAGGATGATGGTGGAAGGTAGTAGACGAAGAGGAAGAAGAAGAAGAATCCTGGAAGATACGGCAGGCCTTAGGAAATGTTCTAGGTCCAAAAGCCAGCTGCCAAGCCACGTGCTGAGGGTAGATAGGTACAAGGGCCAACGACTAGAGTGACGTTTAAAATATTCAGCTAGCGTGTGCTTAAGCAGACAGCTTTACAGGGCTAATTTTTAACTAGGCGCTTAGGTAGATAGCTATAATAAATTGTGAACTCACCCTAGCGGGATTCCTGGCACACTTAGGTAGTTTTTTGAAAAAATAGAATAAGTAAGAGCGTCCTTATTAACACAGAGGTCCGTTGTAGCCTGCGACCAGCGAGGGAATAGGGCCGCGCACTGAGTGCCGCGCCACAGCTTAGGGCATAGTTAGTACGCGTGAAGCGCTAAGGTATTAGGAGTTCCTTTTGCCTAGTTACGCAATACGAAAGCTCTTGGAGTAGTTTTAATAGTTTGAGGGTTCTGCATAGTATATTTCATATTAGTTTTTAAGATTTTAATTGTAAATATTTAGATGTAGTTTATGTTTTAGTTTTTTTTTGTAAATAAACCTTTTATTTAATTTTTTTTTTAATATTTAGTTATATTTAAATTTTTTGAACGATGTTTAGTACAACGTTACAGTACCCCGCCAAAAGCGTAGGATTTTTCCTATACAAAAATCCGACTCACTACCTATAGTTCATAGTACTGTCCTACTTTCATAATCCCATTCATATTCGTTCATACTTCCTCTTTCATTAATCCATCCATCTAGTCTTTATAACATTAGCGTTCTTCAGACCCTTACACACAGAGTGTACTTGCATTAGTAACAAGGTAAACTCAAAACAGTCTAGGCGAAGTTTATCGTTTTAGCACGACGACACCTCACAATAGGTAGCTGGTATATAGTTTAATTATATATAAGCATAGGTACTGAAGTATTGTTTGCTAGATAGCTAATTTTTTTTAAACAAAGTTATCCAGTTAGAACTTATAGCAGCATAAAAAATTTATAGATACAGTATAATGTTAACCTAGATAAAGTACCTACCAATTAGATTTCAACGCGGCATGAAAAAATCATTAGGTTAGAGAGATACTATAGCACCGATAATCTTAAATACCTACCCGTACGGCGAGCATTGAAACAATAGCGCGTTCCAGTTTATGCTTACCCGGCTGTTTAGTAAGTAAAAAACAGTAGGTAATTAGTTTAGCTTGCATCAGCTGTAATAGTATAATAATTATCCTAATAAGTACCTAAACCTATTGTAACTACACATTTTATTTAGAGAATGTGCGACTACATCCTAGGTAGATATAAATAATACATAATATGATACATAGATGCTTACTGCATAATAATTTAAATATCAGTTTTAATCTTTGTAGTTTGTTAATTTAAAGTCTTTTATGTGCCATGAGCCTAGGTTGTTACCGCTCATGTCACTCAGCTCGTAAACAAGAGGAGACTTTTTAGAAATAATCTTACATTGTACATACTTAGGTGCTAGTTTTTTATTAAAGTATTTATCTTTGTCACTTTGAAAAAATGTTTTTCTCCATATGACATCACCTATCTGAAATTCCATAGGTTTTTTACGCAAGTTATAGGAATTCGAGTTTCTACTGTGCGCTTGTAATAGTGCTAATTGTACTTTGTTAAATATAGACGAAAGAATACCTAGATTCTCGGCATATTGATCACGTGGTTGGAAGATAAGGTCCGCCACGTTACCGGGTTTATTATTTGTGTAGTGTGAACCACAAGTAACCAACTCTCGACCATAAACTAAAAATGAGGGCGTGAAACCCGTTACTTCGTTCACAGAATTATTAACAGCAAATTGTATTTTAGGTATTAGAGTATCCCAGATGCGATGATCAGTAGTGATAAATGTAGAAACTGCAGTCATGATAGTTTTATTGTATCTTTCTACTGTATTTACGTGAGGCGTGTATTTAGGAGTAAAATGTAGGTGAGGGACATTATATTTAGATAGCATTTGTTTTAAAGTAGCACTAACAAACTGTTTTCCATTGTCTAATATGATAGTTTCGGGAACACCGTGAATTAAAAATACGTTTTCTTCTAGAATTTTTGTTACTATTTCCGCGGTAGCACGTTTAATTGGAAACAAAAGACAATATTTACTGAAACAACAGGTTATCACTAACAAGAAAGTATTCTGTTTTCTGGATACAGGTAGGGGTCCAACTAGGTCAATACTTAGTACTTGAAATGGTCTAGAACACGATTTAGGTCGGCCCATTTCACCTAAGGTAGCATGGTTCTGATGCTTATGAGCGATGCAAATGTCACAAGAAGTAACTACTTTGACCACGTCAGAATGCATCCCAGGCCAGTAGTATTTTAGAGTAAGACGTTTATATGTCTTAAAGATACCTAGGTGACCTGCTATAGGTTCAGCATGGTTTTCTAGAATAACAGCTTCTCTAACCTCAGTAGGCACAACTTCCTTCCATTCAAATTCTTTAGTTAGTGAACATTTACCTTTCATAAAACGGTATAGCTTATCATTTTTTATAATGTAGTTAGGAAATGAAACTGCAGAATTTTGACAGCCGTGGAATATGTTTAGATACCACTCATCTTTAGTATTAGTAGTTTTAGGAGAAGTATCAATAGCAGTGATAGGACAAGCACGCGATAGCGCGTCCGGTATTACATTGTCTGAGCCACGACGGTGCTTCATTTCGAAGTTGAATGCAGATAATCGCACACCCCAGCGAGCGAGACGACCTGTAGGATTATTTAGATTTAAGAACCATTTTAGTGCAGAGTGATCTGTATAGACAATAAATTTACGACCATTATCAATGTAACACCTCCAGTGTTCAAGAGCTACGAGTACAGCTAGTGCTTCTCTCTCGGTAATACTGTAGTTTCTCTCTTGAGCAGTAAGAGATTTACTCATATAAGCTATAGGATGTTCCACACCATTAATAGTTTGTGTAAGTACACCACCGACTCCATAGTCACTGGCGTCAGTGTGAATCTCAAAAGGTAAATCAAAATTAGGACACGAAAGAATCGGAGCAGAGACCAGACAATCCTTTAATTTAGAGAAAGCATCATCGGCTTCTTTAGTCCATAAGAATGACTTAGCCTTCTTACTAGTAGAAGTTAAGCTATTTAGAGGGCCAGCAATGGCGCTAAAGTTTGGTACAAACCTCCGATACCACGAAGCGGTACCAAGAAATCTTTTTACCTCTTTTTTATTAGTAGGTATAGGAAAATTAAGGATAGCCTCGACCTTCCCAGGATCAACGTGGAGACCTTTAGAGTTGACCACAAAACCAAGATACTTTAGTTCATTTCTGAAGAATTTAGATTTTTCATAGTTAATAGTTAGGTTAGCCATTTCTAGCTTCTTATGAACCTTTATTAAAAGTGCAATATGAGTTTGGAAATCAGCGGAAGCGATTATTATATCGTCAATAAAGACAAAGACAGAGTTCTCAAACTCGGGTCCATAGAATAATAAATCCATTAACCGTTGTTGTGTAGCGGGACCATTAGTCAAGCCAAAAGGAACGGTAACAAATCGATAGGTACCTCGATTAGGTATGTAGAATGCAGTTTTGTCTCGATCCTGCTCGGCAATAGGTAGTTGCCAGTATGCGCGAGAAAGATCGATACTAGATAGATAACGAGCATTTTTTAGGTTATCTAATATTTCCGAGATGTAAGGCAATTTATAAGCGTCTTTTTTAGTTACTGCGTTCAATTTACGACTATCTAGACAGAATCGTAACGAACCATCTTTTTTAGGAGTAAGTAAAACAGGAGAAGACCAAGGACTTTCGCAGGACTCGACAACACCTAAGCGAAGCATTTCATCTAGCTCACTTCCTAATATGCGTTGTTTTTCCGGTGAGAGCCGGTAGTAACGTTGCCTGATAGGGGCAGAAGTACCTGTGTCAATGCAGTGTTCCACAAGATGAGTTCGACCTAATCCACACTTTTGAGAAGAAATAGATTTAAATTGATCTACCACATTGTCAGCAGTAATGCGTTCAGACTCATTCAATTCATCGTAAGATTGTAGTGTACTTGTAGAATTATTGACCTCAGCGATACTATTCATAGCTTTGTTAGATAGCGTTATAGATTGTAAAAATCTAGGACATAGCTCAAATTTTTGCCAAAAATCGACACCTAATATCAACGATGATGTTACCTCAGGTATTACATAAACTCTAATTACGTGAAAGTTATTTTCAAAGTTTACTGGTAGATTTATGTATCCAATGGCAGATAAGGACTGACCACCGGCAGCTGTGAATGTTTTTAGAGTAGTTTCATTTACTAGGGTATGACCCAACGCAAGAATATGTAAGTGTGCATTGTTTCCTAGGATGGAGACAGCAGATCCTGAATCGAGTAAACCACAAATAGATAGATTTCCTACTTTAATTGTAACATACGGACGTACATCATTAGTGGGTTTAGAAGTTAAGATTGATGCAATAGAGTAACTAGATGAAAATATTTTTATAAATTGTAGCCACTCCTTCCACTCCTTTTCACTAGTTTTAGCGTGAACAGTAGTGATAGAACTCGTATTGCAGCAATCTGAGCTATCTAGTTTTTTGGATTTGAACCTTTAGTAGTGGGATTGCAGTTAGTACAATCAGGATATTTAGTATCCTTCTTTCCGCATTTGAAACATATTAGAAAATGTTCTTGTTTACACTGGCGCAAATTATGTGAGTCATTACGACACCGAGGACAATAGAGTTTTTTATGACCCTGCGAGCTTGCATTGATAGCAGCTACGGTAGTGCGCGCAGCGCTCGTCTGACCGGTAGCAGTTTGAACATTTGTAGATTTATTGTAGTACGGTTTCGAATTATTAGCACTATTATAATTAGCATTAGAATTTTTATTATAATAGTAGGGTTTAGAGTTCGAAGTTTCCTGTGTTTTAGTAAAAGCTAGATCAGGAGCCAAAGTTTCCGTAGTGACCCTAGGAGGTTCACGAAATTGTGCAGACAATGCCTGTATTCGTTCGTAGTTACGGCACAGCGACCGAAGAGTTTCGATAGAAGTAATGCTCTCACCATGCGATACTAGGATAGTCGCATAACACGGCCTAATATTGTGTAGTAATATCTCTAACTTCTCTTCCTCAGACATGGGTTTTGACAACCTAGAAAAAAGTTCCGACATAATAGCTAGGTATACTATTATATTTTCTGAGTCACCCTGAGTACGGCTACGAATTTCAGATATTAGTCTATAGTCGTAGTCAAATTTACCAAAATCAGCTATCAGCAATTTAGTGAGATCCTGCCAGCTACCTACTTCAGTCTTAACGCTACGGTACCAGTGTAACGCTTGACCTGTGAAAATCTCAGTTGCATAAGTCAACAATTTAGAATGCGAGATACATCTAGACGTGCAAAACTCATTCACTCTCTGTATAAACACTCTCACACACGACTTTCCATTAAACTTCAACTTCTGTAGGTCATTAATATGATTACGTTCGCATTTATAAGTGTCAGTTACCGGTACACTAATAGATTGACCAGAACTCGACTGTTCAGTAAATGATAGTGACGAACTAGCTGGAGTAAGCTTAGCTAACAGCGCGTATTGATAATTAAATTCTTTTTGTAATTTTTCTAGTTTTTCTACAATGTTAGTTTTATCTATTCGACTTAACCGATAATAAATATGATGTGCTAACGCTCTAGTACGTTCAAAAAGATTTAGATCATATTTTTCTAGGAGAGATTTGATTCTAGTAATTAGTTCTTTTATAGATAACGTAACGCCTTCCAAGTCAACCTCAGACTCGATGCCTGATTCCTGGATATCCTCAGACGGAATCGTGATAGTTAGTTTATTTATTTGATTTCGTAGTTTTAGTACGGTAGCAGCTGGTTCCTCGCCTCTGATAAGGACCTCATAAGACAACTCATTTTTATTTAGCAATAGGAATTTTATAGGGTGAGTTCCCATTATGATAAATGTATAGGTAGCAAGAACACAGTAAATATGGCAAAATAGTAATTAATAACAGTAGCAAAATCACAACGTAGTAAATTAATTTTACCTAGATATACCACCTGTTTACGGCAAGCTGCATAAAACTGCCGAGCGCTAAAGATAAAATTAAATAGCTGTCTGTTACAATTTATAGAATAACCTACTACGAATTGGTGATTAGATTGATTTATTTTAATAGTTCTGATGAAAATACGTGCAAAATCAACTACAAGACCAATGCGAACTGTTACGTAATATGAGGGTAGCGTAAAAACTTTTAGAAAAAAAATGTTTTTAGCTTGAAATATCAGTACCTAATATTTGGTTCAAAATTAGTATAATCCTAAAATACGTAACAGTTTACAAATTAGATTGATTGGTGAATATTTTAGTGCAAAAATCAACCGACAGTGATAGCATACAAAGTGAGTGAACGTACGTACCAGTTCGCTGTGTTGAGAAATAATTCACCGCTTCGCTTACACGTTCCTAGATTTTTCACAACTAGCTGAAAATTATTAGTTTTAACAAAATAAATGCTAGGCTGTGCAATTAACCACGTTAAATTAAAATTGGGCGCCACTGCGGCGTTTGGGCCGCAGATAGATTAGGGATAGACGGGGTCCTGTAAGGATGTGGAATGAAACCAGCTTTTCACAGACCACACCTTTACTTGTCCATAAAATATTGCACAGCCGCACATTTAGAATGGTAGATTGAAAGCGTCACTGGCCTTGTCCTAATGTCCCACAGAGTAGGCAGCCGCAAGTCCAGCAGTTCCAGCTTGAGGAAGCACCACCGCGCATCCGCGCGCAGAGGAATGTATGGGTAAGCGATGTTGCCAGTAGACTTCCAGCACCAATCATCCAGCCGTGGAAGAAGCAGCTGTCCCAGCTTGTAACGAGGATGATGGTGGAAGGTAGTAGACGAAGAGGAAGAAGAAGAAGAATCCTGGAAGATACGGCAGGCCTTAGGAAATGTTCTAGGTCCAAAAGCCAGCTGCCAAGCCACGTGCTGAGGGTAGATAGGTACAAGGGCCAACGACTAGAGTGACGTTTAAAATATTCAGCTAGCGTGTGCTTAAGCAGACAGCTTTACAGGGCTAATTTTTAACTAGGCGCTTAGGTAGATAGCTATAATAAATTGTGAACTCACCCTAGCGGGATTCCTGGCACACTTAGGTAGTTTTTTGAAAAAATAGAATAAGTAAGAGCGTCCTTATTAACACAGAGGTCCGTTGTAGCCTGCGACCAGCGAGGGAATAGGGCCGCGCACTGAGTGCCGCGCCACAGCTTAGGGCATAGTTAGTACGCGTGAAGCGCTAAGGTATTAGGAGTTCCTTTTGCCTAGTTACGCAATACGAAAGCTCTTGGAGTAGTTTTAATAGTTTGAGGGTTCTGCATAGTATATTTCATATTAGTTTTTAAGATTTTAATTGTAAATATTTAGATGTAGTTTATGTTTTAGTTTTTTTTTGTAAATAAACCTTTTATTTAATTTTTTTTTTAATATTTAGTTATATTTAAATTTTTTGAACGATGTTTAGTACAACGTTACACCACCGAGAACAAACATTTGTGTGTGGCTAACATACATGTTTGTTCTGTGTCTGGGTGTTACTATGTATTATAAGTAGATATGTATTTACAAAAAAATAGTAGATTATTATACAAGGGGATAAAGCAGTGTCTTCTGTCGCGGGTGACGATTTAAATCGCGAGCGTAACGAAGGAGTCGAAGTTTACTCCCGAGCGTAGCGAGGGTGTTAAAAACTTAAATCACGAGCGAAGCGAGGGATTTAAGACGAGTCCTGAGAGTAGCGAGGGATTTAAGTTCACCCAAGACTAAGACAGCTTTATCACCGAGGAAAATACTCTACTTTTCGTACCATTTGCGAAAAAATTAACACAATAATAATATGAGATAGCATTTTAGAACATTAACTTATTTATAAAAATAAATTAAAATAAACTCAACGTTTATGTATTTGAAGAAAACAAAAACGCGGCATTTTCCTAGACTAATATTTTTTTGTCGGAAAAGCAAAGGCCTGCATAAAAAATGCGTATTCCTTTTTCAAAAAGATGTATAATGCTTTGTATACAAACTCAATGGTGTAAACACAGATGTAGTTCAGTATAAATTGTATTTTAAATTTAAATCACTTTCTCCCCCTAGAGGATGAAAGAAATCCAGTACAATTTTCTCTCCCTGTTTTTAACAGATTAAAAATGACTATTGTTATGTTCGCTTTTTGTGGCATAGAATGTCACTTTTTTGAGCAAGTGGTACGAAAAAAGTATTTAAGTATTATACCAGCAATCTAGTTCCCATAGTACAAGCTCTGCTTAGTTTGGGACTAGAGAGCGTTGTGTGTAATGTCCAAGAATATTTATTTTATTTATTTATTATATAACAACATCGTGAGGTCTGGCTATTTCTTAGTAAATAGGATAAATCAGAGAAGTGCCAACAATTGGTGGGTGTGCCAAGAATAGGGTAGTTTGCCCTAGTATAAAACAAAGTCGCTGTCGCTGTCTGTCCCTCCCTACTTATATTTAAAACTAGCGACCCGTCCCGGCTTCGCTAGTATCTAATACGTAGTTTTTACGTAAGAAGAAGCGGGACTCCCATTCTACCAAAATTACACACTGAAAATCTCGTTTTGTATGAAACGTGATTCAAATTTTGACGAAATGATACATACCTACCATTTATTTATTACAATCAATGTAACTACATAGGTAGTTACGAACCTAGGCTGTATAAAGGTAAAACATGCAATAAAATAAACAAAAAAATAAAGGTAATAATAAAAAAATTGTTTATCAGTGCTATGCCAAGATAACTATTAATAATGTCATCGGACGTGAATACGACGGAAATATTTAAATCATAGCGTTGTTCTGTGTTGGTATGTAGACCGGCCTAAAACAGTTAACAAAACAATTTTTGGCCGCCATTTTTCCAATATGGCGACGTACTCATGACAAAATACCAGAACACTGGCTTGAAGGTTTAATAAAACCCTGTAATACGTTCTTAAATACTTACAAAAAAGCAGCTCATAGTCTCCAGAGTTACTTCTTATGTACTGGCTGTCTTCTGACCAATCCAAGTGGGTTATGTAGCTTGAATGACCCTGGAAAATGAAACAAGTATCTTGTAGTTGATAAACTTCGTACTTTATTCAAAGTTGGTAGAGGCTGTTTGCAGGCAAAGGAGGAAAAGTAAGGAACAAAAAATATTAGGGCAGTTTTAAGGTAATACGGCAATGTTTGCCGTCTCTGTAAGCTAGGCATCTACATAATCTGTGGTTTCCAAAAGCCTACAGATAGATACATACATATACTGCTATAATGTGAAAACTTGTAATCAATGTTACTAATTCACTCATTAGCTGTGTTTCCCAAAATTAAGCAAGCAAGCTCGTATGAGTCGGTGGCAAACTGTTGACGGAGTTTTCAGGCCGCCTTAAGGCCTCCGTCGTGGCTTAAGGCTATAAACAGTGCTCGACCGACGGCCAGCGCTGACCGTACGTCGGCGTAGCTATATCTATGCAAGTCTATGAATGCGTGCACAGCTACGCTGACGGTACGCGCGTGAATTTCCATACAACTGACAAGCGCGACCGACGTACGCACCGACGGTCGGTCGAGATCTGAAACCGGCCTAACGATCGCTTGAGTCGGGGACGACAGTTTAACATGCCCTCCGAAGCATGGAAGCGCTCAGATGTAAATGCCACTAACGGTCATCCAAATAATGACCGCACAGAACATCGCTTAAACTTAGATAATTGGTGAAGATTGACTAAGCAAGCCTAGCCACGAGCGCTTCCCAATATAGCAAAAATATAATATAATTTACTAGCGACCCGCCCCGGCTTCCCACGGGTGCAATGCAGTGATGATGACGATGTATTATACATATAAACCTTCCTCATCTCTATCTATTCAAGAAAACTGCATCAAAATCCGTTGTGTAGTTTTAAAGATGTAAGCATACATACATACAGACATTAGGACAGACGCGGGAAGCGACTTTGCTTTATGCTATGTAGTGATTTTTACTTTACTTTACTATTAAATAATATAAGGTCTACCTTAATTTAGCCGTAGAATTCCTAAACTTTGGCTTGAAAACGAAAAGCAAGATGCAATAACTAAAATAAAACAAAAAAAGTAGGGTTTTTATCCTACAAGCGGACATGCCTACAGTGTAATTAGATGGTCTACTGAAGTAGTATCATTTTACCCGTCTACGTTTCTTCTCCGTGCACTAGACAGGCATGAAAACAGCAACGTCATATAATGTAGGTTTTCATGAAGTAGGTAGGTATACTAGAAGATGTAGGGTACAATACTTGTAGGTTTTGTTAGTACCTACTCTAATGTCTACAATAGAATGACATAACCTAGTAAATGCAAAAGTGCTCTGCGGGCCTAAGATGCGCTCCGCGAGATATTTGTCATGTCGTTCTGTCAAAATGTAAGCATTTTGTACCAGTTCAGGAACTATTGCATTATCTGTGGTAATGTTGTCGAGAAACTGCGCCTTTGAATTTTCAACTTTGACATTTATGCATGACTATTATCTCGTCCTCAGAGAGGTACGACGACTAACAAGTGTCAAAAGTGTACATTATGGCGCGTTTTGTCGACACCATTAGGTACCACAGATAATGCAATAATTCCTAAACTAGTACAAAATGCTTACATTTTGACAGAACGACATAAGAAATATCTCGCGGTGCGCATCTTAGGCCCGCTGGTGGGTTACTCTTGACCACAGTTCCAATCCGGATTCACGAAATTTGACAGATCTCGTGTCATTTTGTACTGAAAAATGACAGGACTTCCGTCAAAATCTATGGATCCGGATTGGAACTGTGTTCGAGAGTAACCCACCTCTAGCCCGGTATTCTGATTTACTACTCAAATATAGATTTTTGTATGAAAATATCTACTCCAATCTATGCTTGAGTAACCATTTCTCGGCATACAAGCCTTAGATTATCAAAACTAGGTAAGTGATGTCTTTTTGTATGAGAAAGAGTGGTGGCACAAGCAGATGTGCCGATATTGAGCTGTTATCTTTGCCCACAGAACTCAGAGCCTGCCTGTACCAATTGCATTCACTCTCAGAACACGTCCACAGACGTGCCCTATGTATGTGTACTGGCGGATACAGGAAGGAGGCGATTGGGGTCCCCCAAATCCTTGATCAAACCCCTCAACACAAAATTCTAGACTGATGTGTACTATAGTAGGCGCCAAATAACACCGCAATAGAGGTCATCCACCCACCTTCACCACGATGTCGGAAAATTCAATTTATGTATGGTAAACAAACAGTACTACGAGATTCGAGCGATTACCATCTTAGCGACAGGTTTGTATGGAAAGCGACAGAATTAGCCATTCATAAATTGAATTTTGCGACATCGCGGTTAAGGTGGGTGATTGACCTGTATTGCGGTGTTATTTGGCACCTACTATAGTAAAGTATTATAATTATCTGTGGTGTGTGTCATTGCACTGCTGTGCGTCAATCGGTAATTCAGTGGTAGTCTAAACCTTAGCTGAACCCGACACGGTTTAATAGCGTTGACCTAAATGACCCTTGTGAGTTTACTTAATAATGAATAACTGAGTTATGTAGGTAGGTATGTACTTACGAGACATTTCCCAACCCTGGAGTACCTAGCACCGTTGTCGTCAACACGGTACACGTAGATGAAGTTATCTCGAGAGCCGAGCGCTACTAACTTGTTGTCTGGAGAGTATTGAATGGTCTGGATTGGCTCTGAACTGAAATCACAAAAAATCACACTTGTAATCCATCGTCATACAGTGCATATGTATCATAATGTTTCAATATACCTACGAGTTATACTCTTTGGATGTACCATATCCCTTGCATATAACGTATCCCATACCTATAGCATCCCCCTGCACTACAAGCATCACTACATAGTATAAAGCAAAGTCGCTTCCCGCGTCTGTTCTAATGTCTGTATGTATGCTTACATCTTTAAAACTACATATTAGATTTAGATGCAGTTTTTTTAATAGATAGAGTGATTCAAGAGGAAGGTTTATATGTTTATTACATCATCATCATCACTGCATTGCACCCGTGCGAAGCCGGGGCGGGTCGCTAGTATAACATTATCCTACTGAGCCCTACATGCATATAACGTGCATTATATAACACACTCCCAGATATATAATAACATAACACTTGTTTGTACTTATATATAACGTAAGTACCTCCTGCATATAACATACCCCATGCATATGTTCAGCATCTAATATAACCCTACATGTATATAATCTTCCCCTATATGCATATAACATCCCCCTATATGTATATAACGTACATATAATATGACCTGCATATAACATACCCCCTATATGTATATAACGTACATATAATATACCCCTGTATGCATATAACCTGCATATGTATAACATACCCGTCATGATGCATAGCGAGCATTTCCCGAGAGTGCGGCTCGTATACCATCCACTTGCCGGAGAGCGTGCCCACGGCGATCACGCCGCCATCTTGTGACCACGCGACGCATTGCGCTCGCTCCTGGAATATATATAGACATTATTCACCAACATTCTACATGTTTAACATACTACAATCCTACTAATATTTGTATGGATGTTTACTTTTTACGCAGAAACTACTGATCCGATTTGGATAAAACTAAATATACAGCGTGTATCTACAATGGCGACATTAAATTAACACACGGGTACACATTTTAGTGCAGCTGACTGTACTTTAATTATTTTTTTATGAATACTAATAAGTAGCTCTGCCAGTGTGTCAATTTAATGTCGTCATTGTAGATACACGCTGTATATTGTCCGTGAACAGCGGGCCTAAGATGCGCACCGCGAGATATTTGTCATGTCGTTCTGTCAAAATGCAAGCATTTTGTACCAGTTTAGGTACTATTGCATTATCTGTGGTACCTAATGGTGTCGACAAAACGCGCCATAATGTACACTTTTGACACTTCTTAGTCGTCGTACCTCTCTGAGTACGAGATAATAGTCATGCAGAAATGTCAAAAGTTGAAAATTCAAAGGCGCGGTTTCTCGACAACATTACCACAGATAATGCAATAGTTCCTAAACTGGTACAAAATGCTTACATTTTGACAGAACGACATGACAAATATCTCGCGGTGCGCATCTTAGGCCCGCTGGATATGTGTATTGTGTTACATAGGCTACTTTTTATCTCGGAAAATTAACACAACCAACAGCGTATTTCAGACTGTTATGATGAGCATACCTCGATATCCTTGCTCCAGACCGTGGAATGGCTCAGTCCGTCCCACAGCTGGAGCAGTCTGTCCCAGCCCGCTGTCGCGAACTGAGGCAGTGACGGGTGAGCTGCTAAACCCCATAGCTCGTCCACGTGACCTACAGGAATGCACTAAACATTTGTAAGGGAGTCATATAGCGTCCCTCATCTATAGTAATCGATTCCCTATCATTTTATTACCAAAACTAGCCGTCGCCCGCGGCGTTGCTCGCGTACTAAATAGACCCTTTAGAGTGTGACTTTTCGAAATTCCTTTCTCAGTGCACCCCTACACTATGTAAGGATACTACCCTCCAAATTTCATACCTCTAGGACTTATAGTTTAGGCTGTGCGTTGATTCTAAGCCAGCTTCAAAAGAGTTTTACATATATATTGATGATGATAACGATGATTAAATGATTTGATTCAAGATAAAACGATTTTTTGAGCCTCGTTCCAACTAGATTATGCTTTTAGGTGTACTTTTGGGTTTTGGCTGGCGTTGGTTCCTTTCTGAACTCTTGAAGTTAAAAACCATAGCACAGATTATATAATACTACACCATACTAAACTATATCATCATTATCATCATCATCATGATCAACCTATATCGGTCCACTGCTGGACGTAGGTCTCTCCAACTGAGCCCGGTCTTCGTCTCTTCTCATCCAGTGTTTGCCAGCTACATGTCTCAGAACGTCACCCCACCTAGCCGGAGGGCGTCCTACACTACGTGCGCCTAAACTATATGTTACTAATGACCCGCGCCGGCTTCGCACGGGTGCAATGCAGTGATCATAATGATAAATATATAATAATAATAATAATATAATAATATACATATAAACCTTCCTCTTGAATCACTCTATTAAAAAAAAACTGCATCAAAATCCGTTGTGTAGTTTTAAAGATTTAAGCATACATACATACAGACATTAGGACAGACGCGGGAAGC
This sequence comes from Eulithis testata, assembly GCA_947507515.1. Classification (NCBI taxonomy): domain Eukaryota; kingdom Metazoa; phylum Arthropoda; class Insecta; order Lepidoptera; family Geometridae; genus Eulithis; species Eulithis testata. The sequence continues at coordinate 9,982,767 of OX382207.1, read as the reverse complement.
GACTTTGCTTTATACTATGTAGTGATAACTAGAATCAGAAATTAAACCCCATACCCAGGACAGCTGGAGAGAATCCAAGCTCCAGGTCTCCTTGCAGGATGCAGTTCTTAGTGGTTCCGATGAAGAGCTGACTGCCGCGACCTTCGGCTACCACCCGCACTCCGCCGTAGTGACCTTCGATCTGGAATTACAAGACACACCTTAGCACTGCTGGTATCGAACATTAAGAGCCTTACTTACGACAGAAGAATAGTTTAAACAGTTGAATCAAAGTCTACCTGTTAGTAGGTGATAGCAATAATTTAAACAGCTGATTAACGTTATGCAGCGATCGTAAGTAAGGGGGTAAATGTATTCACATGTCAAATTTAAGGCGTATGTAAAAGGCAGACAACCCTCTCGCTCGCACATTTCAACATTTTTGAAGATATAATATAACTAAATGTAATTATGTGAAATTGCAGAGCGTCAAGATCGAATAACAATGCAAAGGTTCAGTAAAAATATCACATTGATCCAAACACGTTTTCCGACCAAAAAACTTATACCAATGCACATTTTTTTGGTTAGAAAACTTGTTTGGATCAATGTGATATTTTTACTGAACCTTTGCATTGTTATTATCTCGACCCTGAAGCTCTGCAATTTCACATAATTACATTTAGTTATATTATATCTTCAAAAATGTTGAAATGTGCGAGCGAGAGGGTTGTCTGCCTTTTACATACACCTTAAATTTTACATCTGAATACATTTAATGTTCGATACGAGCATTAATTATTGGATTATTGTTAAAAAAACAATAATTAGATGGAGGCTAAATATATTAGTCTGTTCTAAATTCAAACACCAAAACAGTGAGTAAAATAAGATTTTTAGAGGGGGAATGGTATAAAATTTGTATTTGTACTCACAATGTTCTCGACCCCCAAGGCATTGACCTCTGCATCGAACATGACAACCCGTCCGTCCTTCCCCCCGGCCGACAGCACGCAGCCGTCCTTCCGGCACAGCACGCTGAACACGGGCCCCTGATGCACCCCCCGGACCAGCTTGTTAATGCTGTTCGTACCGCGACCCCATACTATGATGTTGCCGTTTGAATCACCGGATAGGACGTCACCTGGACATTCAAACATTTAGGGGGTAAGCAAGCAAGTTCGTATGAGTTAGTGGCCAACGGTGACGGAGTTTTTAGGCCGCGTTTAGGCCTCGGTCGTGGCTTAACGACTGCTAGAGCCGGGACCGACAGTTTAAAGGTACGAGTTGGCAGCGGACGACATGAGGCAGCAGCGGACGACGTGTCGCAGCGACACTACTGGTTCCTATGTATTTCTATGAATATGCGTCCCTAGCTTCGTGTTGCTAACTACGGAGGGAATTTCATAGAAATACATAGAAACCAGTAGTGTCGCTGCGACACGTCGTCCGCTGCTGCCTCATGTAGTCCGCTGCCAACTTGTACCTTAACGGTCACCCATTCAGGGGGTTATTACAGATACCATAAAGGTACAAGGTTTTTTTTTTAAATTAGGTATTACACATCTTATTCATCAACACTAAAACAACACTGGACAAAGATACTGGAAGCGGTCAGCATTTGGTACATGCGCTTCATGATGCAGGTCTAACGTGGCTTTGAGGACTGATTGAAATAAAATTGTGATTCTAACTTCTAAAGATCTTACCATTATGGTTGAACGCGAGGCAGGTGACATACTTCGGCTTGTCTCTGGACTCGAAGATGCCCATCCTCTTATACAGCATGTTGGTTTGGTCGAGCGTCCAGAACGCGATGTGGTTCTTGCCACACGTCACTATCTGGTTGCGGTCCAGGGGGTGAAACTCTACGGAAACCACCGTATCTACTGAGCACTGGAAGTAAACATTCTTTTCAGAAATCTCCAAGTCTTAACAATGACTCTAGCGTTTTCAGCAAATTCTACATAGTTTTAATGCACTGTCGATTATAATATGAGGTGTCCGCTGAGTCCTATTACTTCAGATCAGACCTGGGCAGATTTTTTCCGTGGTTTCACCCGAACTATCGCCCATAACTTTGTCCGCACACCCAACATAGCGTATTGATACGTCTGTCTATAAAAATTGGGATAACACATGCTTTTAGAAGCAAACTTGTTCGCCACCAAACCTTTCGATACAGTCACAAAAAACCTATTCAAAAAGTACCTTAGTCTCCGCCAAGCAATGTCCCTTATCAGGCCGTTGCCACTCCCATACAGAGATGGTATGGTCTGCACCTTCGTCCACACAAGCCAACAACGTGCCGCCATCAGCTCTGGAGAAGGAAAGGCAGGCCACGGCTCGGTCTATTTGACCAGCGCCCAGGACGGCCAGGGTTGACAGAGACACGGAGTTCCATACACGGATGTGTGGCTAAAAAATAAACAGACCGGACTAAAAGAAAAGTAGGTAATTCCAAACATATTTATCAGACATAATCATGATAGTTCTATCCATAAGACGTCCACTAATCATAGACCCTCATTGTGCAGGATACGTTTATTTTCATAAGTGATACCGACACAAGTGGTTTGACAGAGGGATCAATCGTGGGCACTGGAATACGGCTTATAATCTTTACTTCGTCGTCTTTCTATAGTGGAAGGCTGTTCTAAACTGCGTTTTATGTCTCTACTCAAGAACCTTTAAGGAAAGTATGCCTGGTGGAGACGGTAAACTGACCGTCTCCTGCATACTAAATCAGTAAACGGGAAGAATCCCAGTATTTCCCTCCAAAGTATTCGAAGCCGGCCCGTGTCTACTGCACCTGTAGTTACTCGTAACATTCCACAATCTATAGAAGGGTCAACATCAACTGTGCATCGGTCAGAATAGAAGGGAACACGGGATAGATAACGAAGAACTTATCTTACCCTAGCATCAAGCCGGTCATGTCCCGCGCACTGCCCACTAGCGATCACCAACTTATTGGGGTGTATCGCGAGACACTTCACGTCATCAGTATGCCCCGTGTAGTGCCTCTGACATTGCTCCTCCACGTTGAAGAGGACCACCACTCCGGCCACAAAGTAGACTATCTCTCCTGTTGGCAGGAGGTAGAGATTGCTGCGGCAGTCTTTGCCTCTGGAAAGAAACATTGTCGAGATTCCTGGTAAGAAGTAAACACAGCTAGACCTAGATATATTTTTTGTGCCTTTCAGTACTATTTAAATTTGGACTTTTGCTTGGAAACATCCCAATATTTCTTATTTCCGAGGTGTTCTTGTTTGTACTAATCCGTAGACCAAAGCTCACACGCTATGGCACACAGATCTTGCCTGTATTCCGTATAACCAGAATACTTTCACACTGCACGTAAACCAATAAAGCAGGTGTAATAATCTTGGGACAGTAAAACTCTGTAGGCAGGTTCCTTCATTACGTGATTTTACATCCATAAAGTTTCGACCAACCCAAAACCAGTTACACAATAGCATTTCCCCGCGAGGTGACCTGCATTTCTACCATCTGGGAATGAGTCAGACCATCGTTGCACAGTTGACCACTCACGCGGGACGGTGGAACTGACCTTGAGTGGAACTGACGGTTTTTTTACCTACTGTTTGCGGAAACTCGTAGAATTATTAGTGGATAACAAAGTGTTTTGTTTTATATCTAATTCTTAGATTTTATCTCGTGGTTTTGGAGTGCAAAAAACCCTGTGCGTGCTGCATGCGACGTTGATTGGGCCACGAATTATAACTAGAGCATTGTAGTTAAATAATTCATCTAGATCAACTTTAGATCTAGGAAGTAGAAACATTCAAAATTTACTGCTGGTTGCTAGGAACTGGCACCTAGAATCACCATAATCCCTATTATTTTAATAAATTGGTACTACCGACTTCAATAATTTTCCCAAAATCTCGTTCTCCACATAAGGTACGTAATTTGAAAAGTGATTTTATATTGTATTTAAGTTTTTAGTTTGTGTTGTAAAAAACATCTAAACCAAGAATGTCAGTGTTGGTTAGGCCAGCAAAAAGCAGCCTTGCACTATACTCTCGAAACAAAGCGCCAATATTACGCTGACGGACTCTACTAAAAGGATTGCACACTGGGTGTGACTAAAAAACATGACACAAATACCGACACCCGTATTTTCTGTGATCACTCGCCGCCACTCAAGAAAACTAGCTCACTGTTTGAAAGTAACTAGGTACTACACTAATTGCTAGTTTGATGTCAATTGCGAACACTACGCGTAGTGATAAGCGCATGCTATATAAAGTCTTCAAATGACCATAATTTCGGAAAAAAACCTTAGTTGAGTGTTAGCGCGTGGGAGTTGTAATAGCCATCCAATTGTCTCCTCAATTGGCAAATTGTCCAATGAATTTCAGTTTATATGCTCATAGAAGTCAGGATTCAGTTATCTATAGCTCGAACGAATCTCGAAAACAATGTCAATTTCGAGGTTGGTTGTGTAGTTGTGTATTGGTTTAAAACCGGTCAACCAAATAAGCACACGACTGTCCCTAACCAGCCTAAAGTGCTCTCCGATCATTATCCTTCTGGCAACAGCGCAAGCCGACGTACTAAGTGGTGCCCTTGCGTTTTTCGCCAAAAATCATTTGATACCGTAGAGCCTTCTGCCCTCACCAGTAGGTAGTGCGGTAAAGCTGTTTACAATAGTCGACGATTACAATTAAAAGCATTCTAGCACGTCCCAAAAACAGCTTAAACAAGTATTTCATACTTAAAAGGAGAGTTTCAACACTGTTAATAGGTACTATTAACTTTTGGAAGCAATAAAAACATTTGTATTGTGTTTGTTGTATTGTACTACTATTTTACTAACGCATGACGCGATATGCGACAGTATTTGATAAGGTGTCATTATAATAATGAAAGTTCCACTAATGGGGTTTAATTAGTGAGCTTATGCAAATGAGTGATAAAAAATGGTTATTTTAACCAATGAAGCCATGTTATACGGTCATGTCACTGGGGAAATTAAATAAAAACTGAACTCAGGGAAGTACTTCTAACCTGCTTCATAAAATTAACTCATCATACTGGATATAAGGATAATATGAATGACTAAATGACATAATAATATATTCGTATTTTATTTGGACAATATTTTACCCATGCCCGATTGCCCCTATTTATAAGGTGCATAGACGCCTGTCTGGGCGGGACATTATTTATCCACTGTCTCCGACACTATGCTGTAAATGTAACAAATCGACCTAACTCGAGAGACGAATAAGGACACTGACGAAGATATATCAGAGGCACAGATCTTATAATACTGTCCGAGGTAACCAAGACTTATCTTTCTTTCGAGAAATCTATGGATGCATGACTGTTTTGAGCTGGTTTATCACGATTTTGGGTGTGCAAAGTATGACGTGTATCCCCGTGAATAATGTTATCATCACATTATGTATCGACCTTGTTAGGTCCACGGCAATCGATAATGCCTTTGAAATACGGTCAGCCTAAGTATTATCCACTCATTTATATTTCACAGAGGCCGCTATTTAGATCCTATATCGATCAACGGTTGAGTAATTTTTCTTCAGAATTCATTTGTAGCATGAAAGGAAAGTCAAGCATCGTTTCGAATGCTAGATCTTTCTGGTATGCTAAAGTAAACTGGCTGGTATGTAGGCCGCCTAAAGATGTACTTTATTTATCTCACTGATGGTCGTAGGAATCTCCTGTATTCCACTATATCAAATTGATTGCAGGTTCTCCTTGAAATTAAAAAAATTGAATAGAACCAAAATCCAGTGACCTGAATTTAACCTGAAGTCTCAGGGGTTAGAAGGGTTTAGTCCCCAAAACCCTTTAAGCAATTTGCCCAGCAGTGGGACAACCATCATTTGTCAAGATCTCACCTGATGATAAAGTGACAATGAAGTTGACTAGTCAAGTTAAGTCTTGGCCTCCAGAGAATCTAGTAAAGTGTAATAAGTTTTAACAAGAAGCTTCTAGTATTTATGCTTTGTGTCTGCAGCTACTTCTTCAGAGATTTTTGACCTTTTCGGTCTTACCTATATCCATAGACCCACTCCAGCTTCAGTTTGTTAGGTGGAGGGGGCGCCACCTTCGCTGGATCGAGGGTGTCCAGCTCCGAAGGTCCGTACAGCACCACGGGCCTCCCTCGCAGGTACATCCGCATCGCCCCGTCTTCCTCATTGTACTGGCAAGTGCTGGTGCTAGAACGAGATGGAGAACGTGAGAAACGAGAATGTATTAGGGTTTGAGTAGACCCTTCTAGAATCTATAAGGTACTAGATGGATCGTTTTGAAGGGATTCTTCGTTCTGGAACCACGTGTTGTATGTATTTATGATTCTTTATAAGCGTTACGCTTAGGCATGCCCCTATGTTCGTGAAAATCGATACAGTGAAAACATTAAGGTACCTAACTAACCTACCTACTTTATTGTATAGGTAGGTAGGTACCCAATCAGAAAAGAACGTAGATGTATTAGTTCGGAACTTCGAAGGTGACTGAGTGTCGCCAATCATAAATAAAATATTATCACCTAATACAAAATAGAATAAACGCAGATTCCAATAATAAAGATGAAGATTTCAAAAATAGATTTATGTAAGGAAAATAACATGGTACCTATATACCTAAGTAGGTACCTAAGAGGTAAATAAACAAAAAATATTTGCATTATGACATAACTCACACATTCGAGTGCTGTTAACATTGCAATTTCATAGTAAATCATTGTTAGTAGTCATCTGACTCTTTTTGTTTTAATCAAGCAGTTATACATAGGTTAATTTAAATATTGTTCTAGGTAAGTACTTTTATATAAAATATCCTAAGGTTTCATTTAGAATTTTAAACAATAGCACCGTTATGTTAGTAGCATTGGCATGCACACAAAATTTTAGTCACGCAATTTTACGCAGCATCGCTCTGTACCGAAGCAAACTTACATAGAGGTGAATGGCATTATAGCAAACGCTTTTGGCCACAATATAAAGAATACCAGCCGCGAGGAGCGCCACACCACCAATAACTATAACAATCTAAAAAAAAAAACAGCCTGCGTGACCATTATCCTCGAATATAATGAACACAAGTGATAAAGGATAATACTATGCTACTAATTGACTGATACCTGGTATCCATGCTGCTAATTGTTTAGAATTTCTACTCTAAAACACACGGGAGTTCACGGGACGCGATATTCGACCGGTATAAAATACCCGTTTTGGGTATACGGCCAGCCGCGAAGAAAAACGAAAACAGACTGCTAGAATGAGACCATGACCGTATTACGAGAACTGAATAAAATTGCATCACCGCTATGTTTAGGAACCATTACTGGTTTTTGCACACGTACAGATTTTAAAAGCGATCAGAGCCTGCAATGTATAGCTCACATGGTGTTGGTATCGTTGTATAGTCTTGCAAGGTGATTTGCCAATAAGAAGCTGCATTATTATCTTGAGTCATCAGATAATTTCTGCAAATATGACGTAGAGTCAACTTGTTCTAAAGGAAACGTATGTTTAGTGTCAATGTCTAATCTGAGGGTATATTCTGAGCTGAGGATATTACTGTTAAAATCTCTTTAAAATGATGTTGTGGGGATGTTATGAAAATACCAGGTTTTATCCCTTTGATTCTCATCAATTCCACTCAAATCGGCTTTAGAGTGGGTTGTACGTAACGACTCTATCATCGTCTCTACTTTTCTGCCAATTATTATTATTCTATTATTTTGATGGTCGCCATAACTAACATTAATTTGCTTGGAAATAGTTCACTTCCATAATGGATCTAGATAACATGTCAATAAAGTAACGCGACTAAATAGTGACGAAACAGATTGTTCACCTGATGATCACGCATACCAAGGTAAAAGGTACCTCTGAAAAAAAAACCCAACATATCCACTAATATCAATCCTGCGGGCCTAAGATGCGCACCGCGAGATATTTGTCATGTCGTTCTGTCAAAATGTAAGCATTTTGTACCAGTTCAGGAACTATTGCATTATCTGTGGTACCTAATGGTGTCGACAAAACGCGCCAAAATGTACACTTTTGACACTTCTTAGTTGTCGTACCTCTCTGAGGACGAGATAATAGTCGTGAAGAAATGTCAAAAGTTGAAAATTCAAAGGCGCGGTTTCTCGACAACATTACTACAGAGAATGCAATAGTTCCTGAACTGGTACAAAATGCTTACATTTTGACAGAACGACATGACAAATATCTCGCGGTGCGCATCTAAGGCCCACTGGTAGAAGAATTTTAGGAAAAAATATAGACTGTGTCATCAGTCACTGACATTAAAAAAATAAATAAGTAGCCACTGTATTTGAAAACATTTTTAGCAACTTCCCACGCCTATCAATTTATCTGTAAATTCAGGGTTGTCAAAAACACAGCGTGCTGGTCCCATAACCTAATGGATATAATACACCGCACTACCGAACAAGTAGTACTATAGTAGGTGCCAAATAACACCGCAATACAGGTCATTCACCCACCTTCAAAACGATGTCGCAAAATTCCATTTATGAATGGTAAACAAACAGTACTGCGAGATTTGAGCGATTACCGTCTTAGCGACAGGTTTGTATGGAAAGCGACAGAATTAGCCATTCATAAATTGAATTTTGCGACATCGTTTTGAAGGTGGGTGAATGGCCTGAATTGCGGTGTTATTTGGCACCTACTATAGATCAATGGTGTTGAAACCATATAGGTAACACTAGGTTAGGTAACACTACTACCTGTATAATCTTTTAGGTGAAATACTATTCAAATACAATCTACATAAAACTCACAGTCCACAAACTAAAATAAACTAAATACCTACTCAGGCTTGACGAATTGACAACCTTATTTGTAAACTAGCTTCACACCCATTTTGTAATCGGATGCGCTTGCGCGGGCGGATTACCTACACAATGTATTTTTTTTTAATGTCGCATTACTATAGAATGATTGATCTATCCGTTGCCTATCACTGGCAAGGCCAAGAGCGTTCATTTAACTTCACAGGCATTTATTTATGAAGTAGGTATGTACTACATATGGAATTTCTTTTTTGTATGTAACTTTTTCTTCGATAAATTTTGCAGATCACGTCAACATTGACTTTTTTCTTCGCAGAATTAATATTAGGTAAGTTAAATAAAATGTTCCAAATATCTTGGTATAGTCTCACCATGCAAATTATGCAGCACTTTATTTTTGGGGTTGCCATTGCAGACTAAGTGTATAGTCAGGTCAGGTCAGACACTAGTCCAGTTTACCTAAATTTTTTATAGCCAGAGCTCAACATTCTCGAAAAAAAAGAGATCAATTAATTGGTTGGTTTATTTTTGACTGCTTTACCAAGTTAGTCTCTACAAGGTTAGTCTCAAAACCATCTTCGAGGTTTTCCCTTGAATATTACAGCTATTACACTGTAATGTTGCCTAAAGGGGATTTTAAAACTTAAAAGGGATTTCGAGAATCCTTCTAACAAACTACACAGTTGGCGTTTTTTTGTCACATTTCAGTTAAAGTTTGCCAACAACACCTGCTCACGTCCATGGTACACTGGACGTATACATAAAAGGATAATGATTGCGCAGTCGCAGCATTACCGGCAAGGTCAAACGAGATCATTTATCTTTCGTGGTACCTACGTCTGATGACATTCAGTTTTGCGTAGTTATTTTACCTTTAGTACAAATTCTAGGTTACACATAATCATCACAACTCCAGGTAGAGGAAACTATAGAAAGCTAAAACAATTTTTCTTCTAATTTTCATGAATGTCACAAAGAAATTAGTGGTCTCTTAACTACTACATTGCCGTTTTACTATTAAATGTCACTATACTTCTGAGAGAATAAACGTGATTTTGAATCCAACTGAATATAATGGATGGAGTCATCTCCCTCGTCAGGTAACAAAAGAATGACCCGTCCATCACAACTTAATTTAAAAGTCGATTAGACCAAGACATACTTTTCTACGATTAGAATTTTTCACCAAGGGACCAAGGCCAGGCACTCCCTAAGCTCCAATTGTGTCAACAACTTTTTAATTTCTTAGACCGATATCCATACGACAGTATGATACTCGTAAGTATGAAAAGTTAAACCTGCAGATTAAGATGAAGAAGGAAATTAGGTTTACCGTAACTCTTTGTACAAGAAAAACTGCCAAATATTCCTTAATAATATTTACCGAATGTAACCGTAGACACCAAATAGTATTGGTGTCAGAATATCATAAAACTGGTCAACTGTAATGGGGGATAGTCTGGTGTACACGTGCTTCCAAACCTCCGGCAACGCTGATAAGGTTCGACCTTTTGCTATGTAGATAAAGATCTAATTCCCAAAGCACCATTTCCCACCACCCAAGAGTCTGAAGAACTTACCCGTGTTTCATAATAGGTCCATTTTGTGATGGCTTATACAAGTTTAGCAATGACTTTGTCGTCGTAAATCTAAAGAGAACAAAACAACATTAGACAAAAGAAAGAAAATGAAAGCAAAATAAAATTCTAGAAGCATGTTCTTGAAGCTTACTGATGGATCTTGGAGGTAGGTTTACGTTATTTCGGGAAGACAATCACCCCTTTGAGTTTACTCTTGGCATCAATCTAGCTCGCTTTAATTCCTCAAAACCGTACATGTGCAAACAAGTTGCAAAAAATAAATGTTTGACCCACTAAGATACGATGTGGCTAGATAAGGCACTTTTGTAGGTTCATTCATACCTGAGCGCCTGCTTGAATTTTTCAAGCAAAACTTCTTATTAAAGCAAAGCTCTTGAGGCCAATGAAAATTTACTCAAATTGCTTGAATTTATCCGAATTTAATAAAAAAACCTTTAGATTTTCTGGGTCGCATATTATCTCAGCCTTCCTACAGGTTTTACAGGTTCACTGCTTAACATAACCTTCCTCCATTCAAAGAAAATGATTTTGGACATGGCTCCAACTTAAACGTAACTCCAAGAGCCAGCTTTACCTGGAGCTAGGCAGCAGGCCCTGTGCGTTGAAGTCTCCCGTTGAATTCCACCGCTTCGTCAGGTTGGCAGGGGACGGGCTTTGGTTGCTGGATGTTGAGTTGTTCCTCGATCTAGCGACAGATTACTACTGACGAACAATTCGATCTGGCGTGAAACCCCTCATATTATGTAGGATTACTTAATGTTTCCTTTACAATGCCACATCTCTGCAGCGTCATACATCACTGGTAAACAATAATTGGGATGAGCATAGATTGAACTAACAGCTTTACACTCTTGAACCCAAAAAACTGCAACTGTAAAAGGGATTATCCAGTTTTGGGGTAATGCTTGCTAATTCGCTTTTTGGTGTAATAAGGGGTCGTGCTGAATAAATTAGCAGATATCACCACCTTTTTCTACAAATCCACGTTTTTGTACGGTGTTAGTGTCTGTTACACCATCATGAGGGGTTTCAGGCTAAGACCTTAGCTCTACTAAGCAACTAAGAAACTACAAACAATGCTTAGGGATACATATAAGGCACAGGCATAAAAAGAACAACACACTAGAATTACGCTTCCCAGGGTTAGATATGTCGAGTGTTCTAACCCTGGTTGACATCTGGCATTTAGGGTTAAGTAAGAGTCAGATCAGACCAGAAGAAGACGAAGGTGATGAGTTCATTGGTGCTGCAGATTTTTCCACCTTACGTCACCAGGATTTTTGTTTCCAATCAATCAAACTATTGTCGCATATGGTAAACGATGAAGAGCATTCTCAGTACGTTCCCTGAAATACTAATCCCTCATCAGGCTGAACAATCCACTGTTAGACAAGGTCTCCATGAAAATCAACGAGTGTGAATTTCCCGAGTTCAATCTCCCAATGTCTCTTTTCGCAAGACGTAGTCCGTTCTATTCATGTGCTTTTCCCACCATAGCCTTAATTTCAGGCTACGGGGTATACACCAGACATGTGCGAGACAGATGAGCATTGTGCAAAAAAAAATCCACCAACATTTCAAGTCACGTGAAGCTGGATACACAATTACACAGCCTATAGCTGTAGTAATTTTTAGTTTCGCCTCCCAAGATGGTAGTTATATTCTTGTAGTTCGTGTGCTCTTTCTGACTCCATTTGTTTTTCCTTGAAAGCTTGCAACCTACGAGGTTTACAGGAGCCTTAATTTTTAGTCTGGACTTCCACTTATCTTTATATCGCTTTCAAAGAAAAACAAATGGAGTCTGAAAAAGTTCTGAATTTAGTATCTTTTTGAAGGCCTTACCTATAAGGTTGTGGGGGGTGTACAATATGGGGGGCCGGCGTTGCTCGGGGGGAGGGAGAAGGCGCGGGAGAGAGAGACGACGATGACGCCGGCGAGTCTGATTGGAGCGAGCCGGTTGACTGGTGCTGAGGACCTCGTCTGCAAGAGAAAATAAAAGCACAGGGTTATAAGTTGCTCAATCAAAATACTTATAGAATAATCTCCTTCTTGTCAAGTCATCGAGGGAGCCAAGCCCACTTAGCAATATCTTAGTCGCACTTTTGACAAAAAAATTATTGGAACATAAATGGAATTAAATTCTGGATTTACCTCTGTGGTAATGAAGAAGCACTGGACCCATAGCTGGAGGTCCGTTTCGCTGTCTCCCGATACGCAGGTTGTCTTATTCGAAGTTCTCTTGTTGGGGTTCCGGATGACCCTGGAATAAAAGAAAATGAAGGCTTAGTTGGCATGTTCGTTATATGTTTAAGAAGGCAGTCTGAAACTACGGATTTCAGAGTATTCAGATCGAGATTGCCCCACCAGTTTCCTCCCGATGTTTTCTTAGAACCTAGACACTCAAATTCCAATCTGATTGAATCATTCGCCAAAATCTTGCAGCATGCAGTGAAAGGATACAATGTCGTAACTAAGTAGTGTGTTTCAAGATATCTATTACAAAAATATTCGATATTTTGGTGTAAACCCCGGATTATATTTCGCTGTTATTTTTTGGGCTATAAAAAAGTAAGATAATGTTGTGTTATCAAACTTTTAAATAGGTTTGACGTCACTGCATGGTCCAGAATGCTATATCAACTAGAATGCTATACTGGAACGCATTTTTATTACCTTGTGACGAGTTTCTAGATTTTTTTAAGTAGAACATGCAGGCCTCTCTTGGTAAATGTAGGCACCTCAGTAAACATTTTCCGTAGGGTCACCAAAGATGACCACCGAGATGCCAAGTAGCAAGACAATATTTGCAACATTTTTTGAGCCATTATTGCTCTAGATTTCCTTAATGTAAGCATTTTTTAGACTTTGATTAGTTCATCTCTAAGAAATCAATCTCACCTGTGTAAGCCCCATTTCTCTGTGCACTCGGGGCGGTAGGAGCCCTGCCTTCAAGCGCGTTCAGCCTCCGCAGTGCATCAGCTAGTGTGGACCGCAGGCAGAGCAACTCCTCAGCCTGCCTGGCGCATTTGATCTCGAGCTCTGCCACGCGCACGGCCAGGCCTGCCCCTTCGCCTTCTAGCATCTCATCTGGAAAGAGGTAAGTAATCATCAGTTATTATTGGTGCTATGTTTATAACGGGACATTCGGTAGGAGGTAGTGCGGTTAGCTAAGTTTTATTTCACTTTTGTATGAACATCGCATTCTTAGGAGTAACCCTGCGGATCAAGACAATCGTAATGTTAGCCGTTTCGATAAGCATATTAAAATGTAGCTTTTTCGAAAAATAAACATCTTCAAGAATCGCGCATCACAAACGATTGCATACCTATATCCGCTCACTGTACCAACATTACTTTCAAGTTGATGCTGATAATAATCGCCAATGTTTGATTTTACCCAAAATCGGCTGTAACCATTTGAACACAAAACAAGACAGCATTTTTCGTTCTGTCATATGGGTGTGGAAGTTCATTGCAGTTTTGAGCTGGTTTTGACTAGGTTGTACAATTTCTTATACGGAGTATATATCAGACTAAATAGCCCCGCGTCTGCTCATGTGTCGCTCAATCAATTCAGTGTCTTGCAGTATATGAAAGTTACACCCATCAGTTTATTTGATGACAGTGTAATTGCTTAGCCTCAGATAACTTCCTATTTCCACAAGGAATGCGGAAGAAACAATAAAGACGTACGTACATTAATAAACTTGTTTTATTGCGGGAAATAATGGTTCATCTCATAATTGATTACATCAGTGATATTGCAATTTGGTTTTATAGTCGAGGAGAAAAAAAAACTTTGCTAAGAATTTATTGCAAGCTTCCAAAATGGGCTTACAGGAAATTGAGACAAAATCCTTGGAGCTAGTTAAAGACCACGCTAATTCAGCGTGGGACAAGCATTCTCCAAATAAGTGAGGATACTCTCAAAGCTAGTATGGTCATAAACTCAGTTATGGCGGAGGCTACAATTCATGTTGACATTTAGAAGGTATACGGGATTGCGTGAAAGGTGCCCTTTCATAAAAGAGTAAAGTTTTATGGTCAGTGAACTTCCTAGTTATGTAAGGCCCCTAACGATGCTGTAAAGTTACATGAGAAAAGCAAGATATTATGACAGATGTCGGTCATATTTTGTCGTCTTTCTCTTCACTTAGGGCATTTGCATGATTGGACGACCCCTAGATGATGTCGATAGGTGTCAAAGTTGCTTGATCAAAGGTAACGTTGTCGTCGACGAAACGGTGTAAAAGCATCTAGTACTAAATGTTTGCTAAACACTCTTGATACCGTGTTGTTGTATCGTTAGCGGTGTGAAAAGTTCTGAGGCATATGGACTTGCACGATCACAATTTGCAAAAATGGTTCTTACATTGCCAAATCGTCCACTCTGTGACGAAACTCATTGTGCAAAGCACTTTACTTTCGGGTCACAACATTCGCGAATTCAGCTCCTTACGCGTTGGCTATTGTCACCGAAACAATGGTTTCGTCTACACATATGTCATTTACGTTCACGCGACTTTGAACCTTATTATTAGCTACGTTCTAGGGTTTTTCTAGATCACCTGTCGGAGAAGGATTTGCCTTGTAATGCGTAGGCGCTTTTATCTCTTTGCTATTTTCAACTTTATCTGTTTCAGAATTAAAGCGATAATCCAGATCATGCGATATAGTTCTTGTGTGTATATTTACTCTACAGGTGATTTATTATGCCTTATCAATAGAGTAGGTAACCGTATTATCGCAGCTTATCGTAAGTTGCATAACCGTGCATTATTATGTTGGAGTCCATTGGCTCGGCTTCGAATTTTATAAGTTTTTAGTTCTAATTACTAGAACTGTTAAAGAACTAAGCATCTTAGAAATTATTGTTATTCTGCTCAATGATGTAAGTATGTAGGCTCTTTTATAGATTCTCTTCTTGTCTTCAAATAAGATTATAATGTTGATCTCTTCCATTGCAAAAATCTGAACACGATACTTACGCCACGCAGCATAAACATCGTTCATGGTGTCTCCAGGAGAGTCACTGGCCTTGGAACTCCTCGACTCACGATCACCCTGGCTCTCCATATTTTTGGCACTTCTAGTTCATAAGTTAACTAGATCCTTATTTCTTTCAGTTCTATGACCTAGTTCACGCTTTTGTTGATTATTTTGGTCTGCTTCAGTGTTGAGGATTAGCTTTGCAAATATGTGTGACGTACATACACGTGTTCGTTTGGTAGTGATAAGAAATAGTTGATAGCGAATAGAGTTCACTATTATACATTTTAGAATAAGTTTTTAGACAATAAAGGCACAAACATGAGAATATTTAAAGATATAGGGGTATGTACTTAGAAAATAAAAGTTTAAATCTTCCTAAACACCTTTTAACTTCCTAACAATAAAACGTCCGAAATAAAGGGGACTAGAATATGTTCGTGAATATAATATGAATATATAGAAAGAGTGAATTATATAAGCAAACTAAAGAAACATGAACAAACCAAAACTATCAAAATTGCGACACCTACATTATAATGTCAGGGTGGTAATTCCGAGATCTCAGCCTATTGCACAGCGTTGCGCATACGCATACGAACCGTATCGAAAACACGTAAAATTCCCGCATAATGTGGAATTCGGCTAACGGTAACGGTGCATTTACTGGTTTGTTTCATTTGCATAACTAAACGGGCTGACCTGTCTGTGGGTAACTGTAGTTGGACGCATCCCCCAGACCTAGCAGCCTCAATAGAATTCCGGTTGAGAATAAACACTTATTTATACGAAAGGCTCGGTCGGAAGTAGTCGGAACTCGCAGTTCTCATGGCAACTGGATTCCTCATCTATGATGTAGGGAATTGTGTTAAACCTTCTAATGCTAATCCTAAACTGACGCTTCGACATGATAATGGAATTCCAAAGAGGCATGGATAAGTTTTGCAACTGGTTTTTGTTGGTCATTTCGAGTTTTGTCAATAATTGGTAGAGTAGGTACCTAAGCAAATTATAGGTACAACACGTGAACAGCAAATTATACGCAGTGCAATGCAAAGGTTAAACATATTTATTTAACCAGCCTGACAAATTAAACAGTTAATGTCAGTTTAATGGGCTATTTAAGTTAACATTTTAAATGATGATTAAGTTAAATCAACAATACCTACTTGTACTTATTTTTATTTAAAGTTTATGGAGTTCCTGATGAATTTTGATGGTATCCTGATACCTTTACAATGAAAAGTGAAATAATAAGACTTGATATCCATTACGAGGGGTACCTAGAATAGCTTCTCTGTCAAAGTTAATCACCGTTTAAAATAGTTTTGTTTACATTGATGTAAATAATGTCAGGGGTTCAAGAGTGTTCAAATTGAGAGGTCATTCTAAGGACCGTCAATCAACGCTGCAATGCAAATGGACGCGGAAATTCCATCCATTCTCTCTCTACCATTTCAGATACTGAAAGAATAGCTGAAATGGTAGAGTCACCAAAACAAATATTGCGTGAGCGGCAAACCAAAGAAGTAAATCACCCATCGGAAATGTCAATATAGCCAGTCACACGCTAGAACGAGATAAAACAACTTTTTACAAAGACCGTGATTTTCTCACGAGTGTGAAAGTTAAAGTTCGTGAGAAGATCCATGGAAAAATTAAAGATAGCTCCATAGAAATTGTTGTTGGAGTTTCAACCCTGTATCTTGGTTGTAAAGCTGCTTTTATTATGATTGCGAATCTGTGATCTATTGTAGATAGCTGTGACGTGAAGATTGCTATGTTAGCTTTGTCTAAATAGGTATTGTTTTGCAATCAATGTGAGCGCATAAGGTACTATTATTTATTCAGTGGCAGAAGGTAGTTTTTAGATAGAGCCGCATCATGAAAATCCACAGTAGTATAATATTCTTACGGGGAATATAAGGAGAGTATTAAATTGATATGTAATGGAGCCGGCCATGTTTGCCGCAGAACCGACAAACGTTGGAGCAAACTAATACTCCGCGTTGAAGCAAGCGTAGTGTAGGACGCCCCCGGCTAGGTGGGGTGACGATCTGCGAAATGTATCTGGCAAACACTGGACGAAAAGAGCCGAAGATAGGGCTCAGTGGCGGCAGTCCAGCAGTGGACTGATATAGGTTGATGATGTAATGGAGACCTATGTAGATGTAGTATCAAACGTGATCAAACTAACATCCGAACCGATCGGTGGTATCGAAATAAAAATAACATGCAGTTAGCATGTATACTCTACAATATCACAAGGCATTTTGCACATCATATTCTAGGGCCTAGAAACCAGAACTCTAGAATTTAGGCAAATAGCGAAAATACATAACAATATCAAAATCAAAGGCAAAATTATGATTTTATCTAGGTAGAAGTTTATAACAATCATAAGTTTTTATTCCTTTAGGTTCAAAGACTCTGCAACATAATCCGAAGACTTTTTATGACAATACAGATATCAATTACACTGAAGAAAAAAAACGATGGCAAACTTTCAGGGCAATATCCGCTACAGTTTATCGTTTCCGTGACTGGGTAGCGCCAAGAAGTCTAGACAGACGGCATTCAACTTGGCAACTACCCCATAGCTTTTGTTGACGGAAGTCGTAAGCTTGCCAAAATGAACGAGTATAGAGTAACTGTACTAAAAGATACTGGGGTTTTCCCCAGTATCTTTTAGTACAGTTACTCTTTTTCAGTTTTCTGAAAAAGAGTAAAAGATAAAGATAATTGTATTACTATTAGATACGACGCGCGGGGCGATACATAATGTATATAGAGCCTCTAAGCATAGAGGAGAAGCATATAACAAGATGTATGTATGTGCTTGTGTATGGAAAAACTAGTGAACATCGGCGAGATTATGGACAATGCGATGGACTATTAAATCCTTTTAGAATAATTTGCTATGATGAGTTCAGTCAAACAAACGAAATTGGAATATAAAATACGGAGAGTAGGTAAGAAGAATATGGCGAGGAAAACACATTAATGAACAACGAAGTGCAAACAAACTCATCGAATGTGGAAATCCAAACAAATCTAAATAAAACACTGAGCGAGACCTGTAATAAGACATTATCTTTAATCACGACCATAAAAAGACTGCGTAGTAGCCATAACACGCACGAAGGCCTGTAATCCCATGGTGACCGGACGTGACGTCAGCAGGCCATGATTTCAATTTCTAATGTTACATTGTGGTGCGCATGCGATGATGTGAGCTGAATAAAAATCATTGCAAATTTAATAAATGAAAAGTAAACAAAATTATTGCGTGACTAACACTTTTTAATATTTTCTTCACACTTGAATGCTTTAGTTTATGTGGTGGATGAGTACTGATATGTATGAAGTTTAAAATGAGTGAAATATTTGTTAACTAATGTTGCAAATGTACTAATGTAGCCATGCTATGTTAAGCTTAACAGATTAGGAGCACCACTAGATATCATACTTGTTAAAAGGTCAGTAAGATGAATAAGGACTAAATTATATTGGAAATGGAAAAGAATTAAGACAATGAGACAGAAGAAAGACACGGATGAATAATGCCAATGAAATACAAGTTTCTAAAGCATATGATTACAAACAGGTAATTGACTTAAAGTAGACGTCACGTCTCGCTCTAATGGTATGGAAACAGCATTCTGTTTGTTATCGAAGAATCGACTGATAGTCGTGATTTGAATATTAATGTTAATAAAAAACATGCTAGAGTGTTGAGATGGAATAATATAAAAGAGAGATACACCACAGTCTTATTAAAACCTGGAGAAATATAAAGTTTTACGACTAACACATCAAGTAGGTATACAATCGAGAAATCTATTACAATGCACATCAACTCGTAACGTAAGGTCATTTGGTTCATGGTTTTGGTGTAGGATGATGTCATTACATATTGGTATTCTTATGTGGAGTCGCAAGTCGAATATTTTGCTATTTTGATACCACCTGATTGTATCTAGATAAGCTTATATTTTTATATCATTGGTTGATACATAAAAAATGGCGTCATAGGGCTTATGAAAAACTAGATGGTTTAAAGATGCTGGAAAATTAGGTTACGCTAATACGATAAAGTATATCATAATGATAAGGACTTAGCACATACCAAACCAAACCAGAAATAGATAAAACATTTAGAATTAGAGATATCGGTCGAAGACCACGTCACATTTTCAACACTCTTTGCTAAAATAGACAGGGAAGTAACGTACTGTACGAATTAAGTTAAAACTGCTCATCATCATAATCATCAGACTTCAATAAAGAGTAGTGTTTAGACAGCCTTGAACTTTTCCTAAAATTGTGTAGCCTTCGTGAAAATAGTAATCCTCACATCATAACGAAGGTTAATGTTATAAATGATGATAAACCAAACAAAATGACCAGTCATTAGAATACCACAAATTTGTTCAAATTACGATGATGATGAGCGTCTCTGATTTAAAAGTCTTGTAAAGGATTCAAAAGACTCAATCGCCAACATAGAATACATAGACATAGATAGTCCATAAAAAACAAAGTATCAGAAAGCTATACTAAAATACCCAGATCAGGGAACAAAACATTTATTTGGCAGAATCATCCAGGAGGGAATGAGGTTGCTGCCTTCAAGATAATCACCTGATATGATACTGATGGTAAGGAACTCGGCTGTAATATGAAATTTTATCATAAATTGTTCGCAAAACTAACACTACGTGGAGTATTGTGGAGTCAAAAGAACACTACGTGGAGTATTGTGGAGTCAAAAGTCACGTGTGCTGCATGCAGCTACGAATTCCAGAAACAGCTAAATTTTTTATAGTGGAAGTCACGGATTTGCTTAGTTCTTGGAGTATTTCCAGTAAATAGTCATCGAAGCATAATAAACCAACAGAAGATTAATTTTATCGTTCTGGAATCACAACAGTTGAACCATACCTGCTACCATATTGAGCGGTCATGGCGCACATAAATTGAATTAGCATGCCAAACGAAATGGCTTCAGCTAGAAAATTATCTGAACACGTCTAATAACACTAATTTGTTTGGTAAATGCAGCTAAAGTAGACCAAAATAACATTTGTGATACAAAAGCGGACACTTTGCACACAGATTTTCACTTCACTGCAGTAATTGCACACTGTTACCGGGATAAAAACATGAACGACTGCTTCCCCACTTCTTCAATACATACTCGGAATAGTGCTCTAGTTATTTCAGTAAAATTTTCAAAAAAATCAGGCTTAGGTATGTTACCGGCAGCCTCAGAACCTCCAACTGAATTATCAATTGGGGCCGCACAGCTGATTAAACATAATGCGATATAGTTCTAAGTGCAATTGAGACAATTCGGAATGCAACCTTATCTACAAGAGTCGAGAGTAGAAAGTTGAGAATACCCGGAGTCCTCGGGACTTTGTCGTGGCTGGTAAGGAAGGCTGGCACGCATGCGTGGAACATCGCTGGCAGGCAAACAATGAGGGTTTCGAAATTCGAAAGCAGCTAATTAAACCTAGACTCTATTCCAGAAGGGAAAGAATAGAAAGTAGCGCGAATAGATTCTGGGCACATGCGTTGTGAAAATCCGCAAGTAAATATTACAGAATATTTTGTTTGAGGATTTACTAACAGAACAGTAACCAAGGAAATACACGCCACTTGAGTACATAGACCTTGTTTGATTTGCTTAGAAATACACCAGCATGTGGAGTTTGCTCGAAGGTAACTGTGATGCCAGGTATACAAGACAGGTATAGAAATCATTAAAATTCTTGGAAATCCCAGCGTTTACATTCCTAAGCAGCATTTATGGATATCAGGGTTGTAGCGACATTGAAAATTATAAGGATTTAATTAGGATTCATTTCATAATATTGCTATGAAGTTTTTATTTCGATTCAAAAAGAAAAATATGTTTTATATATCCATCCATATTTACTTCCGAAACGAAACATTTAATATTTTTAAGGATACCATACCACAAGGTTTCATATTAGGTCATATATGCTTCCTTATGCTTACAGCACGTTCTATTGATATAGCTAGCTACTTAGATAAACAGTTTTATTAGCCATCCATGTACCTACTAGTGGTTTATGTAAATGATTAGACCAGAGCGTAAGGCAGCAAGGTTAATGATGATCATGATGCAATATTTGACATCATTCTATTCAAAAAGAATCTTTGGGATTGGTGTCACGTCTTGTCTTTAGATGGTGTTTGATAAATATTGCCATTTTAATAGCTGTGGTATTTTACTATGTTTCGGAAAAGGTCAAATGAGGAATATGAGCGTAGTGTATTGATGATGGTTTGAGGTTTTATATTATTTTAAATCTTGGTTAGAATTCAATATAGTGGTTAGATTATCTATCAAACACATATTTACAAGATTTCTAAATGTGCACATGTCTGTGATAGATAAGACTTTCCAGGAAATAGAAACTGAGATGCAACCCAAATTCTTCTAGGACTTCTAGGACTACCGAGACGTAACTTAGGATATCAGGCCCGAAGAATGTCAGGGGCAAGGTATCCCCTGATTAAAGTAAGTAGAAGAGTGGAAAGAAACAAAACCTTACGAGTGCTAGTTGGCAAATGAATTTATCCAAATATAAAACACGTATATTAATATCTAGGTTAAAAGACGTCGCAAATTGACTGAGCGTCATACGCTAATGCTGCAACTTTTAGCAAGTAGTTTAGGCAATCGCTCTGACATCAGGTAAAAGCCGAAGAGTGAACGAAGACAGGTTAGTTGCAAGTGTTGCAACCGATTCGCCTGTCACAGTAATTTATGCTTTCTTGATTCTCAAGGCCGTCGGTATAATTATTAGTTTACTTTTTGTAATCATCAATTGCAATCTCAATCAAGTGTTTTTATTGATATTTAATGGCGTTGCGGTTAGTATTTTATTGGACGCAAAAAGTAACGTTTTTGAGTTCTTAGTAAAATGTGGATGGTTGCAAAACATACAAACACGTCCACTACTTCAGATACTCAAACCCAATGTCCACCAAAGCCTAAATGCCTAGAAAAAGATGTAGCTATGACTTTATGTAATAGCTCACTGGATTCAAGTCTTAGCGAGCCCTTACGCTCAGGGGCATTATTCTGTATGACTTAGGAGATTCCTTGCCGTAACCGTATGACATCACCGTAAGGAATGACATTTATGGCATACGAAATACGGCATAGGCATAGGGCGATTTCACGCCGCTGTCTTGTCGTGCTGCGTAACGCGCTTGTATTGGTCATAGTGAATAAGGCCCCTGACTAGTTCAGAGCGTAAAACCACACTCTGTACCCTTCAATTCTTCATACATCATTGGTGCAATAACAACGACACGCTAGCTAAATAATATCGTACAAATACAGGCTTCCTAATATCTTCCTGAGTGTTCTATTCAGCAAATACTGTCGTAATACCGTCAAAAATCGGTGCCACTGCTGCGCACGCGGGTATGCAATGGCTCTCAACACCACAATTAAAGACAATCACCGTATCCGATGACAACAATATGACAGCAATGACAATAGGCAATAAACTTGTCAGTTGACATGTTGCAGTGACAGCAATTAAAAACCATTTTTATGTTGACTGCATGATGATCAAATTGCGTTTGATAAGCGATGTCAGTCGTCCATAAATTCATGTCGTAAATTGACTGTCTAAATGACGGAAGAAGAAGAAAGTTCTCATGGCTCGATATTGCACTGTTTTCATTATCATAAATCAACTTTTAAAAGTTCACTGTTGAACATAGGTTTCTCCGATAGATAGAACAATTTTGAGCCTACTGCGGTCCTAGCAAAGAATTCCATCGGGTGGTAAATACCAGTTTTGTGTAGTCCATTTAAAATTTGGATGGTTGACTGCAGTATTGACTAGTTGACAGTATTTTTGTACCACCTACGCGTGGACTGTAGGATATTTGTAGGTTCTCACGATAATTTCTTGGACAATTGATTAATTGCTAACATTCGAAGATTGGTGAAACCGTCAGACCTACCTATACTTAACTACATTCCACAAATGCGTTTAGTTTTCTGAATATTTGTATAGGTCCACCCACCAACTGATGAGATTTCTATAAATGCTTATATCACCGTTTTGAACATTGATTCTGCGTACGAGCCAAAGGAAATAATACACTTACCAGTTATCTGACCCTAAAACCGAGTTCAGTTTGAGAACACATGAACTTTCATAACCCTAACTGAATTAGTCACCATGCAGTGGTCATCAAACCGTGACGTCACGGGGCCGCTTCCCTACAAAACACCGGATATAGCGGCGGAAGTCAGGTGCGGCTGGCTATCTTTCGCGTGGGGTTCTCAGTTTTCATATTTGTATGTCGTCAAATTCTCAACTAATATTTTAGGCTTTGTGAGAATTTTGCGATAGTCTAGTTAAGTCGGTTTTGATCTAGTGCCTGTCAAGTGTGAACCTTGAAGATAATATCTACTACTTACTAGGGTAATGGACGGTCATTAAAATTTTATCCAATCTTGATCAAACCTCCTATCCCTTGTATCAAGTGGATCTTTGACTAGCAATCTATGGGGTTTTTATAGCTGTTTACAAACAACAAACTAGCTATTAATGTATGTAGGTATTTGTATTGTTTTCCCGTGTCAAAGGTTAATATCCAGTTACCTCGCCATTCCCATGCAAAAGTTGGTACAGTCAGGATCAAAATAGCAGCAAAAAAAGATTCATTTCGCATCGAACGGTGTTGGATTCGAGCACAGATTCAAGACTACCGATAAAGTCGAAACCCTCATAGACAGCTTTTTTACCAATTTCTCTTGTGCGTAAAGTCTGGTCGCAACATCTTGCTCTTGTGATGATATATTTAGCATTAAATTAGTTTGCTTTTTGTAATGTCCTTGATCTGCGTGCGGTATAAAATATGTTCCTTATTCAATGTTCATTTTGCAGTTTTCTCGCGACTGTACCACATGCAAACTGCAAAGCTAATTGCAACAAAAGCCATGAGAACACAGAACACAGAACAATAACCACCAAGGTATTATTCAGCAAGAACGTTTGCATTTGTGTAGATAACAGTACTCATTAGCAGTTAACACTTCTTGTTCCTGCCATTTGATCTAAGTATTTTCGTAGAAACATTTCTATTTCTGGTACTCTGGTCTTTCTGGTCTTTATATATCTGCGGGCCTAAGATGCGCACCGCGAGATATTTGTCATGTCGTTCTATCAAAAAGTAAACATTTTGCACCAGTTTAGGAACTATTGCATTATCTGTGGTACCTAATGGTGTCGACAAAACGCGCCATAATGTACACTTTTGACACTTCTTAGTCGTCGTCTCTCTCTGAGGACGAGATAATAGTCGTGCAGAAATGTCAAAAGTTAAAAATTCAAAGGCGCGGTTTCTCGACAACATTACCACAGATAATGCAATAGTTCCTAAACTGGTGCCAAATGCTTACATTTTGACAGAACGACATGACAAATATCTCGCGGTGCGCATCTTAGGCCCGCTGGTGTGGTTCCAATTTAGATTTCTTTTTCTTGTGAGCTGTCGGTGCCGAGTCCAGCTGGTACTACACAGTAGAAGTACTATACGTTCAGATAAAATACGAGGTCTGGTGATGGCGAGCAATGATGAAGAGGATCTTTGGAGATTTCCATGGTCATTTCAACTTGTGCAAAAAATAACTGGTTGTATATGACAATCTCTAGAAAACATCATTTGTTATAGATCCTCAGTGCAATAATGTAACTTATTTAGTTAATCAGTAAGTCACGTGCATGAAACCTCCTATAATAGGTAGGTTATTATAGATGAATCCATACATACAAAGCACCCATTGAAATATTTCATTAATACATTATTAGGTACATACTGAATCATTCCACTTCTGCGCCCCAAAGAGATGCGCACCAAGAATTCCGCACCTACGCTTTTCCACTTTTGCGCACCAATTACTGTATGAATGCATGATGGATGAAGGGAAGGTAGATAGATATACTTACTGGCGTGGTCATCGTTCAGCAGGTTGTGGTATCGATGCTGTTTATCAGTAGCGTCGAGCCTCATCATCACGCAGTCGTTATAACACCATCGCTAGCTCCTGGAACAAGCAAACAATTCAGTTTGTCTAAAATATTAAAAGAACTAAGGAAAGGGATTAGGAACGTAGTAACTATGTTGGGATGACATGATCAAAAAATGCTTGGTACACGTATATAGAGATACACGTAGGTAATAAAAATTCAACATCCATTTTTTTGAGCACCATAAATGTTCCGTTTTGGGCACTAACATTATATTTTTAAATAAATTTGATTTTGTCATTTAGAGTTCCTAATTTCTATCCTACTAACTTTAATAGCACATACAACGCCACATTCAGCACCAAAGCTGTTCCACTTTGTGAACCTGTGAATGTATTAAGTTCCACCTGTCGTAAACGTAATCCGCCGATTAAAAGATAAGCGTGTTATTTTTATTTTGCAACCTCGGTAGGCGGACCGTTGCAAGTATTTCGTGAAAGGCCAACGACCGCTAATTGAGCAATCAAATCTGATGATTGATTGGGAGCATTTGAATCAATTTATTTGGCTACAGTTACGTAAAAAAATATATGAACGACCTAATGATGTCTATTATAACTATAGTAGTTTTGTGAGGCAGGTCCGTCAAAATCTAAACATAACATTTGACACAATATGCCAAATTTTGGCGTAGACGTTTCATACAAATATATTCTGCATACAAAACTTGTAATTAAAAAGAAAACCGGAAGCAGGAAGTAACAAAGTGGAATTTGCATTTCAAGATTCACCTTTCAAATGCTACAGCGAATCGTAAAATTTACGACTAGTTAATTGGCGTGCCATGCATAACTACATTAATTAGATAGCCGCTCAGATGGACGAGACCAGGACCATAGCGGAGATCACTACTGAACGAAAACTATCACTGTTTTTATCAACACCTTCAACTTCTTTGTTTGTGGCTTTTGTGGCTAGTTGTCACAATTCTGTCAGTGTCGAGTTTCGTTTATGCCAGTGTCATAAACATGAGGGGAGTGCGGATAAGAATATCAGTGTATACAAAGGGTACCTCCCTTTGTATACACTGACCATATTTTGACCAAAATTTTGACAATTCTTTTATGGCTTTTGCAATTTGTTGTTACAATTCTGCCAGTGTCTGTTTGCTCTAGTGTCATAAACGGGATGGAGGTAAGGAAAATTAAGAATATGGCCGGTAAAATATTATGAGAATCAATGAAATATGCACACGTACCACCTGACTGACACGGTCAAGCGAGTCTATTGTCCGTCCAAATGATGGTCAGAAGCTCTTGTTAGAGTATTCTTTTTCTATGGCCAGAAGACATAACATAAATTAATGAGGAAGAGCAACATTGTAGCAGTCGTTTTATAGAAAAAAGAGCTGATGAAAATACACCAATTAATTCCAGTTAATTATTTTTTATCTCACAGGACATCAGTAAGTATTTATGGTAAACTGTTGATATCGAATTGCAAATGTCAGGGGAACGCGGAAAACGTTCATGAATTATAATAAAAAGTCCATTCAATTTCACGATTAAATGCTGGTAAAGATTATTTAAGTGAAAAATGTGATGGATCAAGCCAGTTGCACCCATAGTGATCATGTTGTCGATGATATTTCATTTTATTAGTGTAATCAGCCTATGGTAGTCAGACTTTCGTAGCAGCTTCCATTGACACGCAAGAAGATTTATTAAAAATACCTTTTGTACTCAAAAAACTACTAGAAATATTTGTACTAAAAACGTGTTTGTAATCTAAGCAGCAAAACAAGTTTTTTTTGTGTCTGATGTTCAACTCGAAAACCTGCCTGGCCTCTAGCTATCCTTTATCAGGCTGTAGGTATTGTACCTAGTTCCTGCTTTCATATCACTGATATAACAATCAGCTGATAGCCGATAGATTGTGAACGACCTTTATAATTGGGTGGTTTTCCCAGAACTTTGAAATTTGCAATGTTATGCTCAACGTCAACAACGCCGTTGTTGGGAGTATCAGTGGCACTGTGTCAAGGTCCTGTGCTAGGATCATCTAGGCCAGGTCCACAATGTTGCCCTCCTCATAGCCCATCTCCTTTCTGATCGACCAACGCTTCCGTATATCCTCTCGAGTCAAAAGTCTTTGCTTTGCTTAGTATCTTTACTGGTTATACTCCCAAGTGTGCAGCATTTTGATAACAATTATTACTAGAACGTGCTTGCACGCACTGTTGCGTCACATCATCGCACGCCTCCAAGACTGCGCAGGCGCTTGACACGCTTACGCTTGTCATATTCGGAAGGCATTCCGAGGGCTGTCACTTATGATAAACCACAAAAATATTATATTTAATCACGTTGCATCAACCTATTACTTTCTTGTCCCATTTCATGTTGGGTCAGCAACAGCACATTTTTTTCTTCTCGACTCACCTATTAGTAGTAATTCCTTTCTTACTTATGCCATTTTCTGCACAATCCATCCATCTATTGTTTAGCTCTACTCCTATTGCTTCTTCGATTGCTACTTTCATATTTTCAGTCTCATAGTTTTATAAACTGGTTTTTCGCTTTCCGAATTTTCTACTTTCTGCACTTTGGTCACAAAATGTGCTTGTCCCTGACTTGCTATTCTTCTTCTATCAAGCAAGCAAAGCCGAGGTTAAAACCCACTTTTGCATAAAGTTATGAATAACTCGCCACAAGGTCGGTAACTGTTTTGACAAAACCGATAAAGTATGTTGATAAACAGACATTGGTATCGACCTTCGGTCATTTATCAACGTCAAATTTATTTCTATAAGCTATTTTTGCTATTACTCTATAGTATTATATAATATGTGTCTATGATAACATATATTTTGGATTTGCCAGTTACACACATACTTATTTTTCTCTTAGTTCTTACTGGGTAAAGTCTGCCTAGGGTCTATTCGACTTGGTACTATTCGTTGTGACGTCGTCGACCGAAGTCAACCGAAGTGGTATTCTGAGTTACGGTTATGTCTGCCACTCTGAATTTAATTATTTATAAGATTCTACCATTTTCTTGCCTGCTAACCCTAGCTACCTGGTAAGTAAGCGTAGGAAGCACGTTGGAGTGCGTTTTGTATCTCGGGATAAAAAAACAATGATGGCGCCACGTTTTGTGTGCTTAACAGAAAAACTCTGTTATAATACTAGTAGTTTAGTAGGCAGCTGCTATTGTTAATAATTATACAAGGTCTGTTATGTGAACTTAGTGGACGGACGACGACGACGACTCAAAGGATATTGTTCAATTTGAAAGGCAAATGAAAGGACCGTATTGTTAAATGATTCCATTAGTTGAGCTGAGCATTCTAAATGGATTTTTATGTACACCAAAATTTAAGCAGTATGTTGACAATTTTACATTGAACACCCTACGTAATAAGTACAATTAGTCCATGGTAATACCTCGTACCTACTTGAAGGTAAACACCGTGAGGAGACCGTGTTATCGTGCGAAGCTACCAAACCCCCTATCGTGCACGTCCTATATACAGGACGTGATGGAAGGTTTCGTTGATAATAATGGGTTGTAGACATGGAATTGTCCCTTTACGAATGTAGGATAAAAACGAGAAGCTTACAGAGAATAGATGTGGCAGTTTCATATTGCAGAAAACGTGAGAAATCTACACAATTATGCGACCTGTGGCTATCCGAGACAGCTCATTAAAATTCAGCATTGAACGTAAATAGCCAATGTCAACCTTAATAGGCTGTATGTACTTGTTGATAGCACGATATAGAATTTTAGTTGTTAGTTTGAAAAGTAATTTAGTTACCTCTCACCTCACCATAATCTAGTGAGAGTTGCTTGATGCCAATACGAAGTTGAATAGACACTTTAGCCAATACGAAGTGTGGCAGCTATTTTAAGCGTAAAGCCAGAGGTGTGGTCGGTCACTGATGTGACCCATTCATTCCGCTATACTATACGCAATGAAGATCTCTGTATTCTTACGGTTCGAGTTCATTATCGCACGTAGCTTTAAAAGATGCCAAATACAATGTGTAGAATCAAGATAACTAAACGATCATGTGCTCAATTTCACCTCCATTGCCTAATCGACAGCAGAACAATAGAACCTTATCTACCATCTCCCAGCAATAGTTTTGGTTTCTATACAATAGCATTCGCTTGAACAACCTGTCGCTTGCACCTTGCTCATACACACCACACCCAGGCCCTATCGGCTATTGCAGGATGTTGTTTCGAGAACAAGAACAAGCAAGATAAAGCATAGCTGGTTAACATCATTCTTATTAGCTACATCCCTGCTCTACAGATCGTTGCTCAAAAATTTGGTGCTGTTCGTGGATAACCTTGTTGCTTAACTTAGTGAGTACATTGGAGGATAATTTGGTGCTCTAAAAAAACTGGTGCTCTTCATGGAATACGTACCTGTTTGCTTTGTTTAACAACGATAATTGCTTGTGTGGTAATTAGGTGTTCTACTGTTCGCTGCTTTAAAAAATGGTGCTCTTATGATATACCTTCCTTCATCCAAGCCAAGAGTTAACATTGGCCCTTGGCACGGTACTTGGATCGACTTGGTTTTGCCAAAGCAATAGCCGATTAGTAGGTTACCTTGTTAGGTAGGTACTTTTCTTTCGTAATTATAAACTGATTCAAAACTGTACCGCATTTAGCCTTGAATTATTTAACAATAGTTCCAAAACACCATTTATCCATTGCGTCGTCGAATTTCCCAGACAGCTGTGCCTACACCACAACAATACCTTGTAGGTAGGTAAATCTGCATGAATCAAGGTTTTTGCAGTAAACCAGCTTTCGTGCCATGTCGTTATGGAATCGAGATTGTAGATAGATAAGGTACTGATACGGTCTTATCGAGATATTGGCTTTCACTTCATAAATTATCTTTATTACTGGCAGAGACATTTCTAACTGGCTTCCGCCTGCAGCTACGCACGCGCTGTACCCGGATAACGTTATTCCAGGTCACGAACTATGACGATTCGAAGTATCATACAAATAAATAAATTATTCATGAACATTTCATGCAACGCCCTGTAGTACCGAACTAAGATTAGATTAGAGATTAGTCCAGAGTATGAATGTGGATGGATATATAGAGGAAGAAGTAGGTCTAAGAAAAGATGGATGGATTGTGTAGAAGATGATATGTATAGGAGAGGAGTGAACACTGAGATGACGGATGATAGGGGAGAATGGAAGGAAAGAACATGTTGTGCCGACCCCACCTAGTGGGATAAGGGCAGGAAGAGGGTGTTACAGTACGATAAGAGTCATAATGTAACTTACGTGCCCTAAACTAGGTTCATGTTTGAAATTTTAGTAGAATGCTAAATCGTACGGTTATTATAGAAGCCACAAAAAGATTGACCATCAAGGCTGAGCTCTCACTGAACCAATAACTAATTTAAATGATCAAAATATTCTAGGCTGTGAGGTAGAGTTTGATGCAAACACTATTGTGAATAGTAGTTATTCAGTCTATTAGACAAAGGTAACTCGTAGAGCATTATAGCCATGAATACCGTCGTCGTCACTAACTCTTGGGAGACTCCGAATCATTCAGAACGTTTATATATCTTTGAAGATTTACTCACAACAGTAGCTCTGCGAAAGAACTTACTTTTCATGAGAAGACACACTCCGACCGTTTGACCTCCACACTTCCCAGGTCGTTATGTAAGTTGAAATGAGGATATTTAAATCTAAAACGTATGACCTACAAATCTCACAACTCTGGCCACTAGCATTGTATGCAGATGTGACAGACGGCGAAAGCAGTTCCCCACGGCGCGGGAATCGAACCGGCACGCCTTTCATTTCACTGCATGTGGTAAACAATTGCTGAGAAAATTAAATTCCAGTTACCAAGATATCCTGATCAAGGTAGGTAAGTCAGTAAAACAAAATGTCTGCGATTATTTCACGAGTGTTTGGTTTGACATTTAAAATGTTGTAACTGTTGTTAGTAATTTTTTTCTATTTCGATGTATTTATAAGCGACTAGTCAACTCGAAACGCGCGTTCGATTCCAGAACCAAGACTACAGATTTGTCCAAAGTTTGGATGCTTTGATGCTGTGTTATGGTATGGTAACGTTTGGACAGTGACTTTCAATGATAGAGCAATTAAAATCAGGTACCACTTTAGCGTCA
Organism: Eulithis testata; assembly: GCA_947507515.1. Classification (NCBI taxonomy): domain Eukaryota; kingdom Metazoa; phylum Arthropoda; class Insecta; order Lepidoptera; family Geometridae; genus Eulithis; species Eulithis testata. The sequence goes on along the minus strand of OX382207.1, from coordinate 9,951,140 downwards.
ACTAAGTGGCGTATCATGACGCCACTCTAGATCTACACCAGTACACTTCAGACTTCAATAATCTTAAGCGGAAAGCAATTTAATCAAATGTGTAGGATTGGGTACTGCGATCCGAGTATCTCATCGGCCTGGCTCAGTGATTATGTATCGAATGAGCTCAGTTTATAATACACATCATCATCATCATCCACAGCCCCACTGCTGGGTATAGGCCTCTCTTTGTCTGTGCCACTCCTCACGGTCCTGTGCTGATCTCATCCATGTCCTGCCCGCGATGTTCGCAACATCGGCTGCCCGTCTCGCTGCTGGTCGACCGACGTTTACAGAAAAAGTTTATGTAACTTTTAACTTGACCTCTTTAGATTTTTCCCACAATGATGAAATGAAACAGGTCCATGATCACAGATACCTCACATGATGGTCTGGTACTCAAATGTTATGTGAAGAGGTACAGGAACATTTTCTACATGGATTTCCTCGCGTACATATTTTTTTCTCATAAAACAACCATTCATTACTTGATTCGACCACCTACAATTTTAATAACCGAAGACAGGGCTACACACTACCACACCTGTTTTTTTATGATACTTATCGAGCTTAAAAATGTAATTTTAGGGCACGTCAAGTGGTTACAAACTCTTTATCGTTACATAAAGATTACATAGTATCATGTCAACTTACTTTCGTTTCATTTCGTAATGGAGAATGTTATTTATTATGTAAATAAATTGATTGTTTCAGACATTGAGACCAATTGAACTGCTCTAGTTTGATTGATGAAACTGATACGGGCAATGAAGAGGCTTCGTAACGAGATCATTTATCATCGTGGCAAGTGAATGAGTTAGGCAAATAAACCGTGCCTGAAGGTACTATGATAAACTCATTTGTAAAATCAGATTTGTTATTGTAGGACCGTAATCAAAAAGTGACTAATCTAAAAATATGTCTTTAAAAACACCAAATTGTAGAACCACAGTGATTTTTACCAAATATAAAAGCAGTCGGGGCTCTTTCTGGAATAGTGTAGGGCAGGTGCCCTTAAAATTGGTGCTCTTCGTGGAATACCTCTTATATAACTAGTCGTGTAGTTACAAAATCGTTTTCTAATCACAATAGTTTCGCCAAATATACGACGGAAATCCGGTGACTGATTTATGACGATTGTTCAAAGCCAGCATTGTTTACCTTAACCCACAGGCCTATTTTGAAAGTCTGGTGTCGCGTTTCAGGCTGGCCTTGTTCCGACAGGATTAGGCTGTTCTAGGTACCTACGTGTTTAAAACTACCTGGTTCTACAGCTATTAGTACCTACTTCTCCCGTCAGGTCTTCGCTTCCTGCGTAGGCCATGGTCACTTGAGACCTTGGCCTGGCCATATCTTATAATAAATTGAGGAACCAGTGACGAGAAAAGAGAGAAGTGGAGAACAGTAAGTCAATCAACAGAATTAGGCCCAAGTGGGTCGATTTTTGCTTATTTCGTACTTACCTACAGTACTTATCTTCTCTCTGAGTTATTAGAATAATTCAAAAATATTCAACGTAGTGAATTTTTTACTAAGAAGCGAAAGAACACACTTAGTCTTGTAGGTACTCAAAATTTAATAATTGTATGAATGAGCGACGGAGTCACATCCTCTGTGAAATCGTGAATCACGCCCATTGAACAGTTATCCTGGACCGGAATGTTTGGTGAAATTATATTTTCTGGTAATCGTAAGGTCAAAGGCCCAACTTGGTCATTGACCATCCAAGCAGGTTTTAATGACGATGCACAAAACCCTGCAAGTCATTTGCTCAGATTATCGCCGGACTATTGGTTCCGTCCTGCTTCGATCAAAAGCTCTTCTAGGAACTTTAAGAACCAACCAGGACATTATAAATGTGTAAATAGTACAGGAAATTCATTTTTTACTGTAACCGGCTCTCACCTTCAATATCATCAATCAGTTAGAAATACAAAGAGATTGAGATAATCTAGTGGAGCTTACGATTTCTACCTTAGAAACCGTCAGTCAGTAATAGTACTTTAACAAAATATGACGCCATAATAGTGTTGCATCTTTTAGAGCTGAACCCTGGCATTCTCAGATGATCGTGAGAACAAGTCTGCGCTAGCGCCGCGCGCCGTGACTCTCCCTTTCGCTTTGGGCAGTCGGGCAAAAAGTTTTTAGTTGTCGAGAGCTACTTACCACTTTTTGTAGAACTCCATAATAGGTCAGAAGGCGAAAACTGCATGCACGTTATGCCCAAAGAAAACCAGTTAATATAAAAAATAATATAGGATCACGTCTGAATCCTCATGTAGTGGGATTTCCCCTCATTCCTTAGAGGACGTAAGATCTTCAACTTCTTGGAAGTTGGCGCCGACATCACCAGAAAATAAAACAAAACATTTTACAATGTAGGTACAGGTATACGTTAGTACTACAATGTACTTAGTAAGTACTTGGTACTCCCCCCCTCTGACATGGAGCACCATGAGTTTATTGATTGGTACGCCAACCTTATTTACCAAAATGAAAATGGCAAAGATTTCAATGACCATATTTGTGCACGAGTTCGTTGGGAGACCAAACTAGGACTTCAATCACACCTACACTGCTAACAATGAATTCGTGCTTTTGTTAAAATCTTTGTGGACCTTCAAAATGCATAATAAGACTTTGAACTACTTTTAGTGTACTATAAGCACCTAAGCACTATGTAGTACCTATGTACACAGTTATTTCGCAAATCCTAAACATCAATAGCTTTCTGCACTTATTCCACTCCCACAGTAGGCTTTTACTTACTCATATCTTTTATTATCCACTTTACTTTATATATCTCACAATTCGTCGTTTGTCCACCCTTTCTTCGGCCTGCCTCTATACTCTATTCCCAAATTTCCTCGCATCTCTCGCATCTATTCTTTTCACTTCCATCTAATATCCAATGTCGTTATAAAATAGTACATTGTTCACCGAGAGGAGAAAACACCCGAGATCGGGAATCGCACTTTCTCTCGAGTGATACATAGTACTTTATACTACACCTACGAGGAAAATAAAAAAGTAAAACTGAATCCTCAAACAACACACAAATTGGAAATGGCGCCAATGGCGTCTGCAATTTTCACATGTTCTTTTTTCAAATTGTTTATCCTGCCGCCGCAGGGTCGCACTGCCAGGGGTGCTAGGTCGGGTAACCTCCAAGAGGTCTGCGCTGTTACTTGTCCCCTGGGATTCGTCCTGGGGGAACGGTAGCAGTCGCGGATTGGTGCACCCTGGTAAACACCGCTAATAACTTCTCACTCGTGGGATCTTGTTAGCGGTGGCCAATAACTCGACACGGTGGGCCTCTCCGCGTGTCCCTCTGAGTAGCAGAGGGCACAGTGTGATGAGGCAGGGTAGACTTCGGTCTACCCAGGTGGGTCCGGGCCCCCTTGTTTGGTGGCCCGGACGACCTTCTGGGACCTGGTCCCAGAAGGGGGCGGCGAAGCGCGCGCGGGGGGACGCGGAACTCTCCTGCGCCGCTTCGTGGGGGACGAGCGGTCCCATAGAAGGCAGCGAAGCGCGCGCGGGAGGACGCGGAACACTCCTGCGCCGCTTCGTGGGGGGGCCTTGGGCCCCCGAGCGGGGAAGAGGGCGCGGGACGACGCGGAACTGTCCCGCGCCGCTCTGACGCATGGTGGCGAATGGCGGGGCCGACATGGAGCCCCGGCCCCGCATTGCACACATTCGCCACCTTTGCGGGCGGACGGGAACGGCCGAGTCGCTTGCCGTTCCCAGGCCCCACCCTGCAGGGGAGGGGCGTGCGGGCCCCGCTGTAATGGCGGGCTTCGTCGGGGAGGGACTGGATGTAAAGGCTCTGCCGGTTTCCCAGTCCCCCCCACTAAGACGACGCAGGAGCGCCGCTGGGTTTTTAGTGGGTATACCGGCCTTGGGGAGGCCGGGGAGTCCCACATACCCCCCTTGTCACTCTCCAGTGGAGGGGGGATGCGTCATTTGCATTTTCCCAGCGCAAAAAAAAAAAAAAAAAAAAAAAAAAAAAAAGGGTCGCACTGCCAGCCCGACACCATCCAACACACAGCTAGTGGCCAGTGTCATTTTGCGAACTTGGAGATAAAAACTCACTGTAAAAACTTTTTGGCTTTCGATATTTAGGTTACCGGCCATGGTTACCGGCGCATAGTCTTACCCAAAATTAAAAAAGAAAAACCACGTAAGAAATGGATTTTCATACACTTTTCTCTCCCGCTCAGATGCGTTTTCTCCCCGCATATTTGTTCGATATGACGTACTTTCTACCGTTTCCAAGCAGGTGTAGTATAAATAGCATTTCCTACGCACCTGCATTGTTTATTTAAATTCATTTCTCATGAAGCTATTTTCAAGGCTTCCGATTTCTGATTACACAGCAAGGGTAAAATAGAATACGCAGTAGGTAAATGCTTCGTAGACATGGCGCCGTTCTCTGTCTTACTCTTTTATCATATTACCGATGGGAAAGAAAGAGTTGGAAAATATATGTTGATACATAAATTAGGTACTATGTTTTATCTTAATCTACCTACCTACCGTCGTCGTCCATCGAAATTTTGAAGCATTCCTGTTTGCGCACCAATCGATTTTAAGCTTGGTGCGCAAAACTGGAATATTATTAATATTAAGAAATGCTTCCACTTTGCGCACCAAGCATAACGCAGCGTCTAGTGATGGAAATTGTAGCTTCTGTTGTGTGAAATGTCCAAGAATATTTATTTATTTGTTCCGGAGTTATCTACCCAATCCTGGGCGGGGAAACAGTCTTCTAGCTAAAATAAACAAACTTCCGATAGTAGCGAGGTCTAGATTTTAAACATAAACCTCTTATTTCTTCAAGGGTTAATAATAAATGGACAGGCGTCATGGCTCAGTCGGTAGTAGCTCTGCCTTCCGTGCTGTGGGTCGTGGGTTCGATCCCCACCGAGAACAAACATTTGTATTTTGTATATAGATGTTTGTTCTGTGTCTGGGTGTTTCTATGTATTATAAGTATGTATTTACAAAAAAAATGTATGTATGTATTCTATCAGCCATCTAGTTTCCATCGTACAAGCTTTGCTTAGTTTGGGACTAGAAGGCGTTGTGTTAAGTGTCCGTGAATATATATATATTTTTTTTTTTTTTTTTTTATACAATATAGGCAACCGTTTTTTTTATTATTATTTATTTATTATTATTTATTATAAAAAGATATTGGCATCTAGTGGCGTAGTAACTTGAAAGAGAATCTTATTTTGGTAAGGACCGGTTCCAGGCAACAGGTTTGAGGTTGCAAGACATTTAACTTTTATACCGGGAGGTATATTATTATGTAGGTACCTACCTAGTTATTTGTCTGTCGATTATACAGGTAAATTGTGCAACATTTTTTTTTCATTTGTTCAATTAAGTCTCGACAAACAATCATTATTATGACGTAGGGCATTTTTTAAATTATTTTTTTGTTTGGTATAGGTAAACTAACTTACCGATCTATTCAATTGAAGTAGGAAGAAAGAATAAAGTTTTCGGTTATTTTACTGTTTACGTGTATTTGATGTTTCTTCCATAGAAAAGACATCAACGCGCACTCAATATTCCGTCCGGTACTTTGTGCGTGTACCTATCTACGGTATCTACCTACCTATATAAATATTGAAGCAAAACATCATCGGTAACTATAACTACCTACTCTATGATGTATGACCGCGTCTATTGTTTTTATATATTCCCAAATGGGCCCAGTTAGTGAAAATCTCTTAGATGTATGTAAATGAGATAGGGTAGGTTGGGTTGGTTACCGAAGGTAGGTACGTACCTATTATGGTTTATCTGATAAAATACCAAAATAGGCATTTGTTTCCTCATCAAAATTAGATTAAGAATTCCTAAATACCTACGTAGGTGGGTAATGTAGGTACCTATAATACCTAACTATACTTATGGATTATTAAGTATCAGATAAGTAGATATCTTCCCTACATTCTTATTTATTTTCGTAGAGCAGCTGTTTATCTATGTACCTACTACCTACCAACCTTTATCACTTTACAATAAGTATATAGGTAGTAGGTACCTAAGTAGATACCTACTTAGAAGTAGGTAATACGCGTTATACCTACCTACTACGTAGTAATTACGTATAGGCAGGTTGGTATTTACTTAGTACCTACGTGATTACGTACCTAAGTAGGTTTATGTAGTCATAGGTAGTAGGTAGGTATCTTAAAGTAGAGACGCAATCTAACAGATCTATCACGTCTGCCTGTAACATCATCTCAGTGAAGGTCCTGTGGTCGGCACGGAGCAACGACCTCAGGAACAGGTATGGTGGCTAACACCCTATCAAACCTAAGCAGGTTAGGTAGGTAGGTTTCCTACAGGCTTCCTGTCCTGCTGCGTATACCTACCTATCTAATAATCAGGTAAGCCTGGCTTGTGAACAGAGAACTAGGCTTGACATCTTGCAGTTTTTTCAAGCATTATGTAGGTAGCTTTATAGCTATAGCTAGGTACCTACAATAGGCACTCGTATGGTAGGTAGGGTAGGTAGGATACCTTTGACCTCGACCGACTTACAATACGTAAAAGTACGGTACCTACGTACCTATATGTCTAGGTAGGTGATGTGATGCTGATGACTGATGACGATAAGTAAGGTAGTACCTACCTACTACGTCATTTAAACCTAAGAATAGTGACTGACACGACAACAGTGTACATAGTTCATAGCGGCATTACCTACCTATGATTATGAGAACCTGTTATCTGAAATACCCATGCCTACCGTTATCCACCATGAAACACTAACCATAACAAAACACTACTCACCAAAAAACGCAATAGTTTTCTGTTATCCACAGGCAAATCCGAAAACCAGTTCCGTTAATTCAAGTTTTACTGGCGATTTCAGTTCTAAAATCACGGTAAAACTATTCAAACACACCGAGCACTTGATTATCACTGTAGCACTATAATTTCACTGGCTTGAATGGCGAATTTCGGTTTATTTTATCAAAAACATCGATACGTTTTCGTAAAGAGTTTTGAGCTGATAACGCGGAGAGCACACGCGACCATTCGCGGCAATGGTTCAGGTGACACTAGCGTAAGTGTTACCAACTCCTATAATCCCAAGTCGCTGTATTCATTTTGAAAAACCGCTAGAAAGTAGCTAAGAGTCAGGTGCAAATGGACTCTCGCCCACCGTGGCTTTAAATAAAAAAATATTTGGTTTTAGCACCTGTATTTTTGACATTTCGGTAATAATATTTTGAAAATAAAAATATATTTGACTTCTTTATCGTATTTGTCACTGGAGTGGGGTAATAAGTAGTGAAACTATTTATGTACTTATCCATTGAATTCAAAAGTCGTCACCGGATAAGTCAGTTAAGTCTATACTTTCACGAAAAAATTTAGTTTATGTCGCTAAGGCTTTAGCAAAAGTCGCCATTTCTAGCGACAAACTCCCTAAATTGGCAGCACTGTTTAGCGCCCGACAAAGTGAGTACGCGGCGGCGCGGCGGCGGCGGCGGCGCAGAGACGAGATGAACATAATTTGACAGCATTCCATTCGGAATTTGAATTTGAAATACCTCTGCCTTGCCCCATAAAGAGATGGATACAAAACGTGGTAGATGATTCTAATTCATTCGGAAAGCGCTTTCGGACCAATATCGGAAACTTTCGAAGGAAGTTTCAATTATACAGTGGAATTAGAAAAATCTCCAAAAGTTTCCGATGCCGATCTGAAACTTTCCGAATGACGTACTCTAAAGCACTTTGTAGACGTTTATATGATCTGTGTTGTAGACTTAGGTAGGTATACCTGCTATTCGTAGCACTTCGTAGACATACTGTTATAGGCCCGTATTCCGAGACAGAAATCGTTACTCAAGCATAGATTTGAGTAGAGATTATCATACAAAAATCTATGCTTGAGTACGGATCAGTGCTTGAGTAAGGCTACGGAATACGGGCCTTAGTCTAGGCGCACACTAACTGACAAATTGTGTCTCTCTGCCTGCTAAATAGCTTCAATAAGTAGTTTACGAATTCAACCGGTTAATTAATTAAAACAGCTGCGTTGGTATAAAAACTATCGGTAGTGACAGCAGGTGATAGGTTGTGCACCTGTCCCATTAAAAAAGTTGGATGTTGGTATAATAGGGCTGCAGGGGGATAAAACACCTGTTATCTATAAAAGGGGTCAAGAAGAGGGGTAAGTAGGTAGCTCTTTTAATTTAGGTTTTCGAGATAGTAAAAATAAATATCATTGAGAATTGAATGCGATGTTATAAGTAGGTAGGTGTCTTTTTTTTTAAATTGAATGTATCCTAAATCTTGTACTTTGGACACGTTTCACGGCGAGACACTGACTCGATTGAGCGCCTTGTGGTTCAGGGACAGGTGGAAGGTACTAGACCGCGCGGCAGATCGCCTATGCGATGGATCGACCAGATAAAGTTGGCGGTAGGTGGAAACCTACAAGAATGCTCCCGGATGACTATAAATAGAGAGAAGTGGCGAGAAATCGTGAGGCGTGCCACAGCCATTGATAAAAGTAATACATAACGACCACGACCGCTCTGCCAAGAGTGTAACGAAGAAGAAGAGAGATCCTAAATCTTGAAGCGCCCGTGGTGTAGCTTGCTTGGACAATCCAATTGTCTACTATTTGGATGGATGACCATTAGTGGCATTTACATATGAGCGCTTCCGTGCTTCGGAGGGCACGTTAAACTTTCAGTCCGGGCTCCAGCAGTCGTTAATAATAATAGTCATAATAGTCATAATAGTATTTATTTGTAATATACATTACACGTCATATTATATGAGGTACAATTTGTACACTGGCGGTCCTAAAACACTATTTATAATAATAATTAATAAAAATTCAATAAACAAAACTAAAAATAATATACAAATTTCAAACAGATAACACACTAAAAACAATACTATGGTCCAGGCTTATAAGCTATGAACTCCTCATAGCTATAAAAAGTGTGTTCAATAAGCCACCGCTTCAACCTCGCCTTAAATGAATGCATACTTGAAGCTTCTGTTACTGTGTCGGGGAGTTTGCCTATGCCTATAACCAGCTATGTTATAGGCATAGGCCTATAACATAGCTGGTTATATGTAATAAAAGTATGTGTTTACAAAAAAAAATGTATGTATGTATTCTATCAGCCATCTAGTTTCCATAGTACAAGCTTTGCTTAGTTTGGGACTAGAAGGCGTTGTGTTAAGTGTCCGTGAATATATATATTTTTTATGTCCACTAATAGTGTAATACTAAGCTTTAGATGATGATGATGATGTCTGGTTTAGCATAACAACCTGTCTTTTATTATAATAGGTTGCCTGAGGCACTGTCATGTCAGACAATATCACAAGACCTTACGACGAGAAAGTTCAATCACTTGGATTTCTTGTTGGCTTTGTGAGATTTCGATCGATTCAATAACTTTCCTAGCCTATTCATAGATTCTTAGTAATTCAAATCTTTCAATCGAACGAAGTAGGAATTGAGGTATGGTGGTTACATAAAATAAGTATTTCAACAGTGTGTATTTGTTTTGTTGATAGGTACAATGTTCATGACTCGTATTCCGTTACTCGAATATAAATTTGAGAAGAGATTCTCATACAAGAATAATAATGTTCTATGCTTGAGTCTGGATGTGATTTAGTAGTAGGTAAATGCAAATACGGACCTAAGATCCTTAGGCTGATTTACTACTCAAGCACTGTCGGGAAGACATCATCATCATCATCACTCAAGCACTGACCGGACCCGGACTCAAGTATAGATTTTTGTATGAAAATCCTAGAAAAAAGCTATGCTTGAGTAACGATTTATTTATCAGCTACAGGCATAAGACACTCAATTCAGTTAGTTGAATTTAAGTTGCTTATTATATGTGGGTTTAGTACTACTGAAGCAATACAGTAGGTACTTATTCTGAGTCTTACCATCCAAAGTCAGACAATACTGTGTACAATTGAATGCCTTATCGGATCCGCCATATGGTCCAGTTGACCCTGGACTCTAGGTCACCACACTGATGCCAATCGACTAACCTACTCAACTTAATCAGTTTTACAATGCAAAACTGTGTAGGGTTCTTTTACATAAACCTTGCAACAGTAACCAGGGTTTCTTACTGCGTATAAAAACCCACAAATCAAATACTTAGGTACTTTACTTTATTATTGCTTACCAACCTTTTTGTCATAAAACTTTGTTGATTAAACTAAGTAGGTACCTAATCGTTCAAGAACGTTTATCTTTATCCCAGAGTTGTTTTTCTTTGGATTATCCTCTCTGCGCTCAATCGCTCTCACTTCATGTGTTTTTTCGTCATTTATATTTTCTAGGACGATTTTTGGCCTTCGTTCACGCAACAGACACATAACCCAATTTAGAAATTTCAGGTCTATTTGAATCGCGGTTATGAAACCGCCTGAGTCAGTCCACATTTCGGTTTAGGTCGAACAAAGGCCGACTAGTGCCTCCACAATGCCTGAATCGGTAATGAATTCATTATCAAGACTAGATTGATTGTACCTATTGCCTTGATTTGATTTGTGACTCATCGGTAGCTATCCTGCAAACTGCTAGCCATCCATGACAGGTGATTCTTAGCTGTTTAATAAAATCCAAGCTTCAGTTACCTGCAGTGGCGGATTTGCCCTAAGGCCCAGTAGGCCCGGGCCTAGGGCGGCGAGATATTAGGGTTGCACAGGGCACGGGTTGTAGGTACTAGCTAAAAGGACCGATAATTCTCTTCCAATCTCTTTTCATTGTCATGCAAGTGAAAATGACAAATCAATTTATGTATAGAGCCGCTATAAAAATGATAGGTTATAGGTGTAAAGGCCTAAGTACCTAGGAGGTAAGTACCTATAGCGGCTATGCAGCCCTTGTGCGGAAAGCCTTAGTTGCAATCACATATAAGATCTTCGGTCTTCGCGGTGGTGGTCTGTCAAGAAACTTTCAACACAATTAAATGATTAAACAGATTTTAGAAAGTGTAATTATCGATTACTCTAATGATTTGTGCGTTGTTCACACAGACAGGCCACTATTAGATAGTTATTTTGATTGATGGTACACCTGCTGGTAATTGGGCACTTTATCGATTGATTACGATCATAAATAAAAAAATATCGAGACTATTTTTGTCAATTAGAGAAATGCGTGGTGAACGATAGTATCGAATGGAATCTAACCCCTTTTTTTTTTTAACCCATCTTTTCTTTCTATGTTCAGATTGTAGGTATCTAGATAATTATAATGCTCAGAAACTAAAAAAAACACGAGTTCTCATCGGGATTTTAAGGCGGGGTTATTCGAAACTTTTAGGTTTTTAACAACTGTATCTCTACTGAAGTGCAGAAGTTGCACGATTTTTTTTTTATTAACATAATAATATATCCTAGAGCTTTGTAAGGATAGAAACGTGAATAATAATAATTTTTTCGATATTTTTTTTTTTATTATAATTTAGTTATTATTCATCTCTGTGAAAGAAAACTATCAAAATCTATACGTTCAGCCCGTTCAGGCGCTCGCGCCTTGCTCGCTCGCTCGCGCCCCGTGCCCGTCTAGACGTCTTCGTCCTAAACTTCTTGGATAACCTCGCCTTAACCCACGACCTCAGGAACAGAAGAGATTGCTAATATTGCTATCAACACGCAGCGGTCACGCTCACGAATGCAGATTTTCCGAACATTGCTTTCCTATAGACACCAACCTACCTACTCGTAGTTTAGAAACTGAAACTAATACGTTACACTGTAGATTCTATCTTTGCATAACATTAGAAATGAAAAGTGACCGCCATTATGTAAACTAATTAAACAGTTTATTCTACATTGAAAGAGAAGTAGTACGTACCTATAGCACAGTGCGGGGGCGGACAGGTAAGAAAGTGATATGGTCTGTAGGTGCCCGTGTTGACGGATAGAATAGATAAGTTTTCCTTTTGATACAGAAGAAGTTGTCTATTGTAAGCAATCAGATTTAATAAAAAAAATTTAACAAGAACTAATAGATGCAAAATATCCTAAAACTAGTATCACTAGTACACCTTACGCATACCTACTTCTAGTTTTAGGATACAGTTTTGTCTCAAGATTGGATAAGTTGGTAGGTAAAGGTACAGATTCTAATAGGTCAATCTGTCAAATATTCTTTGCCTAAAAGATCGCACTCACAGTCACTGACCGTAGACAAAATGATAATCTAAATAAATTCGTTGGAAAGTTTAGCCGCAAAATACTGTGGGATATCGCCTGCAGCTACCAAAGCGCACACAAATGACTGAACTATTTAATTACATACATTTCTATGTGCAAAGAGATGTATCGAGGAAACTATAGAGCGAAAACATGCAACGGCAATGCGCACGCACACGCAGAATATAATACATTCAACACGTATTGACAAATATGTATGTCAATGTATTGACACTAATGGAACTACTATTATCCTAATTCCTTAGGGCTAAGTACACACACGCACACTTGAAGGCCGAATGAGCATGCATCAAGTGGAGTCTTCTACCGCATCTTCTATTTAGGGCCTCTGTCCGTCATTTCGACAGACAATTTTGCCAGTGTCAAGTGATATATTTGAAATAATAATGCTCAAGTAAAGTCGCATTCATCAAGTCGGCTGTCAAAATTGATTCACAATTTTATGACAGATCCATGTCAGCAAATTTTAATACTGCTGCAGATATTGGCCTGTCTTCGACGACTGCAGGCAGATGTGAACTTGTGCGTGAAGTGAAACATACACACTACAAAGTGAGCATACTAGGTACACTACGCTGTTCACACCTGCATTGGCGTCGTTTATAGTTTCCACATTATATTTCTTAGACACATAATTATACCATTTTTGATGTCTAATGCGTTTATATTTTGCGTGATATGATTCTATTAGGTTTCTGTTAAAATTAATTTAGTGTTTCGTTGTTGTGATTGATGAGAACACAACATGGGGTCTTGTGCCTTTATGATCATTGTTTTTGTATTTATAACTTCCAAAAGTTTTCTCACTAAAGCTTACTAAACAACATACGATTTTTCCTCATATTCAATTTATCAAAAACGTTAGGTATTATGTTTTTGTTATTAAATAATTCAGTCTCATAATCCCCTTTGAGATGGCTGCTTCAAGGGGATTATGAGACTAAACCAGTAGTTAGACCACAGTTAGACATTAGCCTGCTCGTGCTTTAGATGGCCATGCAGCTAGCGTACATTACATACCTGCTTGTGACGGTTTTTTTACCGCTAGTTCCAACGTAATATTAAATCTCTTACAATAATTTGAAAATAATTGTTTGAGATATATTTTTAGGTTTTGTGACCAAAGTATCATCCATTTTCAATGCTTTTGTGTATAGTCCACGAATGATGAAATGTCTCAAAATGAAAACTGTTTTATGACTGAAAATAAGCTGAAAAAACTTAAAAGTTTCTTTTTCAAGTATAAATACTACCGGATGAAAATTATATTAGAATGTAAATACTTACCTACTTAGGTTACGTAGTACCTACCTAACTTCTTCTTTGTCGTATCACTCTTGTCAGAGTGGTCGTGGTCGTCATGTTGGAAGCACCTAACTACGTGGGTTATAGCTGATTCGTACCTTCCATTGTTATGTTTATTTCAAATTGTTGTCCCGATTCGTACCTTAAGTAGTACTGTTGTGTTATTCTGTGGCACAACGCAGGTCAGTACAGTCGAAATAAAAAGCTATTAACCTACAATAACAACAGTTTGAAGACTGTTTTATAGGAACAAACGTAGGTAATAAAAAAAATATTGAAATTCTGAAAATGTAATTTACGTCTGATGCTTACTGTACTACAAATAATTTAATCAGTATCTGATTTAGAAGGAGTTAGCGACCATTCGGAGAAATGTGAAAGCCCTTTGAGAGCTGCAGCGAGCATTCACCCCCCACATTCCACAAATACCGAGCTGGCCTGGACCCGTTCTCAAGTCCCGGTTCTAAGCTCAGATACTGCAAGATACAACATACTAACTAGGATTGGTAGGGTAGGTAAAAACTTGAATGGTACTGGAATTTCATACAGCCTAATACCGCGTGCACACTATGCCCATGCCGCTGCCGGCATTAATGCTGCTTAGTGAGAATAAAGGCAATGTTGCTGTGGCAATAAGTCCGCGGCATTAATGCCACCACACATTCCGGCAGCGGCATGGGCATAGTGTGCACGCGGTATTAGGTACGTTTATTTATCATTCTATTGAGATCGGAGATTGTGATCTTCCAATTTAATTGATACATCGGATGGGAAACCGTCTCGCTCGTCTTCCAGTTCATGATCGCATTCACCAATACTTTGCTTGTCTTTCAGTCGCCAATGATTAAGTCTTCGAATGGTCATAGCTCAGGCGGTAGTTAGTAGCTCTAAGGACGTGGGTTCGATCCCCACCGAGAAGAAACATTTGATTGTGGCAAACACAGATGTTTGTTTTATGTCTGGGTGTTACTACACCTACTATGTATTGTTAAAAAAAAATTAGTTATTATTCCTAGTTTCCATAACATAAGCTTTGCTTAGTTTGGGATTAGAGTGCGTCGTGTGAAAAGTCCATGAATATTTTATTAAATTTATTATTATTTATCACGTATTATATACCGATAGGTATGTAATTTTGTACATTGCAGAAGTAGTTAGCTATTTTACTTTGACGTTGAAAGTTAAACAGCACGCTTGGGATTCGTTTTCTTCGTTCCAAAACTTCACTTTCACTGGGAATTTTCCCTGAAAAAGAAAAAAAGCTTATTTGAATACTTTCTTGTAATGTAAATGACACTTTGGTTCGAAATGTCCAAATTAAAGCTAGATGCATAAATAAATAAGTAAATAAATTGTTTATTTACCAAAACACAAATTAATATTAAACAGGTATCAACATTAATTAATTTTAGTTGAGTAAGTACAAATAATGATTACCTACGTAGGTTCGCCAGCGAAGGCCAAACTAAGCGTTAAGCTTGTATTTTGGACTTCTAGGCCCGTATTCCGTAGCCTTACTCAAGCACTGATCCGTACTCAAGCATAGATTTTTGTATGAAAATCTCTACTCAAATCTATGCTTGAGTAACGATTTCTGTTTCGGAATACGGGCCCTAGAGTACAGTTACTTAAGTTGGAAGTACCTGATACGAGATAAAAAATAAAATAGTCGGAAACTGTAACTTACAGAAGTTCTCTTATCTAAAAGCAGGTCCACATCGAAGATCCTCCTCTCCTCAGCTTGAAGAGGGCAGGAGAGGAAGCCGCAGCCGTCCTTCGATGGCTGGATCTCCGTGGAGAAGGTGCCGTCGTTGTTCACATCCCCAGTTATGGATAACTTCAATTTCTGAGCAGAGAAATCTGACGAAAGATAAAAAAAAAATGCTAAAGAAAATGCCACCAAGTGCATGTGTGATATTCAAAATTCTATAGGAGATTATGTAAAGCCAACATTAAGGCGGGGTTATTCGAAACTTTTCGGTTTTTTAACAACTGTATCTCTACTGAAGTGCAAAAGTTGCACGAAAAAAATATATTTTATTAAAATTGAACATAATATATCTTAGAGCTTTGTAAATATAGAAACGTGAATAATAATAATTTTCTCGATAAAAAGAATCGTAAAGATGACACTAAATCGATATTTCAAACGGTTCATACTACGATGTTTCTTCTTGAAATCATGTCAAAGTTATATCAAAAGATAGGGCTTATTATTTACTAGGGAACTGTAAAAAAAAATTTATTATAATTTAGTTATTATTCATCTCTGTGAAAGAAAAGTATCAAAATCTATACGTTCAGCCCGTTCAGGCGCTCGCGCCTTGCTCGCTCGCTCGCGCCCCGTGCCCGTCTAGACGTCTTCGTCCTAAACTTCTTGGATCACTTCGCCTTAATAAAATCCTAGTAATTTTTTTTAGATTATTTATTCGGACATCTTGGTCCAGAGCCCGACTGAGATATATTCCAGAAATGCCCACCAAGAAATCCCTACCAGATTGGTTTTAGTAACAGCAAAGCCTACATCATTTTGCTACGAGATTCTGGTGGCCTGTCGCAAATAGGTAGGTACTTACTTGGCATCAAGTTGAGCGTCATTCCATACTTCTTGTTCATCTTCATGTAACAGAAGACAGGTCCTCGGTCGCAGGGGTCTACCACCACAGTGTACACGGTGCATTGGCTTTGATCAACTGATAATCAACATAATATTTTATTAAACTCTTCTCTCTATGCACATTGCACATGTAGGTACACCAGAGGGCCTAGTACGAGTTTTCAGTGTATAGTGTGGGTGTGAAACGTCTGACGCCCAGCACACCAGTGGGCGCTGATTTGTATGGAGACACTGAGCGGATTCTTTGAGAAGCTCGAAATGCGAGTACGAACTTGGTGTAGACCAAGCTTCTCAAAGAATCCGCTCAGTGTCTCTATACAAATAAGCGCCCACATGGTGTGCTGGGCGTCAGACGTTTCACACCAGATTTACACACCAAAACTCGTACTAGGGCCTCAGTTGCTTATAAATACAGATACCTACTCAAAGCCCGCACACGCTCTGAGGGCCTAGTATACGAGTTTTCAGTGTATAGTGTGGGTGTGAAACGTCTGACGCCCAGCACACCATTGAGCGCTGATTTGCATGGAGACACTGAGCGGATTCTTTGAGAAGCTCAATGCGAGTGCGGGCTTGGTGTAGAAACAAGCTTCTTAAAAAAACCGCTCAGTGTCTCCATACAAATCAGCGCCCACTGGTGTGCTGGGCGTCAGACGTTTCACACCAAATTTATACACCTCGTACTAGGCCCTCTGGCCAAGTTGCGGCGGCGGCGGCGGCGGCCAGCTCGATGGCGGCGACGACGGCTGCTCTATCTAGCCAGACAGGTCATCGTTTATCTTTCATGTTAGGTAAGGTTATCGTTTAGATAGAGAAATATTTTGTCATTTTCTCGTCAACGTGAAAGTGAAAACTGACTATAGTTTACAGTATTTAGAAAATAGCAGTAACAGTCGCACTTACAAACATTACCTATGTACTACCTACTGCCTAGGTATGTAATGTATGTAGGTAGGTTAGGTAGGTACCTAGTGTCCCTACGTAGTCTACCTACCTTCTTGAATTTATTTGCTTATCATATTTTGGCAGACTGAGGTTATCTGTTTCACTTATTCCCTAATTGTAGACCTAGGTAGTACCTACATGTGTGCATTCCGTTTGCAATCAAATAGGTAACATAATGGTAATTTTTTTGGTAAACTAATGAATCTCTATCTTTTATCAGCTTCATACGGGCTTCATATACTTCAATGCCGCCGCCGGGAGACTGGTGTTGATGTGTTACTGAACTCTGGCATGCCATTGTACCGCTCTTCCTTTCAAGTGATACCTACAGTATTTGTATATCTGCCTAGGTATCTATGTACCTATATAAAGTAGGTAGGTACCTACTTACCATCCTTGCAAAGCTTCTTCGTCACATACTCGGGTTCGCCGCACACAACACTAAATAACACGAAAATAAATAACAAACACATCATTCTTGCTACGTAGTTCAGAAACTACTGAACTCAAACTGAGATAAGTCTGAGATATAGGTACCTACCCTACTTATTGATCGAGTGAGCGAAGCGAACGAAGATCTTTGTGGCCACTTGGCCACTTGGACAAATGGGCATAAATACTTTGTATGTTTTTTTATGTATGTTCGATAGTCTACGGAAGTTCTTAAGTTTAACTGGATGGTAAAATGAAGTAAATCGGTCAAGGGGTTGTAAAGTTATATAAGTTATATACTGTTTGACGTTGACCAACCAAAACTAAGGATTATATTATCAGATAAACAATATAAATACCTTCAAGCCCCTTACGAGGTTCGTAGGGTTTCAAGAGGTTAAAATGGCTGCACATTCCAATTAGATAAATGTATTACCACAGTCGTGGGGCGATAGTTTCGTAAAAATAAACATTCATGGACATTCCACACAACGCCCTCTAGTCCCAAAAAAAGCAATGCTTGTCTTCTGAGTTTTATATAGGTAGTTTATTTCAGTTTCGTATCAGCATTGCTATTCAGCGCGGCAATGCTGCCAGTGTCTTGGGCACGCTTCCGATTGGTACTGATTTGGACCAGTTGAGCTACCTATCTATAAATCGTTTCCAACGGTTTGTAGATGGCTCGACTGTTTCATGTGTATTTTATAAATATTGTGAATATTGTAAATACTGTACCTATTCGTTGTAATTTTCTTTGTGAATAAAGTTTATTTCATACGTAATACAATTTTATACAAATTTTCTGATTTCAGTTGACCAGAGCAAGTGCACAGTCGAAGAGCTCCACATAGACTCCTGCAAACCAATCAAAGAAAATGCTTGCGTTCTCGAAGGGGCGCAACGTTACTATGGAGTTTGACTTTACACAGTTTACACCCAGTAAGTATAATGTTCTTGAATTCCTTAGGATGAGCTCTTACAACAGAAGTGCCTCGACCCTGTGAATCTATTCTATCTATCTATCTATTCAGCCTGTATGCACCCACTGTTGGGTATAGGCCTCCTCTTTAGTACGCCAGTCTCTCCGGTCCTGCGCGAGTCTTCTCCACTGCTGCCCAACTACAGCCACAATATCATCGGACCATCGGGCGGGTGGTCTGCCTCGTGGTCTTTGAGCGTCCCTTGGCCACCATTCCGTAATCGCTGTCGTCCATCTTCCATCATTCCTTCTGGCCACGTGCCCTGCCCATCTCCACTTCAAGCTTGTAATTGTGAATACCCCGTGTTTATTAATTAGCATGCTGCTAGGCATCACCAGAAAATGGAGTAGGTAGTACCTAGGTTCAAACATGTACCTACTTAGAAGAGATCTTAGAACCATAATGAAGCGCTGGTGGCGTAGCTTGCTTTGTCAATCTTCACCGATTTTCTAAGTTAAGGTCCAACTAGTCGCCCACCTTTCCATACAAACGTGGAAGGGTAAAGTACTGTTTGACGTTGACCAACCAAAACTAAGGATTATATTATCAGATAAATTGAGATTATGCGAGGTAAATTGACGTTCTGCGCGGACAGTATTTGGATGGGCGACCGCCAGTGGCATTTATATCTGAGCGCCAAGTAAATGCATTTAAATAAAATGCATTTATTTATTTATATACCTACACAAGTAGGTACTTTTTTTTTACTTGTTTTTGAAATCGAACCATACGAGCCAGGGTTGACGAGTTTCTTGCATGCAAGTACTTATAGGTAGGTACAGTAATTGTTAGTAGGTACTTACAATAACATTATTGTCCGCTGTGTTGTGCGTTACGATAGGGCCTTACAGTCTCAGGGATTGAATAGGGATCCATGGGGGCGTCCGTACAAGATGGTACTGGGCAAGCTCAGACCGTGGGTCCCTCCGGTGACGGAAACCCTGGATCCTGCGTTCGTGGAAGTTGTCGTGGACACGCTCTGCCCGAGGGTCCAGGACGATCTCTCATCACCCCCTGTCTTTCCATCGAGCCCGACTATCTGGGACGAGGAACAGGGGGTGACCGAACAAGAGTTGGACCGAGCTGTGAAGCGCCTTAGGGCTCGGAACACGGCACCCGGCCCGGATGGGATTCCCGGAAAGGCTTGGGTGCTGGCTTTATCCGCCGGTTTGGGGGACCGCTTGAGGCGGCTGTTTGACGGCTGCCTCCGTGATGGCGTGTTCCCTAAGGAATGGAAGGAGGCTAAATTGGTTCTCTTGAAGAAGGATGGCAGGCCCGCAGATTCTCCCTCTGCGTACCGTCCCATATGCTTGCTGGACGAGGCCGGCAAATTATTCGAAAGAATAATCGCTGGTCGTGTCTGCTCGCATCTGTGGCAAGTAGGTCCTGATCTGTCGGATGACCAGTTTGGTTTCCGGCAGGCGCGTTCGACGGTGGACGCGATTCTTAGAGTCCGTTCGCTGTCGGACCGGGTAGTGTCCCGGGGCGGGAGAATGTTGGCGGTGTCGCTAGATATCGTCAACGCTTTCAACTCCTTGCCTTGGAGGGCGATCAGGGAGGCCCTCGTGTTTCACGGGGTCCCCCCCTACCTGCAGCGCATTATCGGCGCCTACCTGCGTGACAGATGTGTGCAGTATGTGGGCAGGGATGGTACCCGCTATCAGAGGGAAGTGTACTGTGGGGTTCCTCAGGGGTCCGTTTTGGGTCCGCTACTGTGGAACCTCGCGTACGATGCGGTCTTGCGCGTCGATCTCCCCATCGGCCTACACGTCGTCTGCTATGCGGATGACACTTTAGTGTTGGCCGGTGGGGACAACTTCGAGAGTGCCAAGGGGCTCGCCGAGCTTGGGGTGGCATGTGTTGTGGACAGGGTCCACGAGCTGGGTCTTCGAACAGCGCCTCAGAAGACTGAAGCGCTGTGGTTCCACAAATTCCCGAGGGGAAGGGAACCTCCCAGTTTGTCGGTTCGCGTAGGTGACGTCGATGTCCAGGTGGGGCCGTACCTAAGGTACCTGGGCCTCACTTTGGACAGTCGCTGGGACTTCGGAGAGCACTTCAGCCGTACCGTCCCCCGGATCCAGAAGGTAGTGGGTGCTCTGCACAGACTGCTACCAAATCTCGGGGGACCCAGGGAAGGTGTTCGCCGTCTCTACGGAGGGGTGGTGCGATCGATGGCCCTCTACGGAGCGCCCGTCTGGTCACATAGACTGGCGGGTGTTAGGCGCTATAGGTTATTGTATAATAGCCTACAGCGCACTATGGCCATCCGTATCGCACGAGGGTATCGTACGATATCCTTTGAGGCGGCGACGATCTTGGCGCGGTTTCCGCCCCTTGACATCTTGGCGAGGATGGATGCCCGTGTATACGGGCGTCTCCGGACCGATGACGGGAGTGGAACCGCGCCCGCTGAAGTGCGGGTGCAGGAGCGCCGACGTGCGCTCGTGGAATGGCGCGAGCGGTTCGAGGAACCGCGAAGCTCGCGCCAGCGCATCGTGGGCGCCATTGCGCCCAACTTCGAAGCCTGGCTGGGACGAGAGCACGGGTACGTCACCTATCGGCTCACTCAGGTGCTTACCGGGCACGGGTGTTTCGGTGAGTACCTTAGTAGGATCGGACGCGAACCCACACCACAATGCCACCATTGTGGGTGGGACCGGGATTCCGCGCAGCACACGTTGGAGCAGTGCTCAGCGTGGTGCGAGGAGCGCGGAATTCTGGTCGACAGGATCGGGCAGGACCTCTCTCTGCCTAGCGTAGTCGAGGCTATGCTGGCAGACGAGACAGCCTGGATGGCTGTGGCTTCTTTCTGCGAGACGGTTTTAGTCCGGAAAGAAGCCGCCGAGCGTGATCGGGAGAGGGCCGATCCCGCTCGGAGGAGGCGGCGGCGGGGTGCTGGCAACGGCCGCCCCGCACTGCCTGCCCCGTGAGGGGGCTGAGTGGTTCTCCCTGCCATACAGGGAGTCTTTCGGGTCCGTGGGCGGTCGGAGTGAGGGCTCTGGCTGGTCAATAGCGGACTCCGGGAGGGCGGCTGGCACATTGTGGCGTGTGCAGCCGTAGCACCGTTGGTGCTGGGATCGCGACTGTGGGTGTCGTTCTCCCGGGACGGGCTTTTTAATGGCAATATGCAGTGAGGGCTCTGGCGTGGTCGTTTCGAGGTCCCAGAGTCCCTTGTCAAGCATCGAGGCTGGCCACCGGGGTGGTTTTAGTGGGTCGGTGAGTGTCACCATCCCCACACTACCTTGCCGCATCCCTCAAATGCGGTATTGGTGTCTGTGTGCAGATTTCCCCCCGTTAACAAAAAAAAAAAGGGCCTTACAGTCTCAGATAAGGCCCGAACGCGCAAGTGTCGTGTATTGACAGACATTCGGATCTCAGATACGATGGCGCTCATCAGGGTTTTGGTGTTGGCTTGTTTCGTGGCGGTGACGGTGGCAGACATCGCCCAAAGTTTTCTTTGTGATGACGGTGAGTGACCCTACCTAATTACCTTAATTATTACCTTAGGCTGACGTTTGGACTGTATTTTGCACCGAGAAGCAGTTCATTTCTATAATTAATTTTTAACCGACTTGAAAAAAGTAGGATGTTCTCAATTCGGAAGTATTTTTTTTTATGTTTGTTACCTCAGAACTCCGTCATTTATGAACCGATTTGAAAAATTATTTTTTTATCTGAAAGGGTATGTTTTTAGCAATTAATATTAACAGGAAACCTCGAAGCTTGATAGTGGGCGACGGCTATTAAATACACCACGGTGCCGTCGCCCAAGCCTATTATGGTGGACGGATATCGTGGAGACTTGGTCTCCACCTCCTTCCACGTGTGGCTCTCCGACTGCGGATTGGCAGATTGGAAGTTATTTCCCTCTCCCGCTCCGCAGCCTCTATCTGCGACATAACTGAGTCGCAAAAAGTTACCACCTCATCCCATGACGTCTCGTTTTCCAGCATTGATTTAATCAGTGCTGGAAGAGAGAGGTCCCTCCCAACAACAGCGACGAGGGCGCTGCGCTCCACCACCCAAGCTTCACACTCCACCAGTGTGTGGCTTGCTGTGTCCTCGTCACAACCACAGTGATGGCACGCGGTAGTCGGTTCTCTTCGGGCTATTTGGCACAGGTACTTTCCAAAGCAGCCATGCCCTGTCAGTACCTGTACCAGCCGGAAGGAAAGCGACCCGTGTGCCCTATCCAGCCATTCACACAGAATTGGTTGGACAGCCTCTAGTCCAGCGGCCAGCACTGGGGTCTTCCAGCCGCTCCTGCTGGTGGCGGGTCCTCTAGACCGAAGCTCCGAACGTCGTTTATAAGATGCCAACAGGCACTCGGCCTCAAGGTCCCATGGGGGAGAACCCGCCAACATGCACGCTGCCTCTCTGGAGACAGTGCGATACCCGCGGATGACACCGATGGCCATCACTCTCTGAGCTTTGTTCAGCAAGGCGATGTTTTTGGTGCCCACACTGGGGCTGTAAAGGGCCATGGATCGCACTACCCCCAGGTACAAGCGGCGGCTAGCCGCCTTTGGTCCTCCGAGATTAGGCAAAAGGCGCTTAAGCGCGTTGGCCACTCCCATCAATCGGGGGACCATGCGAGTAAAATGCTCTCGAAAGTTCCACCTACTATCGAGGTAAAGCCCAAGATATTTCATCTTGGAGTCGACCTCGATATTAACAACTCCTATGCTGATGTGGGAACCACGCGGTGGCGCTCGCCGCGGGCCATGAAAGCATATAACCTCAGATTTGTCGAGCGCCACCCGTAGTCCCAACTGCTCTATCCTGTCGACGACTTGGGCCACCGAAACTGTGACAAGACTAACAGCCTCATCAAATGTCTCGCCACGGGCAGTCACAAGCGTATCGTCCGCGTAGCAGACCACGCCAGCGCCTTGATTGAGGGTCCCTCGTAACACCCAGTCGTAGCCGATGTTCCACAGGAGCGGCCCAAGAACCGAACCCTGTGGAACACCGCACGACATCTCTCTCCTAATCAGCCCACCATTCCGGCCAGTGTACGTAATGTACCTGTCAGATAGATAGGCCGAGACTATCCGACTCAGATAGGGGGGCACTTCATGGTACTTCAGTGCCTCCCTGACGCAGGCCCACGGCAGTGTGTTGAACGCGTTGGCTATATCCAAAGATACAGCCAACATCACACCGCCGCTGGCGAGCAGCAATTATCCTCTCGAATAACTTGTCCGCCTCGTTCAACATCACCAGGGGTCTATACGCCGACGGTGAGTCTGCGGGTCGCCCATCTTTCTTTAGCAAGACGAGCCTACCCGTCTTCCACGTAGTTGGGAACCGACCCAGCTCCAAACAGTTGCTAAGCAGCCCCCGGAATCGATCACCAAGCTCCCTCAGTGTTATCACCCAAGCCCGGCCATGTATGCCGTCCGGGCCTGGAGCTTTATTTTTGGCTCGGAGCTTCAAGATGGCCAACTCCAGCTCTACCTCCAGAACCGGTGGCACCAGGTCATCTGTCTGCCTTGGCTCAGCAGTTTTCGGCACCATTTCCGGGGGCTGAAACTCTGACTCACTGGGAAATAGGCCAGAAACAACTTCCTCCACCAATTCCGGCTCGAGAGACTCGGTCAGCGGGGGCGCCCATGGTCGGATTTTACCCCGAACCATTTTATACGGGCGCCCCCACGGATCATTATCAAGAGTCTCTAGCAGTTCCGCCTTCTCACGCTCTTTTGCTGAATGGATGGCCAGCTGTAGAGCCTTGGCAGAGGCTCTATAATCCGCGTACAGCTGTTCCTCCACTTCCTCATCCCTGCGTCGCATTCGTCGTTGTCTGGTGTAACGCCGTCGGGCCTCTACGCAGTTCCTGCGGAGGTCAGCAATTTCTGGCGACCACCAGTACACACTCCGCCTTGGAGTTGGTGGTTTGGCTCGAGACATGCTAGTGTCGCAGATTTGCGTCATGGCACTCTGGAACCACTCCACCTCCTCCTCTATCTCCAAGACGGGGGATGCGAACGTAATATCCACAATAGAGCCCCCGCTTCGCCGAATACACGTATTGACCGACCCCTGATTCAAAACACAGAGGCCGGTAGTCGTCACCCATTCTTCCAACGTCTCGCCCCAGGGGTCAGTTGCCGGAGATCCCCATGCCACAGATTTGGCATTGAGATCCCCCGCAACGAGCACAGGACGGGGATAGGTTTGGCCAATGAAGGCTCCCAACCCGTCGAGAAACGTTTCAAGTTCGGATCGAGTTGCATTGGGAGAGAAATAGACCCCGATTACAACTGATTCCCTCCATTTGACTGCAGCATAGCCCCTACCTCTAGCGACCACACTGAGGGGTCCGACAACCGCCGAAGAAACGATAGCCACCGAACCGTCAACATCCGCTACCCAATTAGTTCGGGGAGGAACGAAGTACGGCTCGGAGACTATCGCGATTTTTATCAACCACTGCGCCATTGACTGCAAGAGCAAGTCCTGAGCAGCAGAGACTGTAAGGCCCTATCGTAACGCACAACACAGCGGATAATGTTATTGTAAGTACCTACTAAAAATTACTGTACCCTACCTATAGGTACTTGCATGCAAGAAACTCGTCAACCCTGGCTCGTATGCTTCGATTTCAAAAACAAGAAAAAGTACCTACTTGTGTAGGTATATAAGTAAATAAATGCAATTTATTTAAATGCATTTACTTGGTTTTTAAATATTTTTTTGAGACTGACCGTAAAACCAAAGAGGTGTTAATAAGGTTGACGGCGTAAAAAAAAGTAAAGTACCAAAAGTAAGGTAAGTAAAAAAGTAAAAATTCTTTATTTGCGAAAAACTGTTTCGTGCTGGTACACTTAAAATCACATTAAGATTTAGATATAATGGTAACAAGTAGTACCGTTTATTGACTCTGTTCCCCACACTAGGAGTAAAAGCCTGTAAAGCGGGGTCACAGCGACTCTTCGCGGACTCTTATTAAATTACCTAGGTACCTAACTTTATTACTGCTAGCGCATGATGTTATTGAAAATAGAATATATAAAAAAAGAGGAATAGAAGCACAACTAAAATAAAGACAAGTGCGGAATAAAATAAAGATGATAAAGTAGGAACTTAGGTATGAAATAGGTAAAATATTATTGCCAACGTAGGGTCATTGCGCCAGATAGCGACCGATTAGCAGGGTACCCAAGTCACTGGCCAACACGGCTGGGATCGCGGAAGAATGCTAACGCGCCCTCGCGTCCCCCGGTAAAAGTGCCCGATGGACCGTGAGGTTTTAGTCAGTAGAGTCTGACAACCTACCGCTGTAACAAGCAGTAGGTATCCATGATGGATTTCCTCACGTAAAAAAAAAAAAAAAAAAAGGGTACCCAACTTTAGGCCATTTTATTAGTATGAAATATTTACTTGACATTTATTGAAATGGGTTCTCAATGTTCCACATATTAAAAACATCAAGATATATTAAAAACATAAAAAAAATAAAGATCTTTTAAGACTTAATTTAAAATCAATTTTTATTGAGAAACAAGGCGATATAATAGTTTGCAGTTAGTTAGGTATATTATATCTTCAAAAACGTTGAAATGTGCGAGCGAGAGGGTTGTCTGCCTTTTACATACGCCTTAAGTTGATGATCTAGAATCTAGATAGATTAAATGACTGTGCTGTAGGTCGTGGGTTCGATCCCCACCGAGAACAAACATTTGTGTGTGGCAAACATAGATGTTTGTTCTGTGTCTGGGTGTTACTATGTATTATAAGTATGTATTTACAAAAAAAAAATATGTCTATATGTATTCTATCAGCCATCTAGTACCCATAGTACAAGCTTTGCTTAGTTTTGGACTAGAAGGCGTAGTGTTAAATGTCCGTGAAAAAAAAAAATAAAAAAAATATATATATATATATATTTTCTGTTTCCTTGTAATTTAGACGAAGTAAGTAATTTTCTAGTGTTTGTTTTAAATGGTTATAGTTTAGGGTTATTAATGTTTTATCTTTACTAATGCGGTTATACAATATATCTCTATTTAGGTGTCTGTAGGGCTTCGATTTCAATCCAGTTTTATTTGTAAGAAAGGTTCTCTGGAATACTTCTTAGTAATTTTTGAAAATGGTCTTTTTACACACTGTATAAGTACCTACCTACGTAATGTCTCAGGTACTTATGTTAGGTATAGGTTATAAGTACCTACTTTTTATATAAATATAATGAGTGGCTAGGTTTATTCTTTTAGTTTCTTTAGAAAAATATTAGTCTTGAAACAGCACACCTCACTATCTCTGTCTCCATTCCAGACCTTCCACTTGATCAGGAATGGACCCTGCAAAAGTAAATAATAATTGATTCCTGATCAACATTTTGTTTACATTTTGGCGGCAGGAGGTGCCCGGACTCCCGGACAACTGGTAAGCAGCTGGAACTCTGTCAGAAAACAGTAAGTTAAACGTAATAGGTAATATCCTTTAATTTGTCCAAGAATAGACCTCTTGGCTGCTTGTAAGTTATAGCTTGGCCGCCAAAATATTCAAAACAAACGCATAGCAATTAGAATTTGGCTACAGCCCCTAAAAATTACTAGGTGTCAACAAAAAGGTTCACGAAAATACACTTATGCATACAGTTGGTTGTTAAAAACAACGTTTTTTTTTATAATTATAGTTTTTTTGTGCTTGCAATAAATAATAATAATTAATAAGCATCTATCGATAGTGCCTGGGACAATGTTTAGATGGAGTAGGCTTGCCCAGCACCTATACCATCCTCTCAGCTTAGTCAGCATATACACAGGAAAGACATCGTCAATACGTACGGAGCTGACTAAGCCAAGGGTTTCCTCACAATGTTTTCCTTCACCGTTAAGCTATAAAATAGAGTTAGAAATACTAACGGTAGGTATTTTCTTCCCGATGTAAAGTGTGTACTTGAACACCTGTTTCGTGCCAGCCACCAGTGGACAGGAGGTCAGTTCACAGGCGTCTGAACCTAGGCCTGAGAAGACCACGCCTTGGTAGGACACTTCTGTTTTAAGGTAGCTTGTACTGAAATCTGCAAAAGAGATGGTGTGAAAAATTATTGGCCTAAGCTTACGTTCATTCCTGAACAGAGCATAGGGAAGAACATAGAGGAATTCAAGAGCATTAATACTTACTGGGAGTATAGTCAAACTCCATAGTAACGTTGCGTCCCTTCATGAAAATGCAAGCATTTTTCCTTTTTGTTTTGCAGGGGTCTATGCGGACCTCTCCGACTGTGCACTTACTCTGGTCAACTGAAATCAGAAAAATAAAATTCTTAGGCTTCTACGTATGAAATAAACTACCTAGGTAGGTACCTAAATAAGCAAAAACACGTAAATCAAGCTTTGCCTTCTTTTGGACTAGAGGGCGTTGTGCGATATAAGCTTTCGCTCCGCGACTTTGTTGATTATTATATTACATACACCTGCCATATCTAATGGAATATGCAGCCCCTTATAACCCCCTGAAACCCCACGAACCCTAAAAAACTTCTAATTATTGTTTAGAACGTTAATAATCTAAAACAAAAGAGGAAAGAGGTGTTTGCTCTCTCATTGATAACTTCTTAACCGTTGTGAGTGTATTCCGTGACCTCGCTAAAGCTTATCGGTACTTAAATGTACTTATTTATAGCCGCACTCAGAGATGTACCTACGTCAAAAGAAAACCAACGCTTATAAACGGGCTTTTGCTTCTAATAAAATTAGATGATTTATAAATGGTCAGGCAGTAACAAAATATATCTTTGGGGTCAGGCAGGGGTTACTTTTTAAATACTTTTGAATAGTGCACAGATAAGATATCCCTATGACAATTTGTACTGGTCCACTGGTGGGCGAGATGGGAAAAAAACCCAGGTCCACCAGTATACCTAATTATTTCCACCAGTGAAAATAATTAGGTATATCTTAATAAAAATTAAAACGTTTAGGTATTCAAGTATAGTACCTACCGGCCTGCAACAGAGGCAATGAGAGAAGAACGTGTAAATGTGGGCCGAGTCGAAGACGAGGCGCACATACGTGAGTCCCTCACTGCCTAGTTGTGGCCAAGGCTTGTATAGTACTTTTCTCAAATAATGCGCGGAAATTAAAACTAAGTGCCTAGGCAAAACTTTTTAGTTGAAAATACAATTACTTTTCAAAACCATTAACGAACAACGAAAGTTACAGTTTTCATTTGTTTTTTTTTTATATAATCTGCTTTCTATTTGAAAGCCTGTTCGAAATTTGAATAAAACCTTTGATAAGTTACCTCCTTGGTTGCCATGTTATGGAGTAAAAGATCGTTCCATTTTTAAATAACACGACAGTAATGAGTTTTGTATGTAATTTATCTGGCCGCTAAACACGACAGTAATGTATTTTCATACATTTTTATCTGGCCGCTGCTCGCATATTTGTGTGGCCAGTACTGCATCTTCGATTTATCTCGAAGAAGGTTGTCAAGATAATGCTTTAATTTATAAGCATGTTTGAGAAATAGAAATTAACTGATTCTGTATGCAAAATACAGTCCAAGCACACCTCAGCTTTAAGATAAGTAGGTTGGGTCACTCACCTTCATCACAAAGAAAACTTTGGGCAACGTCTTGCTGATTTTCTGCCACTGCCACCGCCACGAAACAAGCCAACACCAAAAATCTGGTGAGTGCCATCGTGTCTGAGATCCGAATGTCTATCAATACATGACGCTTGCGCGTTCGGACCTTATCTGACACTGTGACCCGGAGACGTATGATAATGTTATTGTAGTAGGGGAGGCCACGATGCTAATAATAATACTGTACCTAACCTATATGTACCTACTTGCATGCAAGAAACTCGTTCACACCAGGCTCTTATGCTTCGATTTGAAAAATAAGAAAAAGTACTTGTGTATATAAGTAAATTGTAACATTTTATTTAAATGCAAAACTCTTGTTTTTTTTTTGAGATCGACCGAAACACGAAAGAGGTGTTATAAGGTTGACGGCGTTAGATATGTGTCTATTTAGGTGTATGTCTGTGCCCTCGTAGTCCTTAAAGTAGGACTTCGATTTGAATGCGGTTTTTTTTGTAAGAAAGATGATTTTTCTGGAATACTTCTTAGCCATGTTATTGAGTCATTAGTTAGTAAATTGTATAGGTTTAGTGGGTGATTTGATAATGATATTTGTATTTATTTTGTTGGTTAATGGTAGCATTGTTGTTTTTTAGTCAGCTTATACATACAGTATTGTTTTTCATTCAGAAACTGATTTATTCACAAATAAAATTACTATTAATATGTACAATGTTTACAATAAATAATAAATAAATAAATAAATATTCACGGACACTTAACACAACGCCTTCTAGTCCCAAACTAAGCAAAGCTTGTACGATGGGAACTAGATGGCTGATAGAATACATACATACATTTTTTTTGTAAATACATACTTATAATACATAGAAACACCCAGACACAGACAATATTTCCAAAATACACATGAAACAGTTGAGCTATCTACAAACAGTTGCAAATTATTTAAAGAATATTGATATAGGTAATTTAGTTTTTTTTATAAAATTAGGTTTACCTATTAAGTTACTTAAATAAAACAATTGCTTCCACGCTTATTTAATTTTAATTCTATAAAATCTATTTACAAAATATTTTTAAAATATGAGTAAAAATTTTAACCTAGCTCGTTGTAAAATTGATTAGATAATAATTAATATTATTATTTACAATTTATTTATGAATAAATTTCTTACACACACTGAATAATCTCTTTGGCATACCATTGCAGAGTGCGTAAGGTTACATTTTTGAAGCTCGGACATTTTAACACATAGCTCTTATCTAGATTTCAGTATTTAGGTTCCCATTTAGGTACATTAGGGCACTAACTTCTTACATACTACTCGTATAAAATAAAGTAATTGCTAAGGAGTATTTTATACAAGGATTCGCAACAAAAATGAATCAGTAACATATTTCTTACGAATTATTTTTGAAACTAAATACGTATTATTACTACCTCAGTCAGTTTGTTCAACAATTATTAGTCAGACAAAACATACGCCATTTATCTAATTTATTTTTGAATTATTATTTCCAACTATATTGATGAGAAATCATTATTAAGATCCATCCTGGTTATCGAAATTTTCTTGAGAATTTATAGCTTCAAATTTGATCAGGTCAAAGTAAAATTGGAAAAATTTGTGAAATTTGTAGTAAATTTTTTCTTAAATTTCTAAACAATAGCGAGAGTTGTGGTCGTATTATGGTCATCTCTACTCATATGATGCAATTCCTGGTGGATGCCATCTTCCTTGAGGCTCCTCATGCGAGGGCCTAAGGGCACTCCGAGGGCCCTCAGCTTGTCTTCGCCTACGCTATAGCTTGAAATTTGATCAGGTCAAAGTAAAATCGGAAAAATTTGTGAAATTTGTAGTAAATTTTTTCTTAAATTTCTAAACAATAGCGAGAGTTGTGGTCGTGTTATGGTCATCTCTGCTCATATGATGCAATTCCTGGTGGATGCCGGCTTCCTTGAGGATCCTCATGCGAGGGCCTAAGGGTACTCCGAGGGCCCTCAGCTTGTCTTCGCCTACGTATGGGAGTTCCGCTGCACCCACCTTCTCCTTTTCGAGGAGTGCTGCGTATTTCTGAAAGATACATAAAATACCAGTTTCACTATAATAGGTGCCAAATAACACGGCAATACAGGTCATTCACCCACATTCACCTTCACCACGATGTCGCAAAATACAATTTTCCTAGATGATTAAATTTCGTACAAAAAAGTAATTAAACCTAAATTTTTTTGAAATGGCAAATTTACAAAATCTTTCTGTCTACAATACCGCGCTGAATAGTTAGTCATTAAAAAACGTAATATTTTTGTTTGGTAATAACTTTTCTGACTTAAATACCTCATAACCAAGTTTCTTCAAAAACAGCCTCATGAGTGGTGGTTCGTCTCCGAAGAACTTGGTGAGTCGTTTGACTCTGTCCGGGTTACTGAACGAGAACGGATCTGAATGTCGCGCGTGTCCGGACCGGATGTGATGCTGCGATCTGAAATGGGAGATCAAAATTGAACTCACGATTGTAACCTTTGTCAAATCAGCAGTGCAAGTACCGTTCACGTCGATCGTATAATTTGACATTACAGACATTTAGAATTGTCAAAATTCGATAAAAATGGTTTTATCGACAGTTGCGGGTACGTTACCAACTTAGACGATCGGTAGACAAATTCGTTAAATTTCAACGAATTGGCAATGTTTACTATGTTTTGATTCTGACAAACAAAAGTGATTAACAGTGATATTGACAGTAAACTAGTAAATCATGGCAGCAGTGAACGAATGATTTCGATAAACTCTGACCTTATTTTTGGGAGTACGGATCTTTTGTCGACAAGAGATCCGTACTCGCATGGAACGATACGATTCGATACGTTCATCGACTTTAGCGATCGATAAGAACGATACTTGCACTGCAGGTGATCAGGTGATCTGGGACAACAGGTGCTGTGTGTCAATTAGACCAAATAAGTAAGTGATTAATTTATCCTACTAATATGGATGGATGTTTGTTACTCTCACACTCTACATGACCCTCTTACTACAACACACACTATTTACTCATTACCTCTCATATTTAGTTTAAAATAACCACCCTAATAGTACTCTTTCACGTTAAAACTACTGATCCGATTTGGATGAAACTTGGAATATATATTGTCCGTGACCTGGATTAACACATAGGCAACTTTTTATACCGGAAAATAAACGGGAACCAACGGGACGCGAACAAAATCGCGGGAGGCACCTAGTCTTAAATAAATGAATGAAAACGCTTTATTGTACATAGAAAACAGCAAAACATAATATGAAATAAAACAAAACAGGTTGCATTAAATGTACAATGGACGGACTTATCGCTCAATAGCGATCTCTTCCAGGCAATTATCTTCGACCATTTTACATGATCCGATGGCTTATTATTATTATTTTTGAAATTGACTTCTATACTAATATTATAAAAAGGAAAGATTCGATTGTTTGTTTGAATTGAATAGGCTCCGAAACTACTGGCCCGATTTAAAAAATATTTTCACCGTTGGGAAGCTACGCTATCCCCGGGTGACATAGGCTATATTATATTTTCAAAAAAATTAGGGATTCTTACTAAAACTCCAATAAGGTAACCGAAGGTGTCAAGGAAAAATTAATATTTTGTTAAATACCCGTGCGCAGCCGGGACGGTCTGCTAGTATTTTATATAAACATGGTTTGATAAAGGAATTCTCTAAGAAGTTTCTTTGCTGTGTACATACCGCATTGTACCTATTGTACCTACCTCCTAAAACTTGATCGTATTACCAATAATTGTGGTATTTATTTTTTTGTTATTTTGTTTACATACAGGATGAATTTTTGAGACGGGACAGTAAGGGCAGGTACCTTATTCGTTATATGTAGATACAAGAAAACGCTTTTAAGAGACTATCCATAAATTTTTAACATATTCGGAACTGCATTTACAGATTTTGGAAAAAATGTACAGTCAGCAAGAAAATGGTCATTTTACACAAAAACTTTTTTTGATGCCAATCGATCCTGTTTTTTATAAGGATCAAAAGTCTCTACAGGACCGACTGAGGTTTGAGTACTAGAAATGTCAGAAATCGCAAAAATCTTTTCCCATACATATCGGTAAAAGAGTGAAACCTCAGTATCTATCTATACTAACTTGTACATATGCCTGAGTGATGCAATCTCTGCCCGGATATTATCTATCTCCTGCACGAGGAGATGATGTGTTCTCATCTCACTGGAGAGATGTGCCACGGACCGAGCCAGTGTCACCACGTGAGACTCCAGCCGCTGGAACCTCTTGTTTATACCCTGCAATTATTCATATTAGATCTTAGCTTAGATGGATGTGCGGAGTGACAAGGATGGATAAAATTAGGAATGAGTACATTAGAGGAAGTCTGAAAGTAGCACCAGTGACGGAGAAAATGAGGAGCAACAGGTTAGCGTGGTATGGGCATGTCATGCGTAGGGAAGAGAGTCATGTAACGAGGAGAGTGCTAAGTATGAATGTGGATGGATATAGAGGAAGAGGGAGGCCCAAGAAAAGATGGATGGATTGTGTAAAAGATGATATATATGATATATGATATGCATAGGAGAGGAGTGAACACTGAGATGACGGATGATAGAGGAGAATGGAAGAAAAGAACATGTTGTGCCGACCCCACCTAGTGGAATAAGGGCAGGAAGAAGAAGAAGAGAATTTAGCTATAAAGTCTTCTTGATGAATGAGAATAAAGAAAGATGGAAGAGAATGATAATGTCATAAGTTATAAAAAAAAAGTGTTTAATTCACACGTGGTAGAAGTGAAACCTTCAAAAAGACTTTCAAATCACAACGGTGCTTAAGAAGTTTTCACTTCCAAAATAGCCATCTTGATGAATGTGTGAATAAAGAAAGATTATTCTTATTTAACTTTTAATTACTGAACCGATTTTGATATAAACTTTATGAGACCAATCTGGAAGTATACCCTTTCAGATGAAAAAATATTTTTTTAAATCGTTTCATAAATGACAGAGTTCTGAGGCAGCAAACATCTTATTCCTACTAATATTATAAACGCGAAAGTTTGTAAGTATGGATGGATGTTTGTTGCTCTTTAACGTAAAAACTACTGATCCGATTTGGATGAAACTTGGAATATATATTACCTGGCCTGGATTAAATCCAGGTCACGGACAATATATATTCCAAGTTAATTCCAAGCATAAAAAGTAGCCTATTGTGTTAATAACACATAGGCTACTTTTTATCCCGAAACATCAACGGGGTCCAACGGGACGCGGACAAAGTCGCGGGCGGCACCTAGTAAAAAATAATGTTGGCCCTTTGTGTATTCGGGTACCTTGAGATCGTTTTTCTTTCTATGTTCATTGGAGCTGCGTCTCTTGTCTCGAGCTGGTCGGCTACTGACCGAGCTGGACGGCAGAGACGACATCGACCCGTAACGACGCTTTGATGATAATCTGGAATAAACATTTAATGTCCTGAATATGGAGTTACCTGTCTGCAATATTGAGTTGAATAGTAATGTGGGAAAGTAAGATGGGCGAGCCTATTT
Source organism: Eulithis testata (assembly GCA_947507515.1). NCBI lineage: Eukaryota > Metazoa > Arthropoda > Insecta > Lepidoptera > Geometridae > Eulithis > Eulithis testata. The sequence continues at coordinate 9,916,432 of OX382207.1, read as the reverse complement.
TGAGTGCCTCTTTAGTTATCCCATCTTCGCCCGGACTCCTGCCGCATAGCATTCATTTTACCTAAGACATTGTTTATTTCTTTTCCCGCAAAGAATTAAATTGAATCTGGACGACTATAGACGGTTTTAGAAGTGTCTGAATATAAGGTTCTATAAAAGTCTGTACAAATAGATCTGAATATGACAATACAGTCGAAACATCATCCTCCGCAGCCGCAATTCATCCACTGCTGGGCATAGGCCCCCTTTGCTTGAGACAGTTTCTAAGGTCCTACGTTAATCTCCTCCAGCGACCTATATCGCTAACAATGTCGTCAGTCCACCTCGCTGCTGGGAAAACTACACTTCTCTTTCCCACAAAAAAACATGATGGCGAGTAGGAATATCATCCCCAATGAAATGACAGAGTCCAGATCCCCTCAAGATTTTAAATTACCCCTAGTACCGAGCTATATTGTGAGAATGATAGGACGCAGCAATCTTGATGTTTGAGAGGATTAGGTGTTGGAACTAAATCATAGCCAAGCTGCCCAATTCCAGGCTTCACAGGTATCCCGTGATACTGAAACACCTGCAAGACCTTATGCCCGCTTCAGCAAATATTTTACTCTTATAGGGGTAGTTGCATAGGGGTTAGTTACCCCTTAAATCAACTGTCACTTTAACGTCGCTTTAAAAATACTCTTACATTGTCACTTGTATGACAACGAAAAGAGATGACAACAGATTTAGCAATCATTTTAGTTAGCTTTAGAAGGCCATTATGAATATATCTACCCCCTATATTATCTGGTTGTATTGTACTGACCTGGGTTTCCATGTAGGTCCATGTACAGGTGGTCTCCTAACCCCCAGCAGTTGCAGCACCTCTCTATACATATTCTCGAGTTGTCGTTCTATTGTACTGACCTGGGTTCCCAAGTAGGTCCGTGTACAGGTGGTCTCCTAACTTCCAGCAGTTGCAGCACCTCTCCATGCATGTTCTCGAGTTGTCGTTCTATTGTACTGACCTGGGTTCCCAAGTAGGTCCATGTACAGGTGGTCTCCTAACCCCCAGCAGTTGCAGCACCTCTCCATACATATTCTCGAGTCCTCTCAGCTGTCGTCGGATCGCACGAGCGTCTCCAGCGCCCCGAGAGCCTTCGCTGTCAGAGCGCGCGTCAAGAAGAGAAGACAGGTCGAGACTACGAGTGGTGGTTGATGTCATGTCGGTTGTGTCTAATCCGAATACTAGAATAATATTGGAAGTTAAATAAAGTATATATAGTACCATAATTAGTGGTCTCTAGCACAGGAGTGCTTCCGAAATGCATTCACTAATACCTTAAAGTAATTGATATACCTGAGAACACCTCTATTACAATGCAAAAAGCTGCTATACTCAATACATGTCGGGTTGTTAGAAAATTTCTGCAGGAAGACACAAATGCTCAAACAAATTATGATTTGCACTTGGCTTTGGCCCGTGACGTTCGTTATCACCGAAATATTTATATTTCGAGAAAAAAAAACCCTTAAAAAATAATAATAATAATAATAAATATTCGTGGACATATTACACACAACGTTCTCTAGTCCCAAACTAAGCAGAGCTTGTACTATGGAAACTAGATTGCTGAAATAATACTTAAATACTTTTTTTTGTAAATAAATACATTTATAATAAATACTAACACCCAGATACAGAACAAACATCTATGTTTGCCACACACAAATGTTTGTTCACGGTGGGGATCGAACCCACGACCAACTGAGAATGGAGACGCAATCAACGCAATGAGAGTCTTTGCTGGTAGAAACTTATATCTATTGAACAGGCGTCATGGCTCAGTCGGTAGTAGCTCTGCCTTCCGTGCTGTGGGTAGTTGGTTCAATCCCAACCGAAAACAAACATTTGGCAAACATGATGTTTGTTCTGTGTCTGGGTGTTACTATGTATTTACATGTTATTATGTTATGTATTTTTTTTTGTTACTTGTGTAGTTTTTATTTACAAAAGAAAAATGTATATAAGTAGTCTATCGGCAATCTAGTTCCCACAGTACAAGCTTTGCTTAGTTTGGAACTTTGTGTGATTTGTACGAGAATATTTATTACATGCCAAATTCATGAGTAGAATGTAAGAGTTGTGTTTAGTGCAAATAAATGTTAAAATCTGACAAGTCACAATAAAGTGGAGAGAAATAATAAAGCAAGTGGACCGTACAAGACGAGAATGAAAAATGCTAGAAGAAGCAACAAAGCAACAAAGCGCGAAAGAGTGACATCTATCTACAATAGTATATTTCATTACAAGTGCGGAAAGGCTGTCATTGCAAAGAGTTCCGACAAATGTCTACCCGAGCCGAGGCGCAGCCGAAGGCGAGGGTTGACAGTCGGAACAAGTTGCAATGACGGTTCTGCACGTGTACTGAACGACTATTTTTAATACAGTTGCGAAAAAATTCAGCAATTTAATAAAAAGAAAATTTCTGAAAATGGCGCCAACCGTAGAATATATAAGCAGAGATTATTTTTTCTTCACCTATTCTGGTAGGCAAAGGGAACTATGCCCATACAGCCAAGTCTTCAGGTAGATTTTTTTTATTGATATGAAATGAAAATGAAATTTAATGAGATGAAATGAAACCTAACCTAACTCATTCAATCAAATCATTAAATCTGATATTGAAACAAATTAGTAGCTTCTTTTTAGAAATATACGTATTTGCATGAATCATAAAAACTTGTAAAAACTTCATGGTTGGTTTTTCTTTTTAATAGACATTATTTTGACAGTTGGGAAAGAGAATGCACTAGTTCGGGAAAGGTAAAAAAAGCACGAGTGTGTCCACATCCCGAACGCTATACGTCCCTGCAATACGCCACTTTTTGAGCAACTGTATTAAAAATGTTTTTTCGGTATTCGTCTGAACTGATCCTATGAATGACCAAAAACTGACAAAAACCTTTTTACACTAGAGATAGAACAACAAATTTAGTGCCTATTAAACTTTTTAGTCTCGTATGCAGATGAAGACATCATTACTAGGTGCCGCCCGCGATTTCGTTCGCGTCCCGTTGGATCCCGTTGATTTTTCGGGATAAAAAGTAGCCTATCCAAGTTTCACCCAAATCGGATCAGTAGTTTTTACGTGAGTAACAAACATCCATCCATCCATCCATTGGATACTTACAAACTTTCTCGTTTATAAATTATACTATTGGGAGGATGATTACTCTGGAAGCCCAATACAGACAGGATCAAAAAGCAAGACAATTAAGCATCTATGTCAATGGCCATCACTTGAACGAATAACAGATAACTTACAGTGCTTTTTGTAATGATGTTCACGCTTGGACGAGTGCTTCTTGTGTGAATGCCATCGAGGGGAGTCACGACCTCGCCGCCTCTCGTCCACGTACTCTGAAGCGCGACCGGGAAGGCTGGAATGTACACAAAATATATTAGAAACTAGCCGTCGCCCGCTGATTTACTCGCGTGGTAGCCGCGTACAAACAGTAGTTTTGAAAATTTTGAAAATTCGAGGAACACCTTTCGAGTCAATTTATTTGACGTATCTATGTACCAATTTTGAAGGGTCTATCATGTACGGTATATTAAAGAAACGCATTACTTAGTTTAAATCTTTGACCCTAATTTTGGATCCTTATGGATGCGACTTTTCAAAATTCCTTTCTTAGTGCACCCTTACACTATATAAGGACTCTCCAAATTTCATACCTCTAGGACTTATGGTTTAGGCTGTGCGTTGATTATCAGTCAGCTTCAAAAGAGTTTTATATATATTGATGATGATATATTTTTTGATAGGGTCTACACATTTGTGCCTCTTGGGGTCAAGACTCTGCTACACTCGAGTCGAAAGTCAAAACAAATGCACAGACTCGGGGCTCTGTACAATACTACTAACCTTTAATTAATGCCCTCAAAAATGGAATGAAATGGAATGAAATGGAATGGAATGGAATGGAATGAAATGGAATGAAATGGAATGAAATGAAATGAAATGAAATGAAATGGAATGAAATGGAATGAAATGGAATGAAATGGCTACTATTTACTAAGCCAGACCTCGCGATGTTGTTATATAAACAACAACTTAACATAGCTTTAAGATGATGTCACATTATTCTACACTTGTATTATGGTACTGAACCTTTTGTGTAAGAAAATAAACGTTTTTATTATTATTATTATAATAAACACCGTGAGGTCTGGCTTTTTCTTAGTAAATAGGATAAATCAGAGAAGTGCCAACAATTGGTGGGGTGCCAAGATTAGGGTAGTTTACCCTACTTCATTGTATGTAAAGTTTCCTCACCTGTTTCTCTTGTGCATATCAGAGGAAGGTGAATGTGGTGGTAGAGGTGGTGTCACCGAGCTATCGGAACTGGCTGACGAGTCCAGCCTCATGCTCGACAGTTTCGGTTCCAAGATCTGCCGCAACTCGCATTCCACTAGATCTGCCCATTCGTTCTCACCACCTGGAATATTTTAAGGAGGATTGGCTTAGCATTAATCTTTTTCTATCGATTACTGGCTTCCGCTCGCGACTTCGTTCGCGTCCCGTTGGATCCCGTTGATTTTCCGGGATAAAAAGTAGCCAATGTGTTAATCCAGGTCAAGGAAAATATATATTCCAAGTTTCATCAAAATCGGTTCAGTACTTTTTGAGCCAATTCGTTACAAACATACTTACATACAAATCTTTCCTCTTTATAGTATTAGTATAGATACGTTGTGGTATCATTTGGATTTGTAATCTGTGGATATGACTCTCCCTACTCATTCTAAATATGATGACTTAGTTTGTTATGACTATGCCGTACTAGGATGTCTTTTGTCCTCTTCGAGTCTAGTGACTGATCAGCTTAGAACATCTAGAGATTCTGCTAGTAGGAATAAATTCAGCTCTGGTCCCTAAACGGTAATTCACGGACATTTAACACAACGCCCTCTAGTGCTAAACTAAGCAAAGCTTGTACTATGGGAACTAGATGGCTGATAGAATACATATATATATATATACTTTTTTATTTGTAAATACATACTTATAATACCTACATAGAATCCTAAGATGATTTCTGATGGCAAGAAAAATGTTGAAGGAGTTTTAAATATTTCGTCCTTACTAGGTCCTGCGACCTGTTGACTGGGTCCAGGTTGTGGCTGCACCCTGGACGCCACAGCATCAGAATCTGCTGAAGTATCGTGAAGGCTGGCTTCAGGTCTCCTGCCGCTGGAGTAAGCCACGCTGCCGCGGCCAGAGTCCACGTTTGACGACTGCCCACCATTTTTATCGTAATCTAGAATGCGTTTAGCTGGTTTTAGAAATATTTTTTTCTGCCGATCTTTACAATATTTACACACTTTACTGTGATATATATTAAAAGACTGAATAACTAAGATTGTGTTCTAAAAATTGCTAAGTGTCGAAGAAGATAATGGTTATTCATCGTTTAGTTTTTATTTGGTTCTGCGCTCTTTACCAGTTTTGAACTTTTAGAACGATCCTACTAAGTATACACGGTGTAACATAAATACCCTATAAGTCCGAAAGGGGGGTATTTTACAGGTCATGGAGAACAGTGTTTGTTCTACGACTTTTGAGATTTCAAAGTTTTTCATTCATGAAATGAACTCGTAACTTGTACTTAAAATGTACCTACACACAGCTAGCGTGTGCGTGTGACGCGGTAGGATGGTACCTACGTGTGCATGCATGTGTATGAATTTACGCAAATAGTAAATAAACACTTAGGGTTGTCGCAAATTTCTAAAATAATAAAAGTTGTACTTTTGTGTGAAAATTTCAATTACGATTTATTGACCCTTTGCACACGTCCAAGCACTTAGGTGGTCGGTCTGATTACGCCCCCTTCGGGCTTATAGGGTAACTATGTTACACCTTGTATAGGTATGTTATTTTAAGATTGATGAATTTGATTAAAGTTTACGACCAATTAGAAAATTAATTTTATTAGTTTGCATAGCTTTTTGTTGATTAACGATGCCCATCATCGTAAATTCTAAAATAAAAAACTGGTTGGTAACATCTACTCACCTAAGCCATAAATTTTACTTATTTGTCAAACGAAACTATAAAACTAAAAGAGGCTCTAGACATCCTGAGTACATTGAATAACATGTAATTTAATGTTAACTCACCCGAACTAGCACCAGATCCAGCCCCTTTCTTCCCATGAGCCTTAAGATCCTCAATCCTGTTCGGAGTGTGTCTCGACGATGAAGGCTGTGGATGGAACGCCTCAGTTTTACCACTTGAATTGTAAACGCTATCTGCTGACTTCTGACTGGCACTCTCATCATGTTGACTGTTGCCTTCATCTCGTTGCTTCTGTGCTAATGAATCTGGAGTTCTCCTTTCTTTATGATTGTCTGGCGTTCTCCTTTCCTTGTGAAGATCTGGAGTCCTTCTTTCCTTGTGATTATCGGGAGTTCTCCTATCCTTGTGACTATCAGGAGTTCTACGTTCTTTGTGCATGTCAGGGGTTCGTCGTTCCTTGTGAATATCTGGAGTTCTTCTTTCTTTATGGCTGTCAGGAGTGCGTCGGTAGGCGTTTTCGTTTCTGGACTCTAATGATCTACCGCTGGTTCTCATTCTGTCTTCGAAGCTGGATCTTTCTTGAGCTTGGAGCCGAGCTCTGAAGCCTCCGTCATCGGATTCTCTTCCGTCGTTTCTTCTTGGACTTGGGTGTGATTCGAGAAGGTTTCCATGTGAGTTCCTTCGAGACATGTCATGTTGAGGGGGAGTTAGGTCAGGTCGCTGTTGAGGCTCGTCTAAGAGGTGAGGATGGGATGTAGCTCGTCTATCTACTAATCCTTTTTGTCTTACTACTTCTCGTTCTAGCTGTTGAGGGCTTCTTAGGTCTGGTCGTGAATGATGTTCAAACTGAAAGTGAACATTTTATTTAATACACACACAGGCGTCATGGTTCAGTCGGTAGTAGCTCTGCCTTCCGTGCTGTGAGTCGTGGGTTCGATCCCCATCGAGAACAAACATTTCTGTGGCAAAACATAAATGTTTGTTCTGTGTCTGGGTGTTACTATGTATTATACGTATGCATTTACAAAAAAAACCGTATATAAGTATTATATCAGCAATCTAGTTCTCATAGTACAAGCTCTGCTTAGTTTGGGACTAGAGGGTGATGTGTGTAATGTCCAAAGATATTTATTATTATTTTATTTATTAATTACTCAGGACAAGAGCAATAATTAGGTAACTACCTCTTCTTGTCTTGACATCAATGAGTGACTGGCCATGAAAATTGACGACACATTAAAATACTTTTGACGATCAAACTGCTTGGTTAAAATCTAGTGAAAGGCGATAATGACACAGCGGCATGATACACTAACAAATAATTGGTCGCAATTTCCGTTGGCAACGGGGTTTATAGATTCAAGGATATCAAAGTACAGTTTCAGATTATATCTCATTTGCAGCTAATACTGGAGGAAGTCATATTAAATGAATATCAAGTTGGATTTCCGCTGGTTAATGCAGATTGCTGAGTAAAATCTTGATGAAACTAAGCAGCATGATTCATGTCTCATTAGCAAAAAAATCAGTATAGTATCTACCGAAGGAAGAGATAAAGGAAGCCCAGCCTACAAGGCAGAAATCAAAAGAAAAGATGTGGCTTAAAGTAAGAGATAAAAAAAATGAAGCTTGTTTAGCCTTCAAAAGCATTCCAACGCTAAAATTAAATAAGAATTAATAATTTGAAGAGCTTAGATTATCAAGATACTGGTCTAGCGAGCGTTCTACTCGCAAAGTAATTTATGAATAACGACCACAATACACACCTATTTAAATTGTATAAATTTGTGCAGTGCGGTGTCATCAACAAGTATCATAAGTACATTAATTACAATCGTGGGATCAAAGTAATTGCTGGGAAGAAAGACACCTTTGTTCTAGTGAGAATTATAGGGTCACATAGAAGGCGTTGGGAAACCATTGCACCATTTCGGTATTGGGGAGTGTGAGCCAACCATTTTCAACTGGCTTCATGGAATTTATTAAAGTGTATTGTCATTAAAACTGTCTCTGAGTGAGACTCATTGTACATTTCTCGGTGGTCGCACTAAATACCTGAGGTTATAGACATGATTTCAACGGAATTTACTAGGTACAAGCTGACATGCTAGTGCGAAAAGCATTTGACGTTCCTTTGCCTAAAGATCTAAAAGAATCAAAGGTTTTTATATCTATAGAAGATCAACGAAAAGAACCGGTGATCTGATGAACCTCACAAAGAGCCCACAGTAAATCTGAACACTACCTATGGTTACCTACAACAGTCGTGAGCCTATTTTTTCTTCTAGCAAACTTATAACATAAATTTTATGTAGGTACTCAGCAGATGTAAATATTGCACAAAAAAGTTGTTGACGCGAGAACAATAACACGAAGAATAAAGATTCAGCTGTCAGCAAGAAGCAACAATGGATGGTTTTTGCAGAAGAAACTATGAAAGTTCTTTTAGAAAGTTTTGTTTACCAATTAGCAAATGTGCTGTATCATTAAAGAAGTTATGGTATAACAGGCCACAGGTGAAAGAATGCTGACTGACAATGACGAAGACACTTCGAGAGCTTTTGATCGATTTGTTTTATATGAATCACCTATTTAGTACTTCTAGGTAGTAAGCAGCCATGTTGCAACAGCCAGCTTTGCAACTAGAGATCTTTGGTTCTCTTTCAAAAAGGACTTGATTTCAAAAAGGAAAATTGAAAGTCGCGTACTTATTTGTGCTTTACCTGTGTATAAAGCGGTATGGTACGGGGCCAGAATAGCCACATCAATTGATTGTTTGTGTCGAGTGACCTTGTAAGAGTTATGATTTCCAAGCATTCTCGAATTAAAAGGCCGAACGGTTAATGAGCGTGAAATGCGAGGAATTTGAACAAGCCTTGGTTGTAACATCGAGCGTGTATGGTTTGGTAATAACTCTACCTATCATCATAATACCTTTGTTTATGCTTGCTTGGTCATTGTATTTGAACTATTCAACTTTTTTAGTAACCATTTCAAAGTTTAAATGAAAATCTGCTTTCGAAAAGATAATATAAAATGGGAGACATGACCGCAAAGTCGTCTAAATGATTTTGTAACGAACGAAATGTTTTTTGTATTTCGTTGCGTACTCACTTGACTTTGAGGGCCAGTCTTCAGTGAAGTGAAATTAGCCATCGACCTCACATCCAGATCTCTTTGGTACATTGCACTTCTCCGTCCCGGTGGTCCATACTGTTGGTACAACGCATCAGCTCCTAAAGCTTGAGGCCTGTGGGGAGAGGCCAGTATCTCTTGGCTTCTTGCTTGCTGGTGGGGGGAAGCCAGCATTTCTTGACTCCTGGCTTGGTGGCTCAACAGAAGCTGCTGCTGTTGTAAAAGTTGCTGCTGCATCAACTGTCTGAAAAGAGAAATATACATCACGTTATTTTTGTAGTTTCAGCCGTTTATTTTTTCCTGTAACTTCCTGTAAATTACCTGTGTGGTGATGGACTGGGATAAGCCATGTTATTGGCCATTCCATGACTGTACTGCATTTCTGGTCTACTCTGCATATCTGGTCTGTTCTGTAGTTCTGGTCTGTTTTGCATCTCTGGCCTGGTCTGAAGCTCTGGTCTGTTTTGTGGGACTGGTCTACCGTAAATGCCTTGATCCACTTTTCTTGTTCCATTGTCTCTGGGGGTTACTTGTTCTGGTTCTGGCCGTTTTCTTTCTTCACTGTTATTTAATCCTGGTTCAGGGTCATTGTTCTTTTCTTCGCTGTCTTTGTTTTTGAATCTATTTGAGATCATGTCTCTGAGTGTGTGGTAGGTTTTGCTGACTGATTTGCTGCTTTTTGGAGCATCGCGAGTGCTGTCCTTTCCAGTTTCAACAGTGACTGTGATCATCTGGGAGTTGTTTTGTACGTCTTTGTATGTCTTTGCTGGGACGGGTGGTTTGGGCGAGTCGTAGTTTTGGGTATTTCTTGGGGCTTGCGTCTGGTGCATAGCGTAGCCGTACTCCTGGTATTGTCTGAAGTCGCCTGATGGACCGGGTTGTTGATTCTGCGGACAAATAATCATTCTTATTTGAAGAATGAAGAATTATGAAGATGGATGGTTATGGGATGGTCTGTTGGCTGGTAATTACATTCACAGAAACGATTTTCTGGCAAGCATCAACGACTACGATGATTGATGTTCGCAAGACGTACTGCTCAAACGGTAAAAGGAAGCTTTCACGCTGAACGAAGCCAAAAAAGCATGGATAAAATTAAAAATATTGTTGAGTTGGTACATCAACAAGATTCAGATTTATCTGTGAGGTACATAATTGATCATTATGTATAAGTACTCTTTGTTTCTCAACGTTGCGTAAATTACGAGTGAACCCAATTCCCATTGGTTCCTCTCTGGTCTGGTTATAAGATAATAATCAATGATACAACATCTTCAATTTGTTAGACAAAGCAGTAGCAAACCGCTACACGAAGGTTGAACTCCTCAAACAGATAGTTCATACAGTTTTGTATGGGAACAATTAACAATAGAGTTGCGTATTGAGACCGCGGCCGGTACCACGGTGGTTAACTGTTGTATGATTGTATGGTGAAAGGTACTTAATTAAACTTCATGTAATGCCCTCAAACTGAACTAATACCTATATACCTGCTAATGCTATGTACGGTTGCTACTTGCTATTCGCTGTGAATTTATTACGAAAATCATAAAATATCAGTTCATAAATCAGAAAACTATGGTGTGAAACTCTTTCATTATGATAAAGGTATCAATTAATAAATAACATCATCAATACATTAGTATTTAATTACATATATAGATACCTGCTTGATTTATGGCAGATAGGTAAGTAGAAAAAAAATAAGCTTACGACTAGGATTAGAAATAACCACCAGGCATGCTAGATATTCTCAGTTGGTTGGCAAGTAAAATAATTATGTTAAAATAAAATAAGTAAGTAGTTAAAACTAATCTGTACATACATTTTCCAAAGCGAATTCAACCATTTTCTTCTATTTTCCGTGAAATTTTAATTTTCACAACACATATTAATATTTCGTTTTTTTATGTAAAAAAAAAGCTTCTATATAATTTTCCACTATTATCAAAATATTTTATTACTTCTATAAGTTATAAAAGCTCGGAGCACAAAATCAAGTTCGTCCTTCACTCGTCAAAACTTTTTTTAAAGGTGGTTCCACACTAGCGCCCGCGGCGAAGTCGGGACGAAGACCGGATGCGCCCCATCCGCAGTCGAGTGCTTTGTGTCTGCACGGCCTTGCTACGTCGAATCGTGCGCGTATTCGAGCATGTAATGTTCACTGGTTGTCGATGCAAGCTTGGAATTGTTACACCGTGTTTTATCTTTTGTATTGGCAGGCAAATTTAAACACGGTGCAATATACGTTGTAACTATATTTCAAGCGTATATCGAGTTTATTAATAGCAGGATGAGAGTATTATGAGCGATCTTTACCTACATGCATGTTTTAGTTGCATGTACTTGTTGTTAGTACCTATGCAACTCTTATAAAAGATGGCACGTAGTAATTAATTGATAGATGCAGCTGCAGATTTTACTTTTGTCCCGTTATAAGGAAGTACTTGCATAATCAAACTAACTCTACTAACATAATTATCTTGATTATCTGTTGTTGATCATAACAGAATCAACTTTACTTTCTCTCTAGTGATTTGTAGCTCGTGCGTCACAATCGCTTATCTAAATTTTACCACGAGTTTCTTAGTACTTTACGAGATCGTTAGCACCAAAAGTAAATCACGTTACTTATCCAGCTTTTAAAATTATTGATTATTGGTTCTAATGATTATTATTGATCTTATTACTACTTTTAGGTAATATAGAGTTTTTACTTCTTAACTGAAAAGTTGGAAAAGAAAAATAAAACGTTGCTATTTTCAGTCATAAAATATTTTTGAAACTTTGACCCGTCATCATCTACATAAGATGTTAACTGTTCTCTGTCTGCTTTGCCTGATTGAATATTATACTTCGACTACGATTTTATTTGCTTTCGATTTTCCGTTGGCCTTAATACTTAATCAGGCCTTAATCAGGCTCAGCATTAATTTCACAGAGACACAGTTGATTTGGCGTACCAAGTGAAACGCACTACCGTGAACGTCTCTCAACTCGTGTCTTGGTAATAATCAATAGACGAAGAATGTTATCATCAAAAGACGAAGAAATCACGAGTGACAGAATAGTAGACGGATAATATGTTCGTCGTAGGAAGCCCGCACCGCCCCACGACCGTTGTTTCCCAGTACACAGCCGGGCCGGGCACGCAGCGTCGCGCCATGAATTTTTATAACCTTTTTGTTCTATACCAAGGACGACGCATTTCATAAACATTTTATGAAATTACTGATAATTGTCTTATTATTATGCAGGAGCTACTCGCTAGGTCGCTGTCGCTGGTGCCTCTACCAAGAATAAAAGGCAGGTATTTGTTGGTGGATAAAATTATGGTCAAATATTTTTAGGAATTCTTTATCATGTCTGTCGCACCTGGTGGGTCAATGATGGTAGGTAATTAAAATTAGAAAAATCATCACATCTTGTTGACTACCTTTACGGTCAATTTAATTATTTATTTCAACCATGATTTGGAAATAAAAACTCGTTTGTAACATGGAAAATGATGATTAGAGCCAATAATCAATAATTTTCAAATCCTGAAAACGTGATCTACTTCTGATGCTGACTGTACTTTATATGCGCGTTTATCTGTACTCATATTAAGAAAAAAGTTAAACACTTTACTAAAACACAGTGCAGAATTTGAAAATAGATTGTGACGATACTGACGATGCATGTGACTTTGTAGAGTAGAGGAAAATACAGAATTAGCAATGACGTCATTTTCACTATCCGATTCGAGAAATTCGTCACGTGCCTCAGCGACTCGTTAGCTCAGTAGGTTAGAGCGCCGATATAAAATAAATCTTGACCATCGGAGGGCGGAGGTTCAAATCCTTCACGAGTCAATCCTACTTTTTGCAATATCTAGAATTTAGTTTTAGCATTGTATGGCATTGTTTTCACGAGATGATCAGACGACATTGTGAAAATCGCAGGCCGCTGGGAGAGATTAGCTCAGGACCGCAATGAATGGTACAAACTTGGGAAGGTATATGCCCAGCAGTGGGTAAAGTCAGATTTTGTGTGATGATATTGTTTCATGAAAAAAGATTTAGGTTATACATTTTTAAGTAACATAATAAGTGTTTTTTTTACATACTATTTTAAATTACCTAACAGCTTTAGTTGGTTACTTAAGTATATCAATCTGGTAGATAAGTACAAGTAGTAGAACTTGCTTGCATGGCTTCCTGGTACCTACCTACTCACAAAGCATGACGAGTCCACTACGTTCCTTGCCCTCAAGCTCACGAGGCGATGGCCACTTAATTCATTGTAATGTGACTGGATCGAAAACTTAACATTTTTAGCTTCCTATTTTTATTTTCACGAACAAACCTCGCCAGTGGAGATACTGGTTTGATTCTCGAGAAATTAATGTTAAGAAGGTATCCGTTTTCACCGGAAAAGTGATTTTTGTGTGTGCAAGCACCCGGATGTGCACCAATATTTACAAATATTTTGACAGGCGTCACACCACAGCTCAATTTCGGAGTTGTGGGTCGTAGGTTCGATCTCCACTGAGAACAAACATTTGTGCTGATATTGGCTGTGGCAGTTAGTATTTACAAAAAAAAATAGATAAGTACCTATTCTATCAGCAATCTATTTCCTATACTTTTTCATAGCTTTAATTTGGGACTACGAGTCCGCACATGAAATGTTCATTATTACTTATATTTGTTTCACAAAATAAAAAATACAAAAAAACCAGCAGCAACACGATAGAAGCCTAGCTCTTCAGCAATATTCAATAATATATTCAATTCATTTAATATGTGAAGTGATAAAACCTTTACTCTATGGTTTAAACAAATTGCATCCTCCATTAAACTACAGTTAAGTCCTCCAATGAGTTATGAATGTGGACCAAAGCCCCCGTTATGTGATCTTGATCAGAGACACTCTAGCCAGAGTCAGCGATAAGTGACTATTTACCAGCATCTACAGTGCTGCACAGCGTATGGCTCTGTCATCTTGTCAAACATTAATGAAATGTAGAAAAATGACAAAAAAAAACACTCATCATCTCCTTGCCCTTTTACCACTTTATGTGGGGTCGGCACAACATGTGTTTTTTCTTCCATGCTCTTCTATCAGCGGTCATCTCAGTTGTCACTCCTTTCTTACCCATGTCGTTCTTCACGCAGTCCATCCATCTTTTCTTTGGCCTACCTCTACTCTTATATCCATCTACATTCATATCTAATACTCTTCTTGTTACATGACATTCATCTCTCCGCATAACATGACCATACCATGCTAACCTGTTGCTTATCATCTTTTCATTCACTGGTGCCACTTTCAAACTTCCTCTGATATACTCATTCCTGATCTTATCCATAAAAAAAACACTAGTAGGTATAAAGTTTATTACGGTGTAATTTTGCCCAAAGCAGATTTTGAGACTGCAAGTTCAAATGTTCGAAATCCAGGGGATTTTGATACACTTCAGTTTTAAAAATCCCCTTAAAAGGGAAACTCAAAGGCGATTTGGAGACTAATCCAAAAGTTTAGCTAGAGGTAAAATTTAGTACAGTAGAAGAATAATTTTGGGATGTCATAAAAGTCAAGGTTATTCTTAGATTCTTAGATTCTTTATTGCACACAGAAAAATATGAACAAACAAGTTAAAACTAAAGATATGTACAAAGGCGAGCTTAACCCCAATAAGAGTTTTCTTCCAGCAAACCTTTGAGGCATAGGAGAGGATTAAAATAAAGAGGTAGTATTGTGTACTATGAAACTATTAGGATTACCTATTATCAATGTAAGATTAAACCTGCAAACTAATATAAACTACATAAACATTACATATAAATATATGTACCATACTAAAATATATACTAACCTGACATAATATATATACATATACACCTACCTATATATAAATATATACTTATAATTTACAAAGACAGATAGTACTCTTTTACTCTGGTTTTGAAGATGTTAAGTGAGGGGCTAGCGCGAATGGCGTGGGGGATTGAATTCCAGAGATTCACAGCGTGGACTGTGAATGAACCACCGTAACGACAGGAAGAGTGAGTAGGAGTTCTTAGAAGAAGTGACATGGCTGTTCTGCAGGGCTCACCACGAGGGACAAGAAAATCAAAACGCTCACGAAGGTAAGAAGGAAGAAGGTAAGAAGGTTATTGTGATATTTCTACGTAAACATTTGCATTTGATTTTTTTTATCCTGCAAATTATCAGTACCAGTGATCAGAGCCTTTATATTATGCAGTACTGTAGCGTGAAGCAGCTCTTGGCTTAGATTTGGACGAAGCAATTTAGGAGAAACTGTAGGTAAACTAGCTTCCTATTTAGTAAATTGAGTTAGATGACATAGTTATGACGAGAATACAATTTTTTCTTCTCAGTGGGGATCAAACCCACGACCCATAGAGCATACTCGTAGCACAAACGATACTGACCGAAATGTGACGCCTGTCAAATGTATAGTTGTATAATGTATATGAACCTGCGAATGATCTTTTAGAACTTACGCATGGTCTATCTGTGCTTTATTTATATTGCGTGTGTTAAAAAAATGTCCCTCCTCTCTATCTCAATATCTCAGGACGAAATCTTTTAAAAAAGTTTTGTACTAAGTAGGTACAAGCCTTGGGACATTGTGTCCCAATAGATTTTGTCCGAATCGACAGCAATCCAAAATATTTGTTTAAAATTTGGTCTCACCTCAGCGTGCGTCCAAGCGGACAATGTTTTCGGTGGTGTGTCAGGTGCCACAGCTCCAAGCCTGCCTCGCTTCCTCGCCTCCTGGAGGATTGGAACCTTCGAGTTCTTGTCTCCAGAAGACAGGATCACCTCACGTTCTATCTGTAAAGAAGACGGGAACGTTGTGGCACCAGTATTTTGACTCTTCAGATTACTTCTACGTACTTATTATTAATATGTTATTTTTTATAAAAAAAGTGATGGGACAAGGAAATCGCCCACCTGATGTTGTGGATGTCAATCACTACTAAGTGCCGTAGTAAAGTAGCACTAAATTCAGACCCGGTTCAAATAATTTACAGATCCTCGTGGGAATTGAACCTTGCATCTTAGTCAGAAAGTCGCCCACCCCGCCAAGCCACAGTGATAGGCAAAGATTCTAATTCTTAGTCTTGCTCAGAGAGGTTTTTACTGTCATGAAGTAATTAAACTAAACTAATTGGTTATGATTTTGTGATTTTACAGAATAAAATGGTTAGAAGTTTCAATAACTTTTTTATTATACCATGATAATCAGTTTAATATCTCTTACATTTTTTATGATCTACACGTAAAAAGTTCAGAAGTTTTAAAGCTTTTTTTCTAATTCAGCTTACCTGAAAAAACGTTTTAGCCCCAGTACACAATATAAAAATGTCAAGCACAATTTTTATTATTACTTACACAATTAATTTAAGTTTTTCATCGTTTATCCACTAAACTGTCATCATTTCATCTTTCAAGGTATTTGTAGGTACATAATGTTTTAATCTAAGCACACAGTAGGCACAAAACCGATAGCACTATATTTTTTGAACAACTGACTAATGGGCGAATACTCAAACGCCACTCAAACCCCACTCAATTTAAGTCCCGCTTAAATTATTGTCATCTCTTACAAATGAGTAATGTCAAACAGAGGCAGAACAACTTTAAGTGATGCTCAAATTTGAATGACTTTTGAGTATTTCAGCCTTATTCACTTTTATTTATCCACTGCACTACCATAACACTTCATCATTCAACCGTTACACACTTACTAAATCACTGCAGACAATTTCGACCGTCAACCTATACAGATGGTAATATAAAATGACAAAAGATATTTACTTTCACTGAATCTCACGTTATTGTACCACACAGTAAACGTAACGCGGAGAAATCGCGGATATGCAGAATAAATTGATTGATCAAGAAACGGAGATCTTACGAGATCTATCACTAACGGATCCAGCGAGAGGGACTTAAGGGGGCTTGGACTATTGCCAGAAAAAGACCCACACGTGGTTGTAGTGGACCTATGTCATTGCGTAAACAATACGCACACAAATGTAAATGATGAATATCATCTCTTGGGTATGGGTAAGTTTGGGCTCTGGACTTCCAGTTCAGTATTCACTACCGGTAATGTCCAATCTATAAGGACGCTTTCGTACTTACAATTAATTAAGCCGTGTGATTCCCACCTAGCCCTATTTTGTGAGTTTTATCGTATCTTGTGTGAAATAGTAACTTTACATCTCTCATATTCGGTAAGTAGGTCCTTATTACCTCCAAATGGGGCTTGTAGGTGACCAATTAGCGCTCTAGGGTAATAATTGGTCACCTACTAATAAGGACCTACTTACCTCAAAATCGAGATGTAAAGCAGAGTAGTTAGCTCGGGTGTAAGCATCAATTACGCACCCTCGAACTATAGGCTAAATATCCCGGGCTACAATTGATGCCTTACAGCCCTTGGCTACTAATCTACTATTAATCCTACATACTTACTGTCACATAAACAATGCAGTCTGCAAATACGTAGTTGCAAGTCAGTGACAACTTATAATTCCAAGAAAAAAAAGTTTACCTGCATCAGCTCATAGTAAAAAACTAGCAATAAATCGCATCTATCATGATCATTTGCATGCGACAAAAGTCAGTAACCCTTGTGTAAGTAAGTGTACGGACTGGTCGAGATGTGTACTCGGCTGTACTTGTGACGGAAGAACAGATAAATATAGATCTGCATTAGACCTGTTGGTATTTTGTAAGCGATGATACCTTATTCGCTACAAGCATCTTAGCGCGGCTTATGCCGTACTCAGAAAAAGTCGTGGTTGTAACGGATTCATTGTTTGCTTTTTTAAGTTTTATTTAAATAGAATTGACCTAGAAGCACAGAATTTGAATATTTTCTGTTAAAAATGTTCTATTTTTTTATTTGTTTAATACTGCACTTCTTTGTGTAAATTCACACAGCGGTTTACACGTGCTTTTTATCAGAATTATATTTTTGTTCGATGATGGCGCATTAAGTTTTATGGATGAGTTTACACATATGCCAGTATTTCGGATCCAGTTAAATGTATTTGATTATATTTATAAAATTGTCCTATAAATACGTCTGATACCTAAACCAAAGGGCAGTATCACTCTACACAGATTATATAATACTATCTCTCTAGAAATTAAAGTTTAGACTGGTACATTATCAGTCAGTCAGATAGTCACGCTACGTTTTATATAATTCCCATTTAGATTAGAATGTAGAAGCACAACTCATGCAATGATTGGAAATGTGGAAATATTGCAACGCGAATTAGTTTTCTTGGAAATTATTATCGGCGGTGATCTTTTTAATTATGAGCAAGAGAAAGGCGATTCTTAAATTGTAACTAAACAGGAGTGGTATCATCATCATTATCATCATCCACAGCCCTACATCACAATCTTCTAACAGGTTAGGGTTTTTTCTGACAAATTCTGGTCGACCATTTGGTAGACCTGAAGCCCCTAGCCCACTCTGGATACGCTAGTGGCTTATCATCCTGATTTAAATTCCTGAAGTACCATTACTACTTACAGGAAACTTGTTGGAGTGTGTGTGCAGAGCAGCGGGTACTGAGGGGGCTGGAGCACCAGGCAAAGCCTCCGGCGCCGGCGGCATCCTATACGGCGGAACGCCTTCAACTGTACCTGCAGAAGAAATAGATGGTCTTCTTATTTATACAAGAAGTGGTGGTAATAGGTTTGGACCATAACAAGTTGAGAAAGGATAGCGTGGTATGGACATGTCATGCGGAGGCAAGAAAGCCATATTACGAGAAGAGTGCTATACGTGAAGGTAGACGGATGTAGACGTAAAGGTAGGTCAAAGAAAAGATGGATGGACTGTGTGAAAGAAGATATGAGTAAGAAAGGAGTGAACACCAAAATGACGGATGATAGAGGAGAGTCGAAGACAAAGACATGTTGTACCGACCCCACTTAGCGTGGGACAAGGGTAGGGAGATGATGATGGTGGTAATATGTTTGGAAGAACCATTGGTGCTGCTTCCTGGAAGAACAGTTTTGGTGATGTGTGATCAATTTGACACTTGGCAAGGCGTGGTGATGGTGGAGTAAGGCGCTAACTAAATGGCGTCCTAACCGGTTACAGAAAGTCGGTCGACCAGCAGCGAGATCGGTAGACGATGTTGCAAACATTGCGGGTAAGACCTGGATGAGATTAGCACAGGACCGTGAGGCACAGAGAGAGGCCTATAGATAATATACCCCAGCAGTGGGTAATGATGATGATGTTCAATTGAATACTAGACCATCTAGTTGGAAAGGATGTGATCTCTTGTTTTCCATCCTGTCTTGAGAACTAACCTAGGTACGAAAATGGTTTACTTATGTATGTCATGACCTTTGACAACACAAGGTCTGCTAAGTTCTATGTTAAGTTAACAAGGCCTAGTATCATTATGATCTGTGACAAGGCGCTTTTAAAAAACAAGTGAGGCAAAGAATACCATTTCATCATAGCGTCTGGCGTCCCTGTGTATCCTGCCCCTAAGCTCAGCGTATTATACCTACTTATGAAGTAAAAGAAGCCTCATGTAATTTCTCCGACACTCAGAGCGCGCCTGAGTGCACACAATGGTACGGATGTGACGATACTTCCCAGGGTACAGACAATAAATTGTATATTTGATTGTTACTTTCACGATATCAAACTAACTCGGGATAAAAACACAGTAGCTACCATTTTATATAATGTATGGGTACTAGAATCAACGATGGAATTGCCAATTTTGCCTAAGTTACCATTGATAGACCTCTTTTTTAAATCTGGGGTGTCCTTCAAGCATAGTCACTAGTCATTCCATCGCCACATGAGCTTATAAGATATGAGATTCAAAATTAAACCACAAAACTAATCTAGATCTACTTGCTCTTTTATTTGATACCTAGCCAGTTTCGCTACAGAGCCTCATAATCAGTCGTAGAAAACTGAGTAATCCACTTAACAATTTTAGTGTGTCAGATTTGTAAAAGACCACCAAAATGATCAGTTCAGCACTGCTAAACTAGGTATTGAGATCATTGACACCCAGTATACTGTCATCAGTGTTATAAAAAGTTAACAGCGTCGCTGTGACGAATAAAGTGATCAGCGAATCATGCTTTTTGCCCGGCATCATTATTTGAGGTGAGGATTGGAGGACAAACACGTTTTGACCAGCTGACCGGGCCGGTTCAACGGTACCGTTTGTAACATGTCCAAATGGGAAGGATAAGGACTCAATTTTGCACAATTTCAGTTGAATTGCATTTAATAAAGGTTTTTCAAATGCACCCTAACTTTCTTGAGGACTCTAACTTTTTTTGATTCATTTGGGGGTAGTATTTACGTGCGGAGTAAACTGTTTTCTGGTTTGACGTTCAATGTATCAAAAATAGTTAAAACATTACTTTGAAGAATGAAATTGTTAGAGCCCGTAGTATGAGTTTTGTTTTGTTTATCGAAACGCATCAAGAAGAGACTTGCGAGATATTTTGTATAAAAACCCCGATAAGCGCCTCTAGCGGGAGATTTGCAAACTATTTTATTTCCATACAAAAACTGCGAGCTTCTCGATTCTCGTTTTCGCAAATCAACATAATAACAAAACTCAGACTATGGACTCAGGTCACAGTTTACCCCAGTTTTACTTACGGAACATGATCCCGTGAGAACCTATGTAACTGTCCTGAAGTTCCTGTGGGAATAGCCAATGGCATCCGGACAGGGCCAATAAAACAAAACCCGATCAAATTACCAAGAAATTGTTTTCATGCCTACAAACAAACCTCAATCGGTATCAGCACTTTAGGGCATCTTTGTGGTTGATGTACTCATTACTTTGCTAGGTAGAGCTTGGTAGCTACTGATCGGGTTCGGTTGATTTCAAAAAACTACTCCTTATTCCAAACTAGCTTCTGCACGCGATTTTATCCGCGTCCCGTTTGATCCTGTTGATTTGATATAAAGTAGCCTAGAAAAAGTATAAGCTAATCCAGGTTACGAACTATATTCCAAGTTTCATAAATATCAGACCAGTAGTTTTAGCGTGATTGAAACATAAACATCCAAACATCTACCCCCTATCTTCTAAAAAGTTAGAGTAGACATTATGTCATGCGGGCCTAAGATGCGCACCGCGAGATATTTGTCATGTCGTTATGTCAAAATGTAAGCATTTTGTACCAGTTTAGGAACTATTGCATTATCGGTGGTACCTAATGGTGTCGACAAAACGCGCCATAATGTACACTTTTGACACTTCTTAGTCGTCATACCTCTCTGAGGACGAGATAATAGTCATGCAGAAATGTCAAAAATTGAAAATTCAAAGGCGCGGTTTCTCGACAACATTACCACAGATAATGCAATAGTTCCTAAACTGGTACAAAATGTTTGTATTTTGACAGAACGACATGACAAATATCTCGCGGTGCGCATCCTGGGCCCGCTGATTACGTATGTTAAACAAGACATAATGTCTACTCTAACTTTTTATATGATAGACCACTAGACTTTGACATTTATAATATTATTGGATTTTAAAGAAACAAATTTAAATACTAGTGGCTCTGGGAGCTGTAGACCTCGCGAGCATACTAAAAGTGAGCTATTTACTGCCTTAGCAAAAGCTATTTCAGAGTTTTGAAAAAAACCTATCAATGTTGAAGAGAAGTAGAAAATACCCATCCCCACTACTTCTCACCTGACACCCATCCCTCACCCGCAACCCCCACTGTGCAAGTGCATTTTCCGTTTTGTGATTTTTTTGATCTTTTTGATTTTTTTTGCATCATCTTGTGTAGAATGAGGTCCTTTGTGTTTCTCTCAAAGATTGAAAACCATCGATTGTTTGATGAGCTATCCTGTTCATCATGCTGAAGATCCTTATCAGATCTTCACCAAACTTTTATGAGACCAACTTATAGTTACTACCTTTCAAATAAAAAAAGAATAATTGAAATCGGATCGCATTTGGTGGAGATATCCAGTATATCAAATAGCCCCCTTTTTGCCCTTTTTTTGGGGGAAGTACCCCTCCAATCAAAAATCCCCGACGACAAAAAAATTCTAATAAGTCATATAACCTGTGTACCAAGTTTCGTCCAGATCGGTTGAAAAATGCGACCTGTAGAGGAGAACAGACAGACAGAC
Source organism: Eulithis testata (assembly GCA_947507515.1). NCBI lineage: Eukaryota > Metazoa > Arthropoda > Insecta > Lepidoptera > Geometridae > Eulithis > Eulithis testata. Next base: position 9,894,034 of record OX382207.1, on the reverse strand, counting down.
AGACAGACAGACATCCGGACAAACGCATTTTTGGCCAATGTGGAAACTGAGACGCTTCGCTCGCTTCGCTCGCTCGGTCAATAAGATGTAAGTAGTTACTTGTACCATGCGCAGTTTTGCTTAACGCCAACTTGGAGACTGCTCAAAAAGATTTGCGATCCAGGTCATCGCCGTGAGCTGCGATTACGAAATATCAAGCTAATAAATTTTATATCACTAGCAGTGCTATTAAATACGGTAATTAATCAAAATATACAACGACATAAAGACAAACCGGTCCCATAAATTAGATAGAATTGACGGAAGCATCTCAAATATTACACAACACTCGCACAAACAAAATAATAAAATTGCAGAACAATGGAAAATGTAATAAAGTGGTTTCTTTCAGAACGAATTAAAACTATACGCGGGAAAGATGACATGACAGCTGTCGGTTGTGGCAATTTTTAAATGGAGAACAAGCGATTCCTTTTTTTTTCTTTGCTCTTTATTTTTATGCCCGTGTTGTGTTGACAGCTGTGAGGACTATTCATAATGAGTATGTTACCAATTTTAGAATTATAAGTAAGCACGATTATTTTACTTATAAAAAGTGAGTTTATTTTTCATCAATTCTTAGTTATGGGTTGGACTGTGTTTTTCTTAGGAATTTTAATAATAAATGGTAGAGTCAGCAAAAAGCCTTAAACTACTATAAATATTAATAAGATATTTTGAAACAGAGCCTTTAAATGAAAAGCTAGTAAACCAAGGTCAGCGTAATCAGACCATTTATGTGAAATCTTATCCTGACGTAATAAAGTTTAAATTAGCATAGTGCTTTGGAATTGGGGGAGCTTACCAAGGCAGGTGCATTCAACCTGTTTGTTTTTTGTATAGTCTGTTCCGTTTTTAATTCAAAGTCGTGCTCAACATAGTTTTGGTAAGCTGTGGCTCTCTTTCAAAAGTAAGCTGGAAATATTAAGCATTTTGCATATTCGAAACATGAAAAACAATATCCATTTTTTTTTTGTTTAAAGCTACGTATCTAAGTCTTGTGATAGAATTAAGTAGATGTATTCAGTAGAAATACATTCTCATTTTATTTTATTTATTAAAAAAACAATAAGCATTATGATTGAATTTCTAACTATATTGATAACCTAACAAAATACTAAAAGAACAGTAAGAATTTTCAGATCTAGACTAGCACTGCTGAGAGTACTATAGAGTCACGGATCTAAACTTGTGCTTAAGCACCTACCACGCCTCTGCAATATAACCACCTACATAATATTACATTCATGTACAAAAAATAATACAAAAAGTTTTCTTGCTTGTTCTAACCTTGAGTTCAAAAGTGCCGAATTGAATGACCTGTCAACTGTCAAACGTCATGTCTCATTGTTCACCACTCCTTGACATCTGTCAGACAATAGAAGCCTGAACGACAGGTTATACGGTCTAGTAACCTGTATATCAGATTTCTTGTGGCCCTGCCCACATCATCTATACCTAGATACATCCAGTACATCCTATTAATATTATAAACGCGAAAGTTTGTAAGGATGTATGTATGGCAGTATGTTTACTGCTCTTTCACGCAAAAACGACTGATCCGATTTGGATGAAACATGGAATATATATTGTCTGTGATCTGGATTAACACATAGGTTAGGTATTTATCCCGGAAAAACCACGGAGTCCAACGGAACGCGAACGAAATCACGGGTGGTAGCTAGTAATCTATATACCTAACAGTAGGTCAAGGGCTGTGGATGATGATAATGAGTCAGTCAGTGTATTTTTACACTGTGGTACTCATTTGGCCATAAAAATAATAATTTAATATTATAGCCTCTTTGTGTAACTATAACTTCGAAATAACTGTTATCATTACAATTATTTAGATTAAAATTATATTAAAATGAATAAAACCAAGTAATAATTAAATGTATTACGAGATTTAATGCATACTGATGTAATCAAATGTAATTTTTGTTACCTCAAATAATATTTCAAGGTTTTAACGCTCTAGAAAATATGGCTGATTAGAATAAACCTCTTTGTGCAAGTGGAATTAAAAGGTTTGACTATAGTTATTGTAGCTCTACAAAACTAAAGTTCCAACCTCTTTATACAACATCCAAACCACGTGAGCAAACTATTTGCTCGTTCTTTGAATGAATTCAAATTTGTTATACGAAAGAGTTCGTATTAGTGTTGTATAGCAAAGAATGTTTTGTGAATGAATTCTAATTTCAAACCGTTTCTATAATTGTACGAAAGAGCTCGTATATTTTTTGAGATCTTTCATGAAACTGTGCTTATGAAACTTCATCTGAAGCAAAGAATGTATTATTTTTACAAAAATCCGAATTTTACAAAAAATATAATATATTCCAAGAACCACAAGGACTATAAATAACTTCTCGCAGCTCATTCGATATGCAAGACCATTCTGCAATTACGTTAGGATCTAGATGGTAACAGTAACAATTTGAACCGGATTCTCAAACATACAAGAAAAAAGTGAGCTGTTGGGAAAACGAACTTCAAAAAATATTAACTGTTTTAGACATACCTACATCTTTTTTTTGTGCATTTGCCATTTTTTCATACATATTTGATTGGCCGGTAAGATTACCTACGTACCGAAGAGTTTAGGCTGGCCATACAAAAAAGACTGCAATACAGAATGCAGCAAGTCCAGAGTTTATATTTTTATGATCTGTGGTCCAGACAAACAATACTAGATATACACTTATTTAATTGCATTCAAAAGCTCTTTCTACGCTCTAAGGTGTCAAGAGGTGTGTCTATGAACTGACTGCTCCTTGTAATAAGTTCCCGTTAAGGTTTAGGCCTTGGGTCCACACACCGAACACTTTACAACTTAGAAGCCTATGTAGCTTTCTATACGCGTAGGTACCTATTTGAAAGCTCGCATGCTGTATTTTGTGCTAATGAGACGTTATGTTTCGTGTAGTAAAAAATATTACATTCATTTTTAGGTTATGTAATACTTTAATAGTTGCATTGACTATTAAAACGTAATTCAATCATTTAGAAAGCTCGACCTGTCACTATGACAGTGCAAAATTCAAAGTTTGAAAACAACAAACACCCAAGACAAGACAACTTTCGTAGACCTCCAGAATGTAGTAAAAAGCATAAATTAAGGACACATACCAAACAATCCGTAGGTACAATGAACCGGTAACCGTTACGAGCACAACTTGGAAGTCATTGGCACAACTCTCGCTCATTCATTTGCACATATCTTTTCACTACCATAAAGTTCGCATGCGAAAAACATGAAGGTTTTAATAAAACTGTTTGAATTCAAAAATGGAAAGACATTCACCTCTTGTGGGAGCGGCGCGCGCACTGGCCGCCAAGCGGGCCGTCGCAGAACCCGTTCCGTAGAAAAAAGCTCTTCCCTGCGCCGGCGTCGCTCCGACCCTTAGAATATTCTTATTCTCGTTCCCTTGGCCGTTTATCATTCCACATGCACCGTCCGGCGACATTTCAAGCTTCTCTGGAACTAGTTGCGCATCATGGCTGTCCCTAGTCACATTGTAATGAATATTATCTCTGTGTTCTTGATTGTCATCTCTTTGTATCGGCCTGCCGTAGACGTTGCTATCGTATTTTTGAGTAGTATTGACGATGCGTGGCTCTGGAACCGGTTGATTCGGATTATTGGCAAATGCGTTTACTTTCAATATCTCGTTCGCTTGTTGTAGTAGTCTTCTTTGTATATTTTCGATTTCACCTTTTGGAACTTTTGTGTTCTCTGAGAGTTCGGCAATCAGTTGACTTACGTTGAACTCTGCCATGTTTGCTGTATTAGAAACTTTTTTGCGTTCAGGTATGTCAGCTGCAACCTTCATAGTTTGCGCCCCTACTGGTGCATTCTCCTTGAGATCGTTTAATGCGGAATCTCTTTTAACTCTTTTTACTTTCTTTACGATTCTGCTTGCCATCACATTGTTGAGCTAATGATGATTGGTTCCATTTTACGTGCATTTCTTTCTTTCGTTTTCTTTGGTAATAACAGTTGATTGGTTTTTAAATCGACGAGTTGAGCACCGCGATTAACGTGTTTTGTAGAGGCTTCCAAGAAAAAGATTACGATTGGGATCATAATACCAAAATCAAATGCAAGCTTTTAAAGTTCACCTCAAGTTAGTATTGAAGCTTTACTAAACATCCCTAGAATGGCCAAGTTTTTGATACCAAGCCTAAAAAACTTAGTTCAATTGAACCGTTAGTTTAGTAAGCTCAGATAGAAACAAGATCTTTATAACGTCAAACAGGAATATTGTTCAATTTAAATTTTTGGTTTCAGTGTAACATGGTACCTCGTATATTTGCGTAGGGGTCCATTATGTCCGCCAGGTATGGGCAGGTGACAGCATTTGGCATACATTTCATTCATTTTATTTGTTTCATAATTCCCTGTTTTTATAAATGTTAAGGTTTTATAGAAGTTTGTGAATTTGAATATTTATTAGGAATATGTAATTTTTTAAGTCAATTGTATTAGTGGGATCAGTTTTATATGCTTCATAACTATTTCCTTCTTCTATATAGTGATTGTTTCTACTGTACAAAACATGTGCGTATCTTAAATCAAATAACATTTTGATTTATGGAATGTCAATTAATATGACAAGCGTATTATGTATTACGAATACATAATAATATGTGACTGGCTTATAGATTTCTAAAAAACGATGTATGACATATGATTTACATAAGCTGACAACAAACTTATGATTTACTTTGCGTATATAGTATTGTATGATTTGTGACTTGGCTATTGGTACAATGAGATGTACTATTTTTATGCAACCATCACTTGACGACGTCTTGAAAAACATTGCAAGTGTAAAGTACCAAAATCTATGCTATATTAATATGTGATTAAGACTAAAGTAATTAGCAATATGTTGAATGTTACATAAAAAAAACAACAAAAAAAGTAAAAGTTGAACAACGGCATTATCCATAATAATTAATTATAAATTTGAAATAGTCTCTAAAATCTGTTTTAGTCCAGTTTAATTCGTTTCGTCACTAAGTAATACCTACTCGAGTGCCTATAATAAATGGTGTAGCCTATTTAAGATATACCGTAGCCTATTTTGCAACAAAGTCCCGTGCTTTATAGACAAATCTCTCCATAACTTTATATTAACTTTCTCTTTTCTGTTTCTCAGTCAAACAATAGCCTGCGTGTGTCCAGGTGGGTGCCAGATTATAAGATAAAACAAATAATTGAATTTATTACGTGGTATTTCGCTACTCGGTGTGAATGGAAAATACCTATACTTACTTTATGATGGGTTATTATATCTGAATATCATTAATTAAAATTGTAATAAATACAACCTGCAGCAATTTAAATATAAAACATTTATATTTTTATTTAATTTATAAAAAAATTACTATGACAGTACTTCATACCTTAATTTGAAATAATTAATTGCACTCCAAAATCAGCGCTAAAGGAGCCACCGTGTACCATTTGCAGCATTTGCATTTACTGAACGAGTAGAGTACCCTTTTTAACCGACTTCAAAAAAGGAGGAGGTTCTCAATTCGGTTGTATTTTTTTTATGTTTGTTACCTCAGAACTCCGTCATTTATGAACCGATTTGAAAAATTAATTTTTTATCTGAAAGGGTATGCTTCCAGATTGGTCCCATAAATTTTTTATCAAAATCGATTAAGTAGTTTGGCAGTTAAATAAGAATAACTCGAAAAAACACGTCATTCACTTACACGTGTTTACGATCAATAGAACAGTCCCAATGAACTGCCATCATCATCATCATTTGATGATGAAGGCGTATCAAATTGAAGTCGGTTTTTCCAGTTTTTTAAACTTATAAATTATTACGCATCTTTCTTTATAATTTAAAGTTTATTTCATTGTATCTTTGTATGTGTTTTTGCGTAAAATAAATAATTTATATTTCTATTTCAAATAAAAAAATCATATTTTGTTATTAGACACCATATACATGTAAATACTATTTGTGCTACAACCTTTTTACTAATACATCATACAGAGTTTCAGTACAACTTCTTATAATCTGCTGATAATACCATTGCAGTTTGTTGGAATATTTAGCTCTCACCTATATACATAATTGTGTAACTAAAATCCCAACTAAATCCCAATTATATTTTTACCAGATATTTTTAATGTGAATTATCAATCAGACATTTTCAAAAAGCTCTCCATTTAATATTGGTATCAAACCTTTATTATCTGCATTGGCATCGCATTCAGTGAATCACCAACATTTGCAATGCTAATGGCGACACCTACCTTTCGATCTCAGCTGCTTTGTTCTGATATTTCAGTTTATTTTATAATTTATAGCTGTTTACTAGCCTTTTCATCCTTATGTGGGTATTATTATTACACAGAGTGTGCTAGAAATTAGGGCAAATGAGATCTACTTGCAGTATAATTGAAAATGTCGGCGATCGTGTTTTGTCTGAAATCATTGTTTTTTTTGCCGTAAGTAATCTCTCGTCAAGTTTATGAGCATACGACTCTTTTAAAAATGTTAAATCAGCCTGTATATAGTAAAAATATTATGTCAGAAATGAATATTATCATCTCCAAACATCTGTTTTGTGGTTTCCGACCATCTGCTTCACTTCGTAATTACACCTTTGTGAATGGACATTTTTTGCATCATCTTATTTTGAAATTCGCGTCTTTCGTCCACTGTGCACTGTGGAGTTATATTTTACTTTTTTATGTCCGTTTGAGTTTGCACTGTGCTAGAAAAATCGATAAGTAGCGATTCTTGAAACAGGCAACTCCGATAGGTATTTTCTCGTTTTCTTTTTATTTTTTTACTGTATCAATAAGTAGGTGAATATCCATAAACATAGTAGTAATGTTAGCCATATTCTATGTGTTGGTGAAGTAAAGTAGGCCTAACAGTTCTTATAATAATTACCTCGCACGTCTAGTAGACGCACCGTACCATTGTTTGACTTGACTAATTAAGTATTGCTTGGCTTATGTACCGAACTATACAAGGTGATTCAAAAAATTGTATCCCGGCTCATTATACAGGGTGTATAAGACTTGGGCAGACTAATGTTTTCAAAAATGAGCACTAATGAAAGTACTATTCATACCTTAGTATTCATTCACTTTTTCAAAATTTAAGATTTATTAATTAATGGCTTTATAAAAAACTTTTAGAGGTGCTACGTTAAGCTATATAATACTTTATTATTTTTATATTTATTATGATAAATAAAGACATTTAAAAACAGATAAGTATAAACAACTTTTCCTATGAAATCAGCTGTGTAAATGCCAAAAGCAAATATTGGTTTATCTTGACGTGTAGGTAATAAATAAATAAACTCTCCGAAGTTAATCTCCAAAATAGTTGCTCTTTGCATAGGGTTTTCCTAATGTGTCTCTTAGAACAAAATCTTGTAGCCATTCAGTGTAGAATACGTAATTATAGTTTAAACATCACCCTGTACTTATTGTGGAAAACCGTTGAAGTGTGACTCCGTTAAGACAATAGCATTTCCAATTTTTGCAGTAGGCGAAAGAGGTATTTTTACTTTTTAGTGGAGGTCAAAACATGCTTCATAATTTAAAAAGTATTAGAAGATTCTAGCAAAAATAGGTTAAAATAATTGTTTTGAATTTAAATGAAAATTAGCCATATTTAGCAACGGATACAATTGAAAATAATATTGAAACTGTTATTTATTTGTCACTACCTAAATAAGTAATAAGTTACCTACTCTACTGTGCTAAAAATTACTATAGCTTGAATTTTTCAATGATTATTTCAGTAAATGTGAAACATGGAAGCCTTTACATAAACACTTCGTAATCGATGCAAACTGAACATACATATATGCACAACACACACACACTTTGAAACACTCTATATCACTAGTTTTATGTACCTCAACCTCTATGCATTAATTTGAATACCATTTTCTTTTAAAATTACAATCAATGACTGGCCACAAACACGATTTTTTTTCTTTTTTTTTTAAATTCGAAACGTGCTGATTTCACACCGAACGTGCCAGTAATATTTTCAAAATACGAATGAAAGAGCGAGCTCTGATTGGTCTATCGCGGAACAGTAGAGCACAGAGAGGCTCAAGCGCAGATAACACACTGAAGGTTTGTAGGTTTCTTTGGGGGGTCGAGATTCGCCTTCGCGGTGACGTAGCCATGAGAATAAACAGAACCGGCATTCTAATTATTGAGCAAACAATTATAAAAACTTATTACCTCTGTTATTGTTTTAGAGTCATTCACTTTTTTGGCATGGCAAGGCGCGTTGTGTAAGCAAATTAAAGAGAACGGTAGATAACTGTCTTGAAATGTGGTTTTAACGAGTCAATTGAGCGAATTATGGTGGTAATTTTATTTTTGTAATCCGATGCTAGTTCTCAAATAATTAAATGGTCTATTGTTGGTAGAGAAAGATTTTTATCAAGTTAGTAGGCACCATTAGGATTCTTTCTCTTGAAGAATTAAATACCTAAACACTTTGATTAAATCTGAGATGTTATTTTATTTATATTGCATTGGTAGTTTTTGGTTTTTAATATGTAGTACTTATAGAAATATGTATCAATTTATTTTAAAACAGACACATTCAATTATTGGACAGTTCAAGAAAACTACTCACACATCGCTTACTGCCCACTTATTTCAAGTTTAGATAAAAATAAGATGTCTGCCACTTTCCATCCTGGCAGGCCCTACAAGGAACTATCGAGTTTTCTCTATAAAACTGCGAATCAAACGAGTTGACTAATTAATACCGTAAATCACACTATCGCAAGAGTATAATGACTATATGAGAATTCACACTGACGTTTTTTGTATTAGACATACCTACATATCAAAGTAGGAAATGCTACGACAAATACCATTTTCTGTATATGGAATACATCTTTATTAATAAACACTACGCTATGGTACTAGAAGATTTATTGAATTTTTTTTTTATCGAGTACTAATACGACAAATCAATAACTAACTGCAAGTGTTGTATAATCTAATGTCAGATTATAAAGGAAGAACGTAAGTTATTTATTTATTTACATGTCATCTTGGATTACATCAATCTATGCATTGAAATCCAAAAAAAATGTTTAGGTACATTTCGAACTGTTTTTTTTTAAAGTAAGAATTGCACCTCTGACATAATTTAAAAAACAAGCCAGTTCTAAGCCTTCTACTGTCAGCAGACGGTGCTCTACAAGGGAATTAACCAATAAATACTAATATTTTGGCATATCATTCGACATTATAGTTTTTTTTTAATTTCATTTTTAGGTGACGATGCACCTCTGACATAATTTAAAAAATAAGCCAGTTCTAAGCCTTCTACTGTCAGCAGACGGTGCGATACAGTCCGTCACACGTGGTTGCATCAGGTAATATGCTTTCGCTCTGCTGACCACCGGACCACTTGAAGGAAGCAGGGCTTGGCAGCGAACTTGCCAACGTCTGGTGGCAGTAAGGTGGATCTATATTGCCTTCAACTGGTTACTGATCTAAGGCAATAATAGTTATCCAGTTTGGGAGAAAAGAATCATGGATTGATCTATCAATTTTTTATGTTTATTCCCAACAGTTCTACTAATAAACTTTTGAGGCCATAGCTCAATCTAAGGCACGCAGAATGGCGAAGAAGAAACCAGTGGTACTCATGGCTAACGAAATCAGTTCTGACCGCGTTCTTGTGAAGTTGGGTTTTAAGCCTGATTATTCTAGATCTTACGTTTCATTCTATTTTAGTTCCATTGATGAGCTAGACCTGAATTCATTTTCCAAAGCTCCAACTTTTGATGTCATGAAACCTTCATAGATCAACCGCACTCAGTGCAAAAAGGCAGAAAAAAATACAGCGGCGTGAATACCTACGATCAGCGACGTCTACGAAATTTTTCTTCGCCTCTTTGTTTACCTCGAGGAAATGTTTTTATCAATACCTTTTTTCTAATATTCAACCTTACTATATTCAAGTATTGGAGCCGTGTCCACCTTGTCCATCCACCATCACCTAACAATGGTGCGATACAGACCGTCACAGCTGAGCACCCCAACTAATGTGTCTGGCTTCGCTGACCACTAAGGAACCTGGCTGTTGAACCTGCCTTGTAGTCAGGGGGGCAGAGGGACTATTTTTGACTATTTACCATTTTTTTGATCTTTTTAAACCAGCCAGCTGATAAACCATAAGTATACGCCTATACGGTCTACTTTTGGAAAACTAAGCTTGTGTGTAACCGAGTTGCAGACCGAACATGCCTCATTTGGCCAATATTTTTATTTTTACAGAGCTCTTCAGATAAAACTATATTTATTGCTTGGTGGCAAAATACCATTGCGGTGGGACTATGGTGCAGCCAATTAAGATGATTCCTTGGTATAAAGTCATACTAATGCTTGAATGCATACAATTTGGCAGCCGGATCAATAAAGATGCGAGGGGTTTTAAAGTTTCCTGCCTTCCAATGGCCGTATATGTTTGCCCCCGTGGAACACCTGACTACACCTTCTATGTGAGAATAGCTCCTTGTACAGTACCGAGGTAGTCGTTGGTCGGAAGAAAGTTGGAAAGCATTGTTGACAACTGTTATTGTAAGTTGTTAGAATTTCTCTGGCCAGTGGGTCTTAGTAATTTATCATTATCAATGCGAAGGTAAAGCCATGGTTTTGTAAGAACTAGTAGCCGTCATACTACGTCATTGTTAGTACCGCTAGATTTTATGCTCGTATCTTGAAATAATGGTTAAGTTTGAAACGATACTCTAGCTAGGATATTGTTTTTGGAAGATTTTGATTGAGGAATTGTTTCAGCTTTTATATCTCGGTTTGGTATAAGCTAGTGGCCTAAGATAATCGATATCTATTTTATTTATTTCAGGTGCTACTCTATACCCAGAAGTATGACGGCCAAAGCTACTTCGAAAACCTTATAACTTTATTGAAAGTGGCTTCAAATGTTTACTCTACCGCACCGCAGCCCAATAAGAATACTCTCTTGGCTACTTTCCTGAGTAAAATATATTACAACTAGAGAGTCGGCACTACCTGCTTGCTAGAAATGTTGGAAAAAAGATCTTTGCCTCTTCAATAATGTTTGAAGAGACGAGATTGCAAAAACTCGCACGTTCCAGATATGGTCTGGATAGACTTATTCCAACACAAAGTTCCTGCTAAAGACACCGCGTTTACATAAATAACTAGGATATTTTTCTCACAAGGTGCTGTGGAGAGTGGTGGAAAATTGGATCACAATAAGACCTATTTTTGTGATGAGGAAACCTGGGCAGGCCACGTCCACCTCAACCAGCATGCCACATGCACTTTACTGAGGTGCAGGAATATTTTGTGTTTTGTGTAATTTTTGATGCTATATGTATTTCATGTTTTAGCCTGTTTGTTTGTGTGTTAGAAATTTTTTTATCTTTCTGACTGCCAAAAAGCGAAACTAACAATTTACAATTGAAAACATCGCTTCAGTGCCGTAATTAGAGTCTATTTTATGTTGATTCACGTCTTTTTATGACGCAGTTCACTATTGCTGCTGGGTTGCCGTAAATGCGCCTGCAGCCTAAATTTAAGCCGGTTTCTTTCTAATTATATTTTAATAATATCCTTCAAAATGCTGAGGTCTTAGACACCTCCGAAGCAGCACGCCACGCACCGCCAAGCGTGACGTGGCGTAACTCCTATGTGTAATGCATTACATACGTCTTTTCTGTAATATACTGGTTTGTCGTGACTGTTTGTTACACCATGAATATGTATAAGGCGGATCCATAATCTAAAAAAAACACAAGAAATAAATTTGGCAAGAAAAAAGGACTTGCTGACGTTTCGGACAAAATATTATGGGACAAATTGTCCCAATTGACACTTTCGATTTTAATTTTTTTTGTTAGTGACGATTCGGAGACCATCAAATTAAGGAAGCTGTTGAGTACAGACAGTCAGGTAAAAATTATTTAAGCAAAATATGTTATAGCTATTTAAATTGCTTTGCGAGCGTGTGGTGACACGATTTCCATACTAAATAGACTGGTCAACTTCAAACTGAAAAAATCAATTGTAGGTCCTTGCATTATTTTTAAGGAAATAGACATTGTCACCATCACTTAAAACATGCAATATAGAGAAGACGTTCAACTAGGTACGTAAATTAAGAAGTAAAATTTGTACTAAATGACTATAAATACTTTTGTTAATTAAAATTAATATTTCAATATTTTTAAAGGGGCTTGTCATCCTCACCCTCACTTCAAAACATTCAAGTATGAGGCGTTAAAAAGACGCTCCGTCGTCGGCTTTTTCAGGCTGAAATAACCATGAATCGCTGTGATTTACCGTCAGCTGAAAAGAACACCTTTCTATTAACCAATATAACTTATCGATAAGTTGTCTTGCCGTGATCTTTAGAATGTATATAACACGCCATATAATTACAGTATTTATCACAAACAGTGATTTATCGTTGTGCACCAAATAATAGAGCTCAAGTTAGTGATATGCAAAAAATTCTTCGTATAATGGGTTTAAACAAAGATCTAATCATCTAAATGCTTGTTTGACCTACATTAATCACTGCGAGGCTGAAGACGAAACTATAATTACACCTACAGACCATCTCATTATAATTACCTAGAGCTTATCTCTATTATAAATTGAATATTTTTCTTTCAATATAATGTATATTAATATTATTAAATTATTCAATATATATTAAACTCTTTTGAAGCTGAATGACAATCAACGCACAGCCTAAACTATAAGTCCTAGAAGTATGAAATTTGGACGGTAGTATCCTTATATAGTGTAGGGGTGCACTAAAAAAGAATTTTGAAAAGTCACACCCTAAAGGGTCTAAAAATTAGGATTTAAGATTTTAACCAAATAATGCGTATGCTGCTACCGCGCGAGCAAAGCCGCGGGCGACAGCTAGTTCAATATAACAGTTCAATATAACTTCTACCATGGACTAAACTTTTATTTGTGTAGCTAATTCTCGTACGGGTTTAAACAAATCGTGGTCCGTCTCTTTTTGTCGAGTTTGAATGTGCTTGTCAATGCAAAAGACAGAAAACGGTGTAACTACTCCAAGCCTGCTTGTTGGACCTAGGTCCATAGAAAGTTAATGCAATTTAGAAAAAAGTAACATATCTGAAAATAAAGAACTATTTATCTATTATTACAAAAAGTTACCATTCTTTCCTAGTGTCAAGAATGGTAGAAATTCTTCGTGCTTTTAAATTTTCTTCTGTGGCTAGAGAAATAGCGTTTTCTGTTTAAAACATGAACCACAATGGTTTTTTTCCAATACTTTGGATAATTTTATGTTCTCTGTCGTACGAGGTTTGATGATCCAATAGTAAACATTATTATCGAACCTAAGAGTGCATTGTATACTTGCTAAGTACGGTTCTGTTCTCAGCCAAAAAAAATATTCTTTGTATTTGAATGCATTCAGATTTTTCAAGGCACTGATTAATTAAGTACTTATTTGCAGCTTATTATTGCTAAAATTATTTATGATATCCTTCGTACAAGGCAACGAATCTAAGTGCCTGGAACAAAGAAGCACCTTGCCCGTTTCCTGGCCCCGAGCTGTAGTACGAGCTTCTAGATCATAAATACCACTTCACGTTATACCTTCATTCTTTAGATAGGTGCACGGCCATCTTTTTTTAATTTATTTTACTTATTACAATATTTTATCAATGTATAACTCTGTATATGGAGAATTGTCCAGTATAATCCACGTAACAAACGTCTCTCACTTCTTTGAAAGCGGGAATAGTCCAGTGGTCCAGTTATACTGGACGTCCCTTATCTAAAAAAAATAGTTTTAACACAATTTTTAATATTTAATCTTAGCTTAGAATTTTTTTAATATTAGTTTATCACAAAATTTAAAAAAAGAGGTACTTGTGTGGATGTGCACATGTTAGTAAGTCTATGTTAGTAAGTTCTACAATCATGGGACATGTGTCAATATATTATTATGCTTGTATTCTAGAATGAAACGTTAGGTACTTCAACAGAGTTCTAGCTGATATTTTTGCCCACGTGTGTTGATGTGCTGAGTGTCTATTATGGTAGTAAGTTCTATAATTATGGGACATGTGTAAATAATGCTTGTATATTTTCACATTCTTGTATCTTTAGACTACAGGTTCAAAGACTAGTCCAGTATACTTTGAACATCTATAGCCTGCATTAAACTGCACTGTAGGGGGTGTGTACACAGGTGCAGAGCTTCCGTTATATCCCGGCCTTGGTATTTGCAACCCTCTTCTACTGCTAGTACTACTACTTATTCTGTACGGCAGATGTTAGTGGACGGTTGGCTGAATGTAATTGACAAAAATATGGTACTTTTCGACTTTTAGTAATAATGTACGAAGCTTTCAGACATGGTTTCCTTCCATTGATTATGTTACGATCATCTTACCTGATTGTTTCAGGTTGCAGACCGAAAGATAAATAAAAAAAAATCTTCTAGTAAATCTTCAAGATGGTGGACGGAAGCCCGAGCTAGGGGAAACTGGAAGGCTTTGAGGAAGACTTGTGTAGCAGACCCAGCAGTGGGACGAAATAGGTTGAAAAAAAAAGCCTTCAAGTGTGATTAATAGCTATCTAAGGATGAAAAGAATTGGAAGTAGTTTTTTTTTAAAATAAAAGTACCTATTCCGAGCGTCCTGATGTGATGAATGAATAGGTACCTATTGAAAAACATAAAGATTAATGTTTTCTTTGTTGGCATCTCTATATAGCGTATGTTGATCATACATCACTCACATACCTAAACAACTAATTGAATAGTTACTGGTACTTATTTGTCCCTTATTTGTCACAGGCCTGTATCCAAAGTCATTTTATTCAATCAAATTCTCTTCCGACTTATAATGCCCATTACGTGGGTGTTACATTAACTTTTTATATAAAACGTGACAAGGAAATAATCTAATTTAAAACTAGTTATGAACCCTGGCTTATTTCGAAAAATATCAACTTAATAATTACATAATTACCGATATTCAATTTGATATTCAAAAGTGGATCAACACTTTGGCAAAATATCATTAGGAGGTACCTATATTTACGTCATAAATACTAAAATAATTGTTCCCAACCTAGCAGGTTGTGAATTAACTGGTACTATCGTAAATAGTTTGCAACGGTTTGTGGATAGCTCAACTGTTTCATGTGTATTTTGTAAATATTGTAAATACTGTATTAGTGATATTTGTAACTTTTAGTGGAATAGGACTTCATAACTGGTACTGAAACGAAATACCTAACTATGTAGGTACGAGTATGTATCCTTTTTGATGGAAAAACGCTACAAATTCTTGGACATTACATTACACACAACTCTAGTCCCAAACTAAGCAGAGCTTGTACTATGGAAACTAGATTGCTGATATAATACTTATATACTTTTTGATTTTGTAAATATATACTTATAATACATAACACCCAGACACAGAACAAACATCTATGTTTGCCACACACAATTGTTTGTTCTCTGTGGGGATCGAACCCACGACCCACAGCACCGAAGGCAGAGCTGCTACCGACTGAGTCATGACGCCTGTCAAATTCCGGTTTCTGAACGAAAATCCTTTGAACTTGACTCTGTGATTGTGAACAGTATTATCTTCTAGTGATTTTTACTATAATATTTTTAAACTTTTACTTTCTCTCAAACAAACAAACACACATGAGTTCTACTCGTACATTGCTCTAATTTATGACGATATAATTAATCAAAAAATCAAAATCAAAAATCAAAATAGTTTTTATTGTTAAATACAAGTTTTTTAACTAATAGGGTTGGGATCTCTTCTTTTAAGTTAATCAAACCTGTGTTAGAAGAGTCCCCTCTTTTCTGTGGTCTCTAAAAACACACAAACTTGTATGTAGGTAGGTACTTACCTCTAGCCACTAGGGAGTGCATGCAGTAGGTAGGTTAGTCGGTAATGACACAGTGTAGGTAAGTACCTAGGTAATTAGATGAGTTACAAATTAATCATATAGGTAAATAAAGTGAGATAAAATAGATGTAAGTAGATATCATTATTATGTAGGTAGGTATGTAGGGTATCGTCAGGTTGTATAATTTGAGAGGTAGGAGCAAGATCTTAGCCGGACGGATGGCAGCTAGGCTAACTATGAAAAACTAAATGTGAAGTATAGGTAGGTTGTTATAGTGTAGGTGGGTATGTAATTTCACGTTCCTTATTTATTATTTTAATCCAATCACAGATTGTATAATACCATCCAATACAACAAAGTTGGTAGAAAAGCAAGGCAGGGCAGGCATTTAGGCATTTGGATTTTATGCCGGGTAAAAAGTTAGTTAAGTATTTCAATGAAACTTATACCATTCAGAAGCCCTTTTTCCGGATTGAAATATCGTATGCTGGTTGACAGATAGTTTGGTGGAAAGCTTCGCACACGTACGAAGTCGCGGGTATCTATCAGCTAGTTCGAATATAAAATTGACATAAATTAGGTAGCATGTAGAATAATAAGTGAGGTAAGTAAGTAGGTAGGTACAATCCGATACTATCGTGCAGTATTGTACACAGCAACTCGCGTTTTTAGATTCACGAAAAATTGTGGTATGCACTACTTTGAGGCGGGTAGGTAGCAATTCATGTGTAAGGTTAAGGTTAAGCGCACACCCACGACAGATAATCTGTTTCGGACATTGCCATGGGTGGTTGCAAACTAGCTATCTCGTATGACGCGGACACAAAATACAAATTAACCACCATACCTCCTCGGTATGCGAAAGATGGATAGCGCTTTACAGAAAAATTGATACAAGAAGATCTTCCGTTTGTTGGTAAGATAATGATTTAAGCCAGGTAGATACGTTACATTTGCATTGACGATAGGACATTGAGTATATATTGATTTTCTTATTTACTGTGTTGTATATTTTCGTTGATTGAGCACTATACTGTTTTGAGGCAAATACAGTTCTAGTTTTAGTACCTGATATTACAGAGCGTTGCGAACGTTTATTTAAAATATTTAGATCAATATTTATAGTTTTATGGGCTTTAAGTATACATTGTAAAATATATAATTGTCTCACCGTCAATACATTAGCCTCACTATATAGTTTACTGGTGCTAAATCTTTTCTTTTTACGTAACATTACTTTTAGGATGTGTCGTTGTGCCCGTTCAATGCTAATAAATTTACTTTTATGAGTACCTCCCCAGATTGTTAAACAATATAAAAGAATTGATTGAACCAAAGTTATATAGATGTGTGTTATCAGCTGAGGGTCTGCAATATCACGCAGGTATTTAAAGATCCAGATTAGTTTTCTAGCTCGGGTTGCTACAAGTTCAAGCTGGGGGCGCCAAGAGAGATTTTTGTCGATGGTAACACCTAAGTACTTAGTTAGAGCTACTTTTTCCAAAACTTGGCAGTCGCATGAGTTGTTAAAGTCACGATTATTGCAAAAATGTGCTGTAATATTTAGTTCAGGATCTGGTTGTAATGAGTCTAGTATAGAGAAAGGTATATAATTTGTTTTTGAGGTGTTGAGTGAAAGTGTGTTTAAGTTCAGCCATTGAATGACCTTATGAAGGCCTGTCTCAGCAAGTTCATATGCTTCTTGCCATGTCTTGCCGTGAAAAAGTAACGCAGTGTCGTCGGCGTATGAGAAGACATTCCCTTGTGGAAGTTGAATATTGGTGAGGTCATTAATATACATTAAAAATAAAGTTGGTCCGAGGACGCTGCCTTGTGGCACGCCATAGTTTGAGGTATCTTCATCCGAGCTAAAAGTATCATTACATAATTTGACTCTTTGGGTTCTGTCCTTTAAATAGCTTATGAGTAGAGAGAGGACAGATCCTCTAATACCTAACTTTTCAATTTTTCTAATTAAGGTGGGGACAGAGACGGTATCAAAAGCTTTTTTTAGATCTAAAAATATACATAGTGTTTTGTTTTTACTATCTAGATGGTTAATAATGTTCTTAGTTAGGTCCAGGATGGCGTCTTCGGTACTAATACCAGAGCGGAAACCATATTGTGATTTTGAGAGTAGTTCAAATGAATTTAAAAACGAACAGAGTCTAGAGTTAATTAACTTTTCTAATATTTTTGATATGACAGGAAGGACCGAAATAGGTCTATAATTTCCAATATCGTCTCTGTCACCACTCTTATATATAGGATGTATTATTGAGCGTTTTAGCTCTTTAGGAAAGATTCCCTGTTGAAAACATAACACGCTGAGGTATGTGATGATCGGAACTAGTTCCCTTTTTGCCATTTTTATAAAGTTCGTTGGAACATTGTCCCAACCTGCTGCAGAATCTGATTTCAGATTATTTATTATTGATTCAATTTCATCCGGTTCTGGTTCTATTATTCCGATAGAGTTGGGCTGTGATGGTAACGAGGCTCACAGCTTATGTCGATTAATCGCTCGATTAATCGACATAATCAGAGTGTCCGCCCACACGTTGTATAACTTTTGGGCGCATTGAAACATAATTTGTAGGTTATAAATTACATAATAACTAACTAAATCAAGTCGGTAAAATAAAAACTAAAAATTGGACTCGTAATTTTAGGGAGAGAAGAAAAAAAGGTTTATATTTTGCTTTCTCTTCCAGCCAGTCTTTAGCTATTAGAAAACGTCAAAAATGAATGGTCCTGTGACTTTTCGTTCTGAAATGTTAGTTGTGAATGTAGTTTTGATTAGTTTTCTATTCTCTAGCCATTGTAGGGTGCCATTTATAATAGGATCCCAGGCTAGAACTCTCTTCGTTACTCTGTGGGCTAGAACTAGAACACTCAAGTTTGAATTAATACTCAATTTTAGCATTTTTAGGCAGTTCAAAATGACATACTATCAAAATTAAGCTTGCACGTTTTTCAGCGAGCCAGAGGTATAGTCTTGGAAGAATGATAGACGGTATAGCGGAGTCACAGAATAGATAAAATATTGTTATAGTACTGCCTAGAACAGAACATATAAATAAGTCGTTAATTTTTTCTCTACAATATCCCATTGGTCGGTGTAAGCTAAGTTCAAAAACACTGCCACAAAAAAACTACAAGTAGAAAAAACTTTGCAATATTCTTTAGAAATTCTAAAATGTCAGTGCGTTTATCTTTTCAAGGTGCATCATACATGATCGTTATGGTTGCATAAGTGCCACTTACGATAATGCCTCAGTATACTAACATTTCGTCTTATTATATGGTCCGGTTTCATAGTGTTATTATGTATTTAACAAGTTGTTGATAAATGTGGACATGCTTATGTGATGAAATTTATAGGTCAAGTTGTTAGGCCCTTGCAATAATCTACCAGATAAAAAATAAATAGGACTAAACATCTTAGTTGGGTGTACACAGGAATGTTCACGAATTGCTTATAATTTTTCCATCTAAATAGTAAGGGATTGAATTACTATTTTATAAACTAGTTTTATCTCGTTCAATCTGGTAACTGAGAGCTCCACTATAGAGATGAGTTCGATATATCGAAACGTAACTAAAAACGGTTATGCGTCGGTTATCATACCATATCGATACCCTACATCCACATAACCGATTTCACGAAAACTACCTACTGTTAGGCCGCGGAGCGGGTACCTACGCTTTCGTACGATTTTTACTCGTGAGTAGGTACACGTACGGACACCCACGAACGATCCCGACTTTCCAAGTACCTACTATGGGAGCGCGCAGCGCGCAGCGCAGACTGGCCTCAAGTTAGCCGACGACCAAAACGAAAACTTCACAAACCAACCAAAACTATAATGAAACACCGATACAATACGCTAAATTCGCCACCTCTCTTTCTAAGTATGAATAGTTTTACTGGTTAGAAAGAGATGGGGCGAATTTAAGTGACGTAAAGTTAGCTATATATTTGCATGTCAGTGGCGTGCGTAAAAATATGTCTTAAGAAGCTAACAATATGGTTTACTTTCTATTGTAACTTTTTTTGGTCCATGGTTTTGCGGCGCGAAAGCACGAAGCGCATATCGATATTTGAAAACCGTTATTGAAATCGATATGCAATCTGTATAGCGGCTACGTAGCCGTTTGCGAGAAAAAATGAAAACGCTCATCTCTACTCCACTAGCTTATTACCACCACAGAACATTAAAAGGTGCACTCTGTGATTGCCACTAGTTTGCTGCCACCTATTTTCTGGACATCAATGGCTTGTTTCTACAACTGCTGGGTATGGTATGACGGAGATTATGACTAAGGGATAATATAATAATAATATAAAATACATATTATAATAATAATATGACATAGACATAGACAGGCATTTATTTGCTTATAAAGTAACACACAAAATACACCTACAGAACTAAACTAACAACACTTCAAAGAAACCAAAATTACACAGAAAGAAAAATGAGATGAGTGGCTTGAGTATATTATGCGTGTAATATGTTAAAAAGGTAGGTACCAACCATATGGAAATATAAAGTTTCTTCTAAATAAGCCTCAATATGGTGGCGTGATTGAAAAACAAACCACTAAACTATGACTTAGGCAGTCTCAGAATCCCATTTACGAAAGCGTATAAAAATCCCTTTGATTTTAAAATTTCTAACGTATATTGAGACAAAAAGTCTCAAAAAAGGCATAACTCAAAAAGGATTTAATATTGATAATATTAGTATGATTTTTTGTAATAAAATTCGAAATTATGAATCATCTAGGTACTGTAAACCTTGCACAATGCTCAGGTACCAATGCGTCATGTATTGGGATTGGCCGACCTCACTTAAACACACGCAAAGCAATCCATTCTGCCTAATATTAGGGCTTCAATGAACAAAGAGATTCAGACAAGTCAAAACCAGTTGAGGATAAAAGAAAACGTCTGGTTAGTCTGAGTTAAAACATGTCTACCGCACATAATGTTGCGTTCGCACTGGGCTTCAGTCGGCCGGGAAGTGGGCATGCGCATAGTGTAACTAGTTTACACATCATGCCTCTGTCCCGGTATGTTCATGTCCTTGCTCCGTAAAGAATAAAGGCGATATTGCTGTGGCCATCCAAGAGTTTGTAATAATTTTGTCTGCTATGTACCGTCCATTGACGACGTAGTAACTATTCGGTAATCAACATCGCAAAATTTACAACCCAAGTATGCCGAAAAGCCTCAAATTACGAAATATTCTGAGACTCAAGCTTATTCCCTACTTTTTCATCGTGTAAAAAATATGTTTTGAGTCTCGTTTCCCCTGTGAACGCGCTTCGCGAGGTCCGAGTTGTTGAGTCGCAGTAATTGAACATGCGCTTTTTTCACCCTTATGTAGTGCCGGCTATGTTTCAGAGGTCGTCAATGTCTATATTAGATTTGATAAGTTGCTAGCGCCATCTGTGTACTAGACGACGCAGCAATCTATGATCTACAAAGTACCTAGTCATAACTTGAGCAGTTAGTTACTGTAGATACGATCTTGACATACATTGTAACTTTGAGGTTAAGAAAAAGTACTTATGCTGCGAGAACAAGTACATTAAAAAAAACTTACTCTGTAAATCCAAATAAATATCGCTCAGGCTAAAAATCCTTCTCCTCGGATCCAGTTTGACGAATTATCATTAAACTTGAACAAAACCAGTGCAAGTACACTTTCTCACAAATTCACACACTTTTATTTTAATTTAAAGTTATTATTTCGTGCTAAATTACGGTCAGTCTTGCGTCTGAAGATTTTAATCTTTGTTTTGTTTTCCGATCACGAACACACGTCTGCGAGTGACGAATAACTACCTATACCAAAAAGTAGACAACTAGAATACAAGTATTATTTGAACTGTACCAACTCACTGGCTTTTTTTGCAGAAAATTTCTGCTAGGTAAGTACCTACTAGACTTTAAATTTTTTTTTACTTCAACTTAATCTTGACTGAACAGCAAATCGAGTAGAACTAAAGTTTTAGTTCGATGAAAACATTGATATGCCTTCATCCATCTCGTTCTAACATGAATAATTTAGCCATGTGCGTCTCAAAGCCTTTTTTGTGACAAGGGCACAGTATAAAAAATCGGGTTTCTTCTATGGCAGTTGGGGTAGAGTCAAAATAGAGTTTTTTGAACAGTTTTTGTAGAGCAATGTGGGTGTTGCCACTCCAAATAATGGTTAATAGGGATGGCTTAAGACTGTTCATTGGTGCATTCTAGAGCTAGGTATTACAAATACGAAAAAGGTCTGCATAAACATAAGTAATCGTAGCTTGTAACCTACTGTTTACGACTTAGCTAATTTATGACCCACTGCGTAACGTACTATTTTATAGTCCACTTCTTAGTAATCGTCTTCAAACATCGCTCTGATTCAATTTATATGTTTAATTTTCACACAGCATAGTAGATAGGTACTGATACTGACCGAAATACGGGGAACCGATGGTGGGTGCCGTGACTTGGTTGAAACACAGCTGGTGGGTCAACGACTCCTGGAGCTCTTGCCGACCCATTTTCTGAAAACGAGGAAAAACCCAAATAAACGACAATTATTATCTTGGATTGCTAAAATTGGTTTCAGCGCCATCTGTTGAAGAAGGTTAGAACTAAGTGGGGAAAGAGCGCGTAGGCCGCGTAGCATGCAGCGCGTTGATGTCTTTTGTAGCGAAACTTGAAGATAGCGCTCGTAGCAATTTTTTTTTAATAAAAATATTTTTGTGTATAAAGATAGGTTTATTTTCATAATCCCCAATAAGTTGTCCCCCCAGTGTAGTTTTGGAGAGCTGCATTAATTTGATTCTAAATAGCTTTACTTATCCCAAACAACGGTTTTGTACAGGTTTTTCTATTTAAAAATGTAGGTACAATTTTTTTATTAATAATGGGATATGTACCATGATTTATTTTGCGAGTTTGATTTGGTATTTCCGGATAATGAATATTACGTTCTTATTCTTAACCATGACGGTTCCAGAATTGATGTAAACCTACCTACATGCAAAGCAAAAGTATGGTGATGAAAATGTAGCGCACTCACTTGTAAATCACTGCTTTCTTTGTTCTTTTGTTCCTGATTCAAGTTGATATTCTTTGTCTGCATTTTCTCCCATCGAAGCCGTGGCGGCTCTAACTGGAAGAACAAACACCGTTGTTATAGCCATTCCTGTTACAGTTGATCTATTTCTATGGTATCATTCAGTCACACATCTGTGATAGAAAAAATATCCCAGTTGTTCGGTATTTTATTTTCAGGGGTCTGATCTAACACTTTCTATTTTAAATGGTGGTAGACCATGATCTTCTGTGGTATAGGACATTTTTGCTAGCGTTATTGCTAGGACACAAAACCTAGCTCTTTTCTGCCACTTTCTGATACCACGTTAATTGTTTATACCATTTTTAGAGCTCCAGATCCATAGATAACTTAAACCACAGAGTATGTAAGCTTCCGCTGTAGATCTGTGGTTTCATAATATTGCACTGTAGGTATTTCAATTCATTGGTTTTCAATACATTTGTATCTAGCCACAACGTCCTGTTTCTGTCTGTGGGATGATTCACGATGCGTAAACCTGATTGAATTGTGGTCAGGATTTTATATAATGTTACATTAAAATCTATATTATAAAGGCTAGAAAACGAAGAGCTCAAGGCATTTTGTGGTCCCAAGCAACCATTCAGTGCCAGATCTAGGATTTCGGTTTGTCTCTTGACTCAATATTTAGTTTTTTGGTGGTCGGGAGAGGCAATAAATTTCTCTTGGCTTTAATGTAGGTACTTATTGTAGTTTTGTAATGAAAGTTCATTTATCTGCAAGCTCTTGTAAGTGTTTGCAAGTAAATATATTTTCTATCGGTATGTTTTTTCTTTCTTTCTTAAACTAAACTAATTTCGCCATGATCCGAAGCAAACCCGCGCTCTGACTGGATGCGCTACGCTACAGATACACTAATACACTCGCTGCGCTACAGAATCCTATAAAATACCTCTGTTACTTTTACACAGCCACAACCAAAGTGCAAAATTGAGTTAAATAAATACTACTAGTTAGTACACTACACATAATCAATGTTTGCTCTACTAAGCTTAGATACGTGACCTCAGTGTGAATGTAAAGCTAATTTGATAAGCCGTTTATTCATGTGATGTTAGGGGAACGGGTAAACAGAGGCGTTTTCGAAAATGAGGCAGTCGACTCTTTCATCAGTCAGTATTTATGGTGACTAAATAATCTACATAGAAGTCTGTTCACCAAAGTCACTTAAAACTTACTAGGGAATGTACTGCAAATATTTTGTACAATAAAATAGTCTCATTGGTTCCCTGAGGGTTGCAAGAAGTTTACTTTGCAGCAACTTCAACTAGCAGATAGTTGAAAGTTTCGTTCATTTATTTTGTTGCTACGCAAGTTGTGTCACTTGTACCATCAATGGTACAAATCAATGGTACTACTGACACTAAGGCGCAAATAAAGCTGTACAATTGCGAGAATATAAACAAAACAATGTGATAAAACTATACTTTTAATATTTTCTCTTTGATTCTGAGAAAACAGAAACAACAATTATGTCAAAAAAACTTACAACTTTTTGTATGAACCTTTTTACCAAATAACCACTGAAACTCAAGGGAGTTAAGGCTTTATGCAAGAGAAAATAATGCTCTAACTTTGCATGACGATATTTCCATAAATCTTTCATAACATAATGTTGTCGTCGTCCGCACTGTCCGTAGAGAGTAATGTTCAAGGCTCCCTAACTCAATCGAGTCCTTTGAAGCACTCCGTGGCATTGCATTAACCCGGCCACAATCTATTTAGCTAACTAGCTTTATACTAGCCGTCCTGGCTTTCACTAGATCAAGTATACTAGAACCATGGCTATCTGTATCTAACTGAAGTAAAAAATTTGAAAAAGGTTACTTAATATGTACTGTTCATGCTAGACGGCACCTAAGAATTCTTTATACCCAGGTATTTATTAGAAAAAAGGTGCGCTCAAAAATTTACAAACTTGCAGTACTTTGTTGCACCTATGTACTTGTCATACGAGAAATCTTGCAATAGTACAGGATCCCGCTATACAAAGATTTTTATTATCAATTAAATATGTCAATAAATATATTGCAAATGGTTCCGGTGTTGTCGAGGTTTAAAAAGTGAATTTTTTAATTAATCCTATTCTGGAGTGAAATTTTTTAGACAACCCATTTGCAATATATTTATTGACACATTTAATTGATAATAAAATAGTTTTCCAAATCTTTGTATAACGGATCTTAGGCTACAAGCTCATCGCCAAAGTATCAACTGGTTTCATCCACGGTTCGAAAGTTCTAGAATTGCAAACATTTATTTGCCCCCAAAAATCTATTGCTACTCAACTGGGTTTCAATACAACCTTAGGATCACACGGTGTGGGAATGTGTACCTAGTATTAAATATATGAGATTAATGGGCGAATACTCAAAAGCCACTCAATTGAAGTCACGCTTAAATTATTGCCATCTCTTACAAATGAGTAATGTCAAACAGAGGCAGAGCAATTTGAAGTGGCGCTCAAATTTTAATGACTTTTGAGTATTTCTGCCTAAGGTCCATATGCCGATTTCTTATCAGTGATATTAGACTCAAGCATAGATTTTTGTATCTCTACTCAAATCTATGCTTGAGTAATGATTTTTTTATCAGCATCAGCGGGCCCTAGGCTGAAATACTCAAAAGTCATTCAAATTTGAACACCACTTAAAGTTGTTCTGCCTCTTTTTGACATTATTCATTTGTAAGAGATGGCAATAATTTAAGTGGGACTTAAATTGAGTGGGGTTTGAGTGGCTTTTGAGTATTCGCCCACTAGGCTCGTAGATCTCTACCAGTATCGTGTCAGTCTGAAGCCGATAACGGAGTAGGACACAACTAAAACCCATTACTCTACATCTTAATCTTTACCACAATACATGTTAACAGTGAAAGCTACCAATTAAACTAACTGTGTACAAAGGAAATTAAAGGCCAACATTATCTTACCGAGAACCTCATTTACCAACCTTGATGAATCGTTAGCAGTATTACTTGTTTTTTTTTTCAACCTCACTTCCTTTCGGCTGTTAAAATCTGTGTGAACTTCGCTGCCTGTGTAATTGATGTTTGATTTACTATCGACAATGTAAATAAAACGGAAGCTAATGATAAGATATTTATTGCTCTTGCATTGGCGTTCACAAAACTGAACGAAGATTATTGAAATGTTACTGTTAAAAAAATTACTTTGACGTTTAACAAACTGTGCTAGAAGAAAGAATTGAATTTCAGTTTATTCGAGTTTTGTCATTTTTTAAAACAACATTAGAACTTTTATTTTAATAGTTTCTCTTGTGTTATTGTGAGTATTATTGTTTAATTTTGGTGGAATTTTAACCAATAATACTCGAGGTCGTAACATAAACGACGGGGTACCATTGAAAGACAAACCGAAAAAAGGATTAAAAAAAATTCTGGTCTTGGCCAGTCCGTCATTGATTAAAACACAAAATAATTCATTCAATCATTTATGAATGAGTGGCGAATGAATGAACTGCAAATGAATGCGAATCTGTGATGTGAATAGGATAGCGGCTCCACAAAGCAGAGACACGATGAATTCAGTCGACCATTGTGTGGACAGTTTAGAATAAGACCTAGTTTCTTGAAATACGATGCTCGTTATTTCACGGCCGTAATTTTATAAGGCTTTGATCTAAGAACAGATACAAAAGCAATAGATTACTGTACAAAAATCGCGCCGAATCAAAATAACAGCTCGGTGCTTATAACCTATTTTTTTACCGACGTAAAATAAATAAAGTTCTCAATTGACTGTGTAGGTAGGTATATATTTAAGCGACTGTTGAAATTGTTTACTTCCGCCTGGATTTTTTTACTTGTTCTTATTGCGTTTTCTTTCTATCTTTAAGAGTAAAGAACAATACTATTACCGTAAATTAAAAAAAGGATTTCTGTTTTTTATATTACTTTACATATTATTTTTCATATTTCATTTGGACTATAATATTATTCACGGGAAACTTGGATGTAAGGAAGGTGAAGGGGAAGGCTCTTAGAATCGTCCTCTGTGCAAATCTATGTCTAGGAAAGGGCTGTATGATTATGATGATGATAAGAACAAGAAACTGATTTTTTTTCTCTTATGTTCTCTTCTATTATTTTTTATGTTTTGTGTTAACCTTCACGGTAATAAATAAGGGTCATGTCGGCGAGAGGTTAGAAGGTTTCCGACAAACTACAGGGTTATTAAATTAAAATTAAAATGTTAGTTAAATGAGATCGATTTCTGACAGAGTGCGAGCGGTTATAAAGAGGACTTTACACTCTAGTTTCGATTTATTGAACTGACATTCGTATCGATTCGGTTGTTGCCTTTTTCTAAACTAACCTAATTTGACAGCTCTCAAATTATAGCCGTCCTTGTCGTTTCAGTTTATGAGAAAGGGACGGCAACATTTTTAGTGCTGTCAAATTAGGTTAGTTTAGAAAAATGCAACAAGCGAATCGATACCATTATTTAAATATTTAAAAAATGTAGTAAAAATATTAAAGTCATCATCAGTAGAGTTTTTATATTACAAGCTTGGCTTTTGGGCTAGAGGGCGTGATGTGAAAATGTCCATAAAATGTTTGTGTTATTTATTAAATTTGGACAAACAGTGCTATATTTTGTTACGCTTAATTTTACTTATAAATTGATAAATAAATGGAATGAAAATTATCTAACCTTACCCACCCTTAGCAATTAAACAAATAACACCAATAATTTTAATTTGGTTGCTTGTCACATGTTTAAACAGAATTCTAATTCATTAACTTTATATAAATATCTACTCGAATATTTGGTTAGTATAAAGTCCACGAGTGTGCAGACTTCCTAACCCGAATTAGACTAATCTTAACCCGTGCGTGGCCAAAGCAGTTTTGTGAATGAAGCGGCCGTAAGAGGCCTTAATTGGCCCTCGGGCTATTACAGAGGTAGATAACCCTTCAATCGCTACAAAATTACTCAAAACCTCCGATTATGGATGCTTAAATTAGGCAAAAAAAAACAAACAAATTTCCCGAAACTTACGATAGTTTGAATCTCTAGGTGTGAGAGGAAATAAGATTCAGAAAATATTTTCTTAGTGACAACTTGGACAAAAATGCTTTGTATGTTTGTATATTTGTTCTTCGAAATCTTTTGCACCGCTTATCCGATCTTCACAGAATTTGGTAGGTATACGGATAGTACCCTTAAGTTTTACTGTTTTGTTAAATGAAGTAAATCGGTCATGGGGTCGTGAAGTTATGAAGGTACAAAGAGAGTAAAAAAGTCGTACAAAAATATCAAGTGGGGTGTCATATGATAGGGTTTTGTATAGACATTCCAAAACCGTTTTTG
This sequence comes from Eulithis testata, assembly GCA_947507515.1. NCBI lineage: Eukaryota > Metazoa > Arthropoda > Insecta > Lepidoptera > Geometridae > Eulithis > Eulithis testata. The sequence goes on along the minus strand of OX382207.1, from coordinate 9,865,554 downwards.
TTTTGATTTTAGGTCTAATAGTTTTTGAGTTGTTGTAAAAATTATAAAATTGGAAAACCCAGTATAACGTGACCTAACATTCCTTGGAGTTTCAATGATTTTGTAGTTCAAGTAAGACTGGTACTTAGCTAGACGGCGATTTCGATGCAATTTACAAAGTTTATTGCAAACATTGGTCAATAAAAATTGTTTGGGTTTTATTAACCTCCGACCATCACGAGATCTCAGTTCGAGCCGAACTACTAGTTATTCAGCAACAAAGCTTATAGCTTGCTTCTGAGCTGCTAAAACTTGGTCAACTTAGTTTAGCAATATTTAGCGCGGTCAAGCTGTCGTAGAAAAAAACCTACACTTCTATTGCGCAAAAGGAGTTGTGAATTTATGGAAATGGAAGGTAAATATAGTATTATGGAATATTCATAATTTATTTTTATTAATGTTTCCATCTCAAAATGCATTTACTTAAAAAAATCATTGCTGATAAAATACTTATATACCTTTTTTTTTATAATACAATAATACTTATGATACATAGGAACACCTAGACACAGAACAAACATCTATTATATAAATTATAATATATTAATACTTCGATTGTAATAAGTTCGTCTGAAAAATAGAAGGAATCCAATTAGTGTCTGACCGTATATAGGATACAAAACGTGTTTTATCTAAACTCCATAAAAGTATATTTATTTCCTACACACAGAATGTTTGCATGTCACAAAGTTTGTACACGAGTGATTGAGGGCTTGTTTTGAAACGAACAGTAACTAAACTTAGGATGGTGGAACTTTTGCATAAAAATAGCTTTATACATTGTCAAATAGGTTGATTTTACTACCGTGCGTCAGATAAAAAAAAAACAATTTTAAAAGAAGCGACAGAAAATGACACATGACACATCCGGAAGGTATGACACACGCGACCCCGATGTCCCCCTTCGTCAATCAGGGGTTAAAATAAAAGTCAAAAAGCACTAAAAAAGCAGCTCGTACGAACTATAGGTTAATTGGTATAAACTGATTTTTAGTTCTTCTAAAGTCAAAGTCAAAGTCAAAAATCTTTTATTCAATAAAATCTCACTGATCACTTTGAATCGTCATTACGTTTTGCATGATTAGGTATGATTACATTTTTTTTTATTGGATGAGTTGGAGCTAGTTCGTCCCAAGCTTGTTTGTCTTCTAAATAATCAGATATTTTATAGTATGCTTTTAAAAGAAGTCTCTGTTTTATTACGTTTTTGAACTTGCCAATCGACAACTGAGACACATCACTTGGGATTTTGTTAAAGAAGCGTACACATTGCCCTTTGAAAGATTTACTAATTTTTGTGAGCCTAGTGGTGGGAACAGCGAGTTTGTCTTTATTTCTAGTGTTAATTATGATTATCACTTTTTTTGTGGAATAGATTGATATTTTTTGGAACATACAATAAGTTTTCATAGATGTACTGGCAAGTTACTGTCATTATATTTATTTCCTTAAACTTATTTCTTAGTGATTCTCTGGGACCCATGTTATAAATTGCACGAATAAAAATAGGTGTCATCAGTAAAATAGGTGTCATCAGTATTGGTGCTGATATCGACGTGCGATATCAGCACCTGATATTGTTGGCTGATATCGGCGGCGGCCTGCGGTCGCCATGATTGATGTCGATATCAGTGACGAAAACAATAAAATCTGCGACCAACAATATCGTGTTCTGATATCGTTGGATCGTATCAGATCGATATCTTTATCAGATAATGTAAAAGCTCCCAACCTTAACTCGGGATTTAATCACTAACCCTGGTAGACGCGTAGACGTAAGTGGGGTTAGTGACCAACACCCCACACGTACCTGCGTACTATTTAATATGCAAGGCAGTATATACTACATGAATAGAATTTTTAACTTTATCGGTGGACCTAGTAACGAATAGACCGGGCTACCCACACTAATTTTAGTTCAGGGTATTTTGCTAATGATGTAACCGAACTCAAGATGTTGCAGTAAAATGTATATAGATTGGTTTTTTTTTATTGATATTTATAGAATTTTACAGTCTCACTCAGAAATGTAAGACAAAAAATTAACACTTACTCTATTGATATTTCATAATCGATTGAGTAATCCAAAATCTCGCATCAAAATCGTACAGAAATTTATTTCGTTGTTGACCATCTGCTTATGTGTTATATTAGAACCTATGTTTAGAAATGAATAAATGAATATAAATTTTTAACAATAATCACTTAAAAAGCACTACAGACGACTTTCTCGATAGTTCCTAAAATGCCTCTGTTTTCGTTGGCTACACTACGTCAGACGTGTGCCGTCTCGCACACATTCTGCGTACGCATCGATGACGTACGTGCATCTCTTTAGAACAAGCGTGTGCTCGGCGTTAATTCGTAGAGTAGGGAAAGGTAGAGCACTCTAGAAAAAAGCTTTAAGAAAAAAAAAATAAGCATTTACTTAAAGCTTTTTTCTAAACGCTTATTTATTTATTTTTTGGTAAATTGGTGATCTATTTATAGTAAAAGAGGTGTGACTTATTTAAGTGTAAATTCTCTTAATTCGTTTGTGCATTTCACAAATCACTCTGTATAAATAAAAATGTATGAATTTCAAGACAAAACGAGTATTTTCTTCAACTTTAACAAGAAGTTTATCAAAATATTTTTCCCAGATGGGAATCGAACTTACAACGCACATTTCATTTATTTATTCAATAACAATTATTTCAAACCGTAGGTAATCGTTGTCGTACAGCGCAGAAAATTTGTCTTAGATGGGAATCGAACTCACAACATCAGAAAGCAGAGCTTACCAACTGAGCTGTGAGTATTCCGAAGTCTAAATGCATGATTTACCAGTTAGCCCACTTGATTGAAAAATAGACGTCCGTTTTAATTTCTCCGTCGATTAGGGCGTGGCCCGCCCGATCCAGATCGATGTTCAAACCAGAATTAGTTATTGTTTTTTCTCGGTGATACTGTAATGAGAGTAATTGCTGTGTAGATGAGATTTTATGAGGATAATGGTGTAACTTTTTACTGGAATCAAGTGCTAGTGATGGCACCATATAGTTGTTATTATATTAAGCTCTGTATCATCTCTATTAGAAAGAAAACTCTGACGATCTGAGCATAAGAGGCTTCTCCACTAGAACTATGGAGGTGTTTGATATCTGCCAATGTATGTGTTTGACATCCATACATTGGCAGATTTCAAACACATCAGCAACGTAGCTTATACCGCGTGCACACTATGCCCGTGCCGCTGCCGGCATTAATACCGCGGACTTATTGCCACAGCAAAATCGCCTTTATTCTCACTAAGGAGCTAGGGCATGAACTTGGCGATGTTGCTGTGGCAATAAGTCCGGAATTATTGCCGGCAGCGGCATGGGCATAGTGTGCACGCGGTATAAAAATAAAGGCATTGTTGCTGTGGCAATAAGTCCGGAATTATTGCCGGCAGCGGCCTGGGCATAGTGTGCACGCGGTATAAAAATAAAGGCAATGTTGCTGTGGCAATAAGTCCGGAATTATTGCCGGCAGTGGCATAGGCATAGTGTGCACGCGGTATAAAAATAAAGGCAATGTTGCTGTGGCAATAAGTCCGGAATTATTGCCGGCAGCGGCATGGGCATAGTGTGCACGCGGTATAAGAATAAAGGCGATGTTGCTGTGGCAATAAGTCCGGAATTAATCGCGGCAATAATGCCGGTAGCGGCATGAGCATAGTGTGAACGCGGTATTAGCTTAGCTCTGGGGTAAAATCACCCTAAGGCTCTAGTTCTCTCTGCATCCTCTAGGAACTCTGCATTGCCACTATTTCGTTTTATTTTTCTTCATCACTTTTAGACTCTATTTACAAGTATCATAACCTAGTACATTCCTAAGTTTAATATAAATTTTATTCTATGTTTCCTTATTGTGCGCTACCTTATATTTATACTAATCTACAAACGCAGGTTAGCTGGTAGAAAATGGTTACTAGCATTAAGCTCGCCTTTGTATACGACATATTTTGTGTAAGTACAATAAAGGATTCTCTATCTATCTATCACTAGCCCAAACGCATTTATTCAACACATTCATTTAAAAGTATTTTTAACACATTCATTAATTTTGCAAGAATAAACTCTACGGAACTACTTTCTGTAGAGTAAATGTTACTGCTTACTTAGGACTTCGGTAACCCAATCAGGAACTTGTAGCGAAAAGGTTATTTTCTTAACACAGAACTTGAACGCGTGTAGTCACACTACTTTTGTACAAAAACTACATAATATTATTTGGCAATGATTGTGGTCCTAAAAGAATAGGCTAGGCTTAGACCCTGCTGATTTACTCCTCAAGCACTGATCTGGACTCAAACATAGATTTTTCTATGAAAATTTTTGTTCAAATCAAAGCTTGAGTAACGATTTCTCATAGACCAAATATTATACGTCACTTCCTTTTTAAACCGACTTTAAAAATAACAAGGTAAGGTGCATTGGGGTAATTGCGAAAATGGGTATATTCCGAAAATCCATAAAATCTAGTAACATAATGCGATATGTTCCTGTTGGCACGAGGATATATAGGACTGTCACGGCGATGCCAATCAAAACGGCGTCTAGACCAATGTTGCCAACAGGAAAATATCGCATTATGTTACTAGATTTTATGGATTTTCGGAATATACCCATTTTCGCAATTACCCCAATGCACCTTATATATTTTGAAATTCACTGCATCTATGTACTCTTTTAGTACCTACCTACGTAGATTTTGTTGCTTTTTGCGACTTTGATATCAGTGCGGCCTAGATGACGTATTGTGAATTTGTGACCGCCATTAAGATATCTATGCTTTGATAAAGCCGCTTAATTTTTGCTGTTTAAGTAAGTTTTTGATCACATTTACACAGCCAAACAACAACAGCAAAACATCCATCCCAATTGCAACAGATAATCCAAATAATAAGACTATTTTATATAACACCTGCTCGTCAATGGCATATTATGTGTCATGCAAACTCAACTTAAAGCAAGTCATTTGTGTCCTATGGTCTAGCCGGGTCATTATAAATGTACTGAATTTCATAATCCCCTAGGGAATTATGACATTTGAATTTGGAATGCAATCAACATTGAATATACGAGCTCCTTGCAATCCATGACCAAACGTCAAAATTAGAATATAAACTTTTCATAGAGCCCTACACCAAGAAGAATTTGCCACTACAAAAAAAAACAAATAGAACGAAAAGGCGCTAAACTGCAAATCTTTGTGTTATTTTGTAACAAAATAGCGTATTTTAACAAAAATGACAACTGACAGTGACGAAAGTGATGTGATACCGGAATACATACAATCTGAAGCAACTGATATCATTGGAAACTTGCTTCCTGAAAGATCTAAGGAAGCGTATATGAGAGCCTACAACGATTTCAACAATAATATAACTTTGTCTTTTCACAATTAGTCCAACGTCTCTAACATTAACTTTTACTTTTAATTTTCTATATTTGTCTTCTTTCCTTATTGAAAAATTAATAAAGTAAGTACTTTCTTTTTAATTGTATTATGTTTTATTACCTCGCAGTGTTTATATAAAGTAGAGTATGCATTTTGGGAATAAAGCAGTGTATTTGTCTCATAATACATTGCTTTATCCCCTTATTGCATAATCTACTATTACATAACACAGTCCCATCGTCACATGTCCCATCGTCACATTTGACAGGCGTCATGGCTCAGTCGGTAGTAGCTCTGCCTTCCGTGCTGTGGGTCGTGGGTTCGATTCCCACCGAGAACAAACATTTGTGTGTGTCAAACATAGATGTTTGTTCTGCGTCTGGGTGTTACTATGTATAATAAGTATGTATTTACAAAAAAAAATGTATATATGTATTCTATCAGCCATCTAGTACCCATAGTACAAGCTTTGCTTAGTTTGGGACTAGAAGGCGTTGTGTTAAATGTCCGTGAATATTTATTATTATTATTTATGTTTTCTAAATGAAACAGGAACCGCTCAAGTCGCACCCGCTCCGAACATGTGTACTACCAACATCCCTTATCACTTGGTTCCCACACAAACTGATCAAAAAAACTTACCAAAGTTAAAAACACTCATAAACACAGCAATCCAGAGGGCGCTTTGATTTATCACTTTTAATCTGTACTTCTTTATTGTATTACTGTTCTCTTCTTGTACAGAATTCTTGATAGTCTTGACTGTTATTTACTTTTTTTAAATACAGACAAATTAATCTGGGCTTAGAAGGGTGATGAATTTACACGATTACAAGCTAAAATCGTGACTCTAGCATCATTTGAATAAATCTATTGTGGCTAGGCGATTATGAAAAGCTTATTTCAGTTTTGCACTGAAATCCAAGCTTGAAACTTCGGGTTTTTAAATATTTTAGTTATTTATTTACACATCAAAACCGTAGCAGTGACGTCAAGCCTTGTTGAAAACGGTTCCTATTTAAATGTTCAATCACTTGAAGTTTCGAATCACGGCGCGTTCGCGGAACGCGTGCGTGCGCATCGCCCGGTGTGTCTACACTGGATTATTTTATTTGGTGGCATGCGCAGGAGTCTATCCGCCATAAAAATCAGCGTGACATGGTATATAACACTTTAGCTTCCTGATTATAGGGTCTGAGATAAGAAAATATTGCTTGCTAATGTGTGGTACAAAAAAAGCAAATGGAGTAATATCTGTAGTTGTGATGAAGGGGAATCCATAAACACCATAAGGGTTTAAAATAAATACCAAGAGATCTTATGAGGATGTCTACCGTTCAATAACGTTGCAACCACTTGTCCGATTTGGATGAAACTTGGAATGTAAAAAGTTCGTAACCAGGATTAACACATAGGCTGCTTTATATCCAGGAAAATCAACTCAAACGGGCCGCAGACGAAGTCACGCGCGGAAGCTAGTAATATTGAGTGAAACTTTCGAGGGTGGTGCTGTTTATCCATGGTCAAGGCTTCTTGGAACATTGTTTCGGTATTAAAATACAATTACTGGAAGTCTATTGATGGCGGTGACCTAGGATTTTATGGGGATATAAAAGTTTAACTACTTACCAAGGATTAGGTTACATCGTACGCGTTTTAAGTAAACAATGGTGTCAATTCTGTTGTTGCATTTTTTGAAACAAATGTCTGTGTCGTTTATAGTAACAACTTTAGTGCTGCCAAATTAGTTTAGTTTAGAAAATAAAATAATTGTTTTGTGAATAAAATAAGGGTATCACTTAGGTAGTATATATAGCTATTTTTTCTTTATTTTGAAAGACATCAACTGCTTGGAGTTTATTAAGGGATAAATAAGGTTGTGAATATTTTTTTATGCTGTGGTCAGGCAAGGCTTACCGCCCACCTAATGGTAAGTGGATACCTTTATTTAAATAGAAAAAAATAGAAAAAATAAAGAGGACTACCTACTATAGTTTTTCATTATCTGAGTTGAGGTTATACTAGAAAAAAAACTTAAAATATAAAAGACCACGAATGTTTATCTCAAGAGTGAAAACTAATGTAAGAAAATCACCAAGCTTAGAGGTAGAATGTATAATTCTAACAACTGCGAATATTTTAGCTATCTCGACCTCCAGACCGAACATTACCGCATAGTGTTCTGAGTATAATCTGTGTTTCCAACTTTACCACGAAAACGTGCTGGATTAGCTGAAATATAAGATTCACCTGACAGCACTGCGCGACTGAATACCTACTATTATTATACTCTATTTATTAAATGACCTCAGTACTATGTAGGAATCAATTAATGGTAGATAAGTAAGCCAAGGGCTGTAAGGCATCAATTGCAGCCCGAGATATTTACTATAGTTCGAGGGTGCAATTGATGCTTACACCCGAGCTAAATACTCTGCTTTACATCTTGATTGTGAGGTAAGTAGAAAAAAACCGGCATTACAAGAATAAAATATTGTTAATTGCTGCTTCAGCTTCCATTTTCATTGAATCGGGAGTGCATCTTATATCTTCATCACTTGCAGAACTCATGTTTTTTTCCTAATTAGCACGTAATTATAAAAAAATGCCAAAAACAAACAATATTTAAAGTAAAAGTTTTCTATTTCTTACTGTGTTGTACCTGTGTTGTGTTGTGTGCCAAATAAATATTTCTCTATCTCTATCTCTCTCTCTATCTCTATTTCCGCCTTTTCTCATCTTTTTTTTTTAATTTTTTTTCAATAACGAAATTGAGCTTCGCCGTTCGATATTTAAAATTGATGACTATTATACTCATACGAAGACAAGGCTGAACAGCGAAGCGACCTCTTTTGTCATTGGGCTTAATGCATGATGTCTATTGCCAGTATGATGGTTAGATGTACGCGAACTTTTTGAAAGAGTGAAGTGTTTTTTTTAAATTACTTACCGCCCTAGGGCTGTTCTAGCTACATTATTACCCGAGAGCGCTAATTGGTCACCTACAAGCCCCATTTGGGGGTAATAAAGACCTACTTACCGAATATGAGAGATGTAAAATTAGTTTAATATAGTCAAGAAACGAATATTTTATTACCTTCATTCTTAAAATAACATTGATTTAAACTTACTTGTACCAAGCAAAACAGCGAATGTTTTTCTGGTCGATTCTGTTGTTGCATTTTTCTACTGTATAATTTATTTTATGGTTGTTTAGTTTCTTTAACGTAATTTGACAGCGCTAAAATCATAACCGTCATAAGTTAATTAGATGGCAATATCTTTAGAGCTGTCACATTAAAATAGTTTAGAAAAATGAAACAACAGAATCAACTGCAGTATCTACTAACTACCTACAGTATCTGTATGTATGGCTGTGTTGCTTCTCTAGCGTAGTATACACTTTTTAGCGTAGTATATTGTATTTTCATAATTTGAAATAGATTTTCTGCAACACGGTTGAGTGTTCTGTTGGCTGCATACAGCGCAGTGTACTCAAAATGTCACAGATCTTTATCTACCAATTTACGTAGCAATTCCTCGGAATTTGGCTAGATATATCGTATAGTTATGAGCTGGCAACAATAGTTTATTATTCCGGACGTTACACTCCATATCCTGTACACAGTGGTGCGAGACGACGAAAAAGTACTCGCAGATTGACTTTGATAATAATAATTACTTAGAAGACAAGCTCAGTTTTACATAGTATTTATCTTTTTTTTTGTTTTTATCTTTACTATAAATAAATAAAAAAATAATAATAATATTATATAATCTGTGGTTTTATTGACCTCGATCGGTTTATTTTGAACAATATTTTTATAACAAAATCACAGTCAAATGTATTATCATTGGAGTCAGTTTCTATTGAATATACTTAGTTTGACTTGTTGGCCTCTCCCAGTTGGAAGTAGCTCTAAGCTACCTTGCGCTTTGAGCTGCAAGTTCGATTCCAGTATTTGTGTGACAAATAAAAAACATAGAATGCTTGTTGTAGTTTGAAAATAATTTAGAGGCTTCTAGTCTAAAAGCCTCTATAACTTCTATAGTAGGTGCCAAATAACACTGCAATACAGGTCATTCACCCACCTTCAAAACGATGTCGCAAAATCCAATTTATGAATGGCTAATTCTGTCGCTTTCCATACAAACCAGTCGCTAAGACGGTAATCGCTCGAATCTCGTAGTACTGTTTGTTTACCATTAATTGAATTTTGCGACATCGTTTTGAAGGTGGGTGAATGACCTGTATTGCGGTGTTATTTGGCACCTACTATACGAGCGGATTCGTGCGTTGACAGCCTGTTTATAACTTCGGGCGCAGCGTTATGTATCGTATAAAACTGAAAAATTAGCTATTCAGTGGGCATTTTGTAAAAAAAACTGAAATTCCTAGTGATGGGGATTTCTTAGTGCGGGCTTTCTGGAATATATCTATCCAAGGGTTAAAGGGGTAGTCATCATCAAGCCCAAGCACCCAAACGCATTTGTAATAGTACATTGTTCACCGAGAGGAGAAAGTGACCGATTACCGTCGAGGGTGTCGTTTAAAACACCCGAGATCGGGAATCGCACTTTCTCTCGAGTGATACATAGTGCTTTATACTACACCTACGAGGAAAATAAAAAACTAAAACTGAATCCTCAAACAACACACAAATTGAAAATGGCGTCTGCAATTTTCACATGTTCTTTTTTCAAATTGTTTATCCTGCCGCCACAGGGTCGCACTGCCAGCCCGACACCATCCAACACACAGCTAGTGGCCAGTGTCATTTTGCGAACTTGGAGATAAAAACTCACTGTAAAAACTTTTTGGCTTTTGATATTTAGGTTACCGGCGCATAGTCTTACCCAAAATTAAAAAAGAAAAAGCATACACTTTTCTCTCCCGCTCAGATGCCTTTTCTCCCCGCATATTTGTTCGATATGCAATGACGTACTTTCTACCGTAAATTTGATAAAGTATCAAGGTACTTTCCAAGCAGGTGTAGTATAAACATTATTACTCGTCAATACAATGACTGATAGGGCTGACAACGATAGTCAGCTTTTTGTCCGCAATGACGTCACAAACGGCCTATTGTTCTATTCCTGCTTTCATTAGAAATGGATGAAAACAGTACGCAGACGTAATTAATTGAATTCACAAAGGAAGGCCTTTTGTGGTGTTCTAACCTTAATGAATTGTTATTATGTGAGAGTTATTTTATACTGCCTATGTAGATACCACCGGGCCTAAGATGCGCACCGCGAGATATTTGTCATGTCGTTCTGTCAAAATATAAGCATTTTGTACCAGTTCAGGAACTATTGCATTATCTGTGGTACCTAATGGTGTCAACAAAACGCGCCATAATGTACACTTTTGACACTTCTTAGTCGTCGTACCTCTCTGAGGACGAGATAATAGTCATGCAGAAATAATGTCAAAAGTTGAAAATTCAAAGGCGCGGTTTCTCGACAACATTACCACAGATAATGCAATAGTTACTAAACTGGTGCAAAATGCTTACATTTTGACAGAACCACATGACAAATATCTCGCGGTGCGCACCTTAGGCCCGCACGTGTATCAACCGTTTTAGTATTATTATCTTCTTCGCAGTGCACTCTTGGACTTTTTAAATTAATTTATTCCTCTTGGAAATTTTATGATTTGTTATTCACATTTTATTAGTCTAGAAGACTATGGATTGTACTATGAAGTCGTTAGTATACTTTCACTTGCTACCTACTGGGCCTGATATGCTTGTGCCACTGTAGAACAGATAAAATTAAATGTTGTTATGATTTAGACCAATATGTTTTAGACCAAATGTACCTACTTAAATAATAAATAAATAAATAATAAATATTCTTGGACATTACACACAACGCTTTCTAGTCCCAAACTAAGCAGAGCTTGTACTATGGAAACTAGATTGCTGATATAATACTTGTATACTTTTTTTTTTGTACATACATACTTAAAATACATAGTAACACCCAGACATAGAACAAACATATATGTTTGCCACACACAAAATAAAGGTTTGTTCTTGATGGGGATCGAACCCACGACCCACAGCACAGAAGGCAGAGCTACTACCGACTGAGCCATGACGCCTGCCACTTAAGAAAAATCATGTTTCTCAGTACGTAATTTATTAAAATTTTATGAGAAATAAATAATCTTAAAACTTATTCATCAGTCTGATGCATGTTCTATGTGTATTAGACACGTCCTCTATTCCCAGTAATTCCTGATCATTTCTTAAAAAAAAATGTATTGAATAGACCATGAAACCGACGATAGAACAAGACGGTCTAGAAGACACTTTCTCTTATCTTGAAGCCATTCAGATAATAGTGATCAGGAAAGTCAGACGCCGGTAATGTGTTCCATACTCTGACACGATCAGAGTCTGCACAAACATCTGAATTTTCACATTTATAGTGCTACTAAAAGGGGGAAAAGAAGTGGGATGGGATACCACACAGCTGAAATTCCATCCAACTTCGATATAACAGATGCAAATGAACGCGTCCTTTGTGACGGAGCGAGAGAAGCGTACCGCTTGTATTTCAGATTATTGCCTTTTCAAGTCGTGTTTACGTCACGGATGACGTCACAAAGCTGAGCCACCTCCCCGTCACTCTGTACTGGCGAACTGATTTAATCACCTATGAATTTTAGAGAGCACAGTTTCTAATTATCCATGGTATGGCAATAATGCAAAAGAGAAATAGCGTAGTAGACCCGTCCGATCTAAATATGAACGCCATAATTATACTTAGTCAAAGTAAAATGTTACTTACCGTTATACATACAAGGATCAATTTAAAACCATCCAGCTGTGCACCCGTTGTAATGATATTGAGATGCGCTGCGATTGATATTTTGTATGAAAACCCGATAAGCGTCTCGAGGGGTATCTTTGAAAACGTTCTCAAACAATTACAAAAGGGAGCGGAGGCCTATGCCCAGCTGTGGGCGCATGTGGGCTAAATAGATAGATTTAGAAACTTAGCATGCCACTCACAGTCGAGTACCTAAACGTTAAAAATGTGAAACTCCCGTAGTAATAAAAAAATGTAAATTGAGCTTTTGCAACATAACAAGGAAACAAACATGGGGAAGGAGTAAACGTGATGCTAGAGGTACATTTATTAAAACGGTTCATCCCGCTTCCTTATAGCGCGATCACACTATGCCGAAGTGGGCAGGGACTTGGGCAGAGACTTGGGCAGGGAAGTGGCGTGAACACGAACATGCCGCTGTCCCGTCTCCCTGCCCAAGTTCATGCCCTAGCTCCGTGAGAATAAAGGCGATGTTGCTGCGGCAATCATTCCGGAAATAATCATCTTGAATGATGCCGACTTCCCTGCCCAAGTCCCTGCCGAATGCCGCGATTAATTCAGGAATGATGCCCACTTCCCTGCTCAAGTCTCTGCCCACTTCGGCATAGTGTGATCGCGCTATTAAACTTGGTATCTTTGTATGACGGACTCAAAATTACGGCAGCAGCGATTGCCCTATGGTTGGCAGAGGCACCCTAAAACAATTATTTCTTTCATTTACTGAGAATTCTGACGGTTAATGATTCTCAAGGACACCTGTGTGAAATTTTAGTTCTTTTAATGAAAATAGATAACTTTTAACGGTAACAGCTTTACCTATAGATTTTACAAACTCTCATAAACATAAACCAACAGCCCGTACACATGTGCAAAGAAGCACTAAAACCAAACAACACTTCTCTCCCAACTCTATAACGACCTCTGTACCCTTGAATATAAGAATAGTAATCGCGTGGCAAACTTTTTTAATATAAACTTTTGCGTTGCACATAGAGTTACCATTTTGGAAGATTTTCGACAAAAAGCCGGGTATTGTAGAAAGTCCGGACACTAAGTCAGCACAGCTAGTCATTAGGTACCTTACCTATATATAAAATAATAAATAATAAATATTCACGGACACTTAACACAACGCCTTCTAGTCCCAAACTAAGCAAAGCTTGTACGATGGGAACTAGATGGCTGATAGAATACATACATACATTTTTTTTTTATAAATACATACTTATAATACATAAAACACCCAGACACAGACACACAAATTCATTTCCAACTCATCCAATAAAAAAAAAATGTAGTCATACCTAATCATACAAAACGTAATGACGATTCGAAGTGATCAGTGAGATTTTATTGAATAAAAGATTTTTGACTTTGACTTTGATTTAATGTAAAGCTCATAAATACCCTCTGGTCTCTGATAAAATTACAGCGACAGTGAAAACTGACGTAGGAAAATCCGAACAAATGAAAAGAAAGGCCGAAAAGCCGGAAAATAATGTCCGGTCAAATCTGTACAAAGGATGGTAACCCTAGTTGCACATGGCCTGACAGGATGACCTAAGTTTTTTGTGTTTTTTTTTAAGTTCCGCTTTTGTTAAAAAATCGGAAGTTGCTGGGGTCAGTTCACAGCACTATCCTTTTGTTTTTTTTTATGTAGTTTCCGTACAAAACAGTACTATTTCGCGTTGTATTTTTTTACTTTATTGCAACTTCACATGTTATGTGTGGTCGAAATAGAGAGCCAAGAATCGCTAGAGAATACACTGTTAATTAATATGTATGGAAATGACATTTCTGAAAAAAAGGTCACGTGACTAGCTCATAATTTTGAGGTTTTTAAAGTTATACCTACTTCTAATGCGACTTCCAACAACGTTGCGTTCCGCGGTTGACATAGTCTAATACGCTAATACGCTACAAATGCTACAATTAAATATAGATGGCAGTGTTCAGCAATTCAGCATTTGACCGCCCGTGTTTTTGAAGATAAACGACTTCCAACTGACAGCGGGAGGAATAGAAAGAGACTGTAATACGCTACAATCAAAATATAATAGATGGCAGTGTTCATGCAACTCTTTACTTTTTGTTTTGAAGTGAAAATTTAGTACTGCATATTGGTTAAGTACATAAAAATAAATACTAAATTAATTTCACATTAAACACAGAGCGAGAGTGAATGCGTGGCACTCGAAGTACAACTTCTCCCGCGCGTAGAGACTCCACGCACAGGTTTTTTTTATTATTAGATCTTGTTTACCATGGAACTTACTAGATTCTGGTGCGAAAATAGATCCTAAAACCACACGCCAAAGTGTTTCTCCATCACTTTAAACCATGAAACCATGGGCGGCCATGACCCACCCCATTAGCAACGGACATAAAAGTAACAACACCATTTTCCGCCCATTAATTGAGTTCTCCAGTTTAAGTTGATTTATAAGAGGTCGTAAAATCACCATTTATCGTTTTGGTGTCCGCTGGTTTAGTAGACCCTCTCACGCGACCTCAAGGCTGTTGGTACCTAGGCGGCAGGTAAGAATACGGGTCATCTATTAGTAGGGACTGCGAGCCTTAGGCCGCTTGTAATAGGAAGGACTATCGCGCAGCCGATCAAAAAGATCGGTATTGGTCACATTTGTTAAGATACCCTATAATGGCGGCCACATACGTAGCGGTATAAATGAACGGTACACCGGAACTGAAGGCTTGTGCAAATATACCGGAGCGTGTGTGTGACAAAACTTCCACAAGTTTCCTGACTTGCACAAGTCTGGTAGGCAGATCAAAACTACGATCTGTATACCTGCGGAAACTAGTTTGTGCAAGTATGCATGAGCGTGTGTGTCGGAACGCTTTCAGTCGCACGCGCGCCAGTGCTTCGGTCGGTTTGTGTGTTTATTTTAGCGCCAAAATGTCTGTCGATTCACGCCGCAGTAATATAGTTAAATTAAAAGAGTTTATAGATTTATACAGGAAGTTACCATGTCTATGGCAAATAAAAAGTAAAGAATACCAGCACCAAACCAACAATAGCCAAAACGTCATCATTTGTGGGTGCCGGTGGCATATTTCACAAAATACTTATTGCACAACACGACTTCTTCGGTTTGTCACAGGCGCAGAACTGAGACTGTACAGGCCTACTTGAATCGTGTGTGGTCACTATGGACGTTAGGTATACTTGCACAAGCCTTCAGTTCCGGTATACCGTTCAGCGGGCCTAAGATGCGCACCGCGAGATATTTGTCATGTCGTTCTGTCAAAATGTAAGCATTTTGTACCAGTTTAGGAACTATTGCATTATCTGTGGTAATGTTGTCGAGAAACCGCGCCTTTGAATTTTCAACTTTTGACATTTCTGCATGACTATTATCTCGTCCTCAGAGAGGTACGACGACTAACAAGTGTCAAAAGTGTACATTATGGCGCGTTTTGTCGACACCATTAGGTACCACAGATAATGCAATAGTTCCTAAACTGGTACAAAATGCTTACATTTTGACAGAACGATATGACTAATATCTCGCGGTGCGCATCTTAGGCCGGCAGGTATACCACTACGTGTGTGGCCGCCATAAGAAGCATTGACAGCATCGGTACCCTACAGGCTACATTGCCATTTAGACCTAAACACGATAGGCTCTGCCTTCCGTGCTGTGGGTCGTGGGTTCGATTCCCACTGAAAACAAAAATTTGTGTGTGGCAAACATAGAGATGTTTGTTCGATGTCTAGATGTTACTGTGTATTATAAGTTGTATTTACAAAAAATGTAAGTAAGTAATCAGTAATCTCTTTTTTTTTATGATAAAAGTAATGGATCAAGCTGATAGCTCACCTAATGTTAAGTGGTAACTTCTGCCTATAACAATACATTACCTCACAGAGAAAGTCCAATGAGGACGTGCCCTGTAAGGCAATGCACTGCGTCCATCACTCTGAGACGTAAAGATCTTAAAGTCTCATGTGCCTGTAATCTAGTTCCTATAGTACAAGCTCTGCTTAGTTTGGGACTAGAGGGTGTTGTGTGAAATGTCCAGGGATATTTATTAATTTATTGTTTGGCACTGCATCAACATGAGCTCTTTGTCGTCAGCATGGTAGTTACTAGAATACTGTACGAGTAACAATAACAACACAACTTGTAACACACATTACAAGACCAAATAATGTTATAAACACCGCAATTTTAGCTATAAAATGTTCACTTCTGAACATTGAATAATGATGCCTCTATAGATTTCCAGAGCAAACGCTCCTGCGCGGCAGACCATGGTTCCTAACTACCTTTAGTAAGAAGTCGTCCAACGCTTTTTGATGAGAGCTGAAACAGCATCACAGCGAAACAATGCACGGTCCTTCTAACTTCGGAGCTGAACCAGTACCAGTACCAAAACCAGATCTATCCAGATTTTAAAATCATTGTTCAGGTGTCGGTTACATGGTGATCTATTTCTTTGTTTTGCGAGGGAGCGTTGAACCGAGACGCCAACGCCAGGTGGACATGATTGATGGACCGAACTGCCGATGAAGTCTGAGTAATCTGATACGCACGCACCTTTTGTGAGCATAATGAACAGTCATATTCTACTGATATATTGTTGCTCACTGGTTTATTTGCAAGACAGAGCCACGTACCTAATATTACTTGTTATTTTGCGTTGAAGCGCTCGTGGCGTAGCTTGCTAAATCAATCTTCACTGATTATCGAAGTTAAGCAACGTTCTGCGGTCACTATTTCGACATTTATTTCAGAGCGCTTCGGTTCTTCGGAGGGCACGTTAAGGCCTTAAAGCGGCCTAAAAACTCCGTCACCAGAGTTGGCCATATAACTCGTACGAGCTTGGTTGCTTACCTGTTATTTTACCGCGATAAAATTTCAGCATGAACAAAAACACTGACAGGAAAGCTTCTCAAATCTCAATAAAAGGTCCACAGACTATAAATCAAGGGCTCTGATCCTCGTGAAGGCAATTCTGAAGATGTTCGCTCACGATTTTGTGACAGCTACTTGACCACTTGATAAATTTGATTTCAGGGGGCTACTGTGAAACTGTTAGCGATCGTTGACAACAAAGCAAACTTAGCCCCATTTATTTTTACCACCAACTTTTTGTTGGCAATACAATAGCAAAAAACATACACAGATAAGTAATATACAGTAAATAGTACGTTAGGATATATATAGATGTTCGGGTAAATAGGTAGAGATAAATAGAGTAAGTACATGTTAAACTTATGGCTAATTGGAATGTTGAGTGAATTTGACTAAATTTTAAAAGGTAAGGCGGATTAACCTTATTAATGCCTAATCTAAGGATTAACCTAACCATATTGCAGTAGCATAATCATTACAGTGCCATTTGGGATCACGTTACACTAAGTAGGTAAGTCATAGATAGGAAAAATACGTACTATTTTCGACGTCTTGACATCGAGGTGCAATCGGAACTTTATTTGGACGACTTTTCATTAGAAGAATCTGATTACAGCCTGCAAAAATAACTGGTTCTCTGTCGTTTCTCAGTTGTCCAGTCCGTCAAATATTGTAACTTCTCCACGCCTCCAGTCACTAAATCACCCACGAACGCGACAGATTGACGTGACTGGCATTGCAGTCGCACCAATTAAGCACGCGTTTGCATCATTTATTTACGTGTCGTTTATGGTAGGGCCGTGATGACACCATGGGAAGATAAAGGCGTGAGGATCGACGGAAATTAAAGAGATTTGTGGACACATAACGCATTCGTACGTGTAACTTGGGCAACTCTTTTGATCGAAGTCCACCCGAAGGTTTCATAGACCTTTTGAGTTTTGGTTGGCCTTTGGAAATGCTTGAACCAGCTCTAAAAATCCATCAAACTCCAATCAATCATACTGAGCTTCTTAGCATTTTTTCCTGCATTATTCTCACCATGCTGAAATAACATGACACCACGCTGCAGGAACTTTAGCAGGTTCGGCTGTGAGTTTCGTGTCAGTTTTTCTAGTTTTTAATCTTGACTTTCCACTTGGCGTTTGTACCACAAATATTAGGTGGCTTCGCAATAGGCGCTGGTTCTACCGACCAAAAGCCTAGCAACCTAATCGTGGATTCTAAAGGATCTTCAGGAGGTACAGTACGGCCGGCGGATCTAGACCGGCGTTAAGTTCGTTCGGAACGCTGCGCAGTAGTCACTTTTAGGGTCGAATAGGTGGTTTGTCTCGCCTGTACCTGCGCACAATTTCCGAAAGCGCAACTTCAGACCAGTCTAGATCCGCCGGCCGTAGTGTAACAAGATAATATTTGGGAAAATGCTTGTCCCATACCCGTAGGACCCGCATTGAAGGGATTACTGACCGTGCCTGAGGATTAGAGGACAGCTTTCCAAATTCCTTCCTCAGGTAGGTAAGTAACCAAAACTGAGTTTCATATCTATAGCATCTTCACATAAAATGTCCATAAAAAATGGGTCGACGGCACGAACTGATCGCTAAAAATAACAGTGAAAACCTTTCTCTGGAACGGTCACGTAAACACTTTACGACTGCTAGACCTTCGTGCTCTTATTCATCAACAATGTTGGAGATTCTATCCAGGGCATACTATAAATACATACAGAATAACACTTCATTCATTCATTCGTCGTGTAAAAGTTCATTCTCTATTTCATTCCATATAGTCTAAAATCGACTAAAATACAACCCTGGGAGCTATTTGAGTGGAATTACGAGTTGGTATCGTATCAAGGAGAAGGTTGATGGCTCGAATCTTATATTATATTACTGGACTGATAAAAATTTGTGGGATGTTTTAAAAATCTTTGTGTATTTTAAATCCAGGCCTATTTCACGCTTATTAATAAGGCCTACAGGATTTACGACTGCAGTTTAGGTATACATCAAACTGGCAATAGAACCACAGGTGGCAAAGTGGGTTGTTTAGTGAAAGTATTTGAAAAAAATAATAGTTGTGACTAGAGTTTGCTTATGGTTAACCGCTTATGACTCATTTTTACCAACTTTAATTAAAAAAAGAAGAGGTTCTCAATTCGATTGTATATTTTTTTAGGACAATTTGCTAGGAATCGTAAAAGGTCGAAATTCCTTGAGCCTTGAGAATAAGGGCAGGCGTCCAAACTAGCGAAAACGATTATAGCTAAATTTCCCCCAGACTATCATAATCATTAATCTTTACACCAGCAACCGGTGAGCATTATCAAAAGTTACTTTTGGCAGGTGCACTTCTGTCAAAAATCGATACTCACAGAATTAAGTATCGATGGGTTGATCTTATTATAATGTATAGGCGACCAAGAAATTGGTTTACCACTTTTGATGACATCTCCCAGTAACATAATTATTCGCTAAGGAGTTTAAATAAACAGGAATGACAGATTCTGACGTAGCAGTTATTAATCTGTCAAGCGAAAATAGCCCTTGATGTTTTGTACGTGCAAATGATATTCAGCCTTAGAGTGGTAAACCAATTTCTTGTTCGCCTATACTTACACTTAGTGACCAACGTTAGGCTGCGTTTCACTACTTACGGAAATGTGCAGTGCATGCGAGAAAAAAATACACCTATTAGTAAATTTTTTCTCGCACCTTTTTCCGATTTTTTTTGTACCTGGTATTTTTGTTTCGTTTGATAATGCTCGTATAGTCGTCCAACGACACCCAGCATTTTGCTCGTGATCAAACTCGATTATTCATTATGATATGTTTAATAACATTTAGAGGGAAGTTTTTAAAATAACTTCCCGTTCGTCCCACCAACACGCTCAGTGGGGTGAAAGAGAATAAAACAATACTTATTGTTTGATTTCCCATTCGCCCCACAACAAAAAACCCTGTCAAAAGTATTTATATACATGATATCTACACTGTTTTTTTAGTCCAATAGGGAGATGGCCCATTGGGGTCAAGCCCCAAGCTCAGTGGGGTTCCTTAACGAACACCGGAAGCCTTTAAAATATGATTCCTATTTCTTAGGCGACGCTAAAAGATTTTGCGTATGTCCTCGTGTTACCTTTTATACTTAAAAGAATCTTTTATATGGAACTTATGGAAACTGTGTCATATTTTTACGAGCTCGTTAATTGTTTCTTTCGATGGAGATAACTTTTAATGATCTCTGAGAGGTGTTCTTTTAATAAAGTCTAGTGAAAATATAGTTTGGATTTTGTTGGGATGTGATAAAAGTAACTGCAATTTTAATCCAAACCAAATCCCAATCATATTTTTGTAAGACTTTATTAATGCTAAACCATTTTTAAAGCGACTTGTTCCCTCCAAACTGACTTAGATACTCGTACCATTAGTTTTTTATACTTAGCAATAGAGAAATTATAGAATTTTGAAGCTAAAGCATTTTAAACAAACATCGTAGTTTATTCTAAACAAAATAAGCAAAAGTTTAAATAAAATTGAGTAGATCCACTTGCACATTCACAGTTTTCCAGAAAATGCATCGCTATTTCTAGAAACAACCAATTCCACTTTATTCTTGTGAGTAATTCTCGTAAAGCTGCGTTTACGCTGACGTGACAAAACGACTGCGAAGGACCGATAGATAAAGGCTGTACGACTATAAGGGGTATATTTATATCGATCTTCTAAAGCTGATCTAACTAGCTTGATTGCAAAATCTATTGTCATCTCTTTTCGTTGTCATTCAAGTGACAATGATAGAGCATTTTTTCAAGTCGCGCTAATATGACAGCTGAATATGAATAAAGCGTTATATACAGGGCGTCCCACGGCTATGCCACATGGAAAGAAAGTATCTTAAATAATGTAGATAGACAATTTTACTGAAAGAAGACTTTATGTTGATTTTAATAACAATTTAAACTGCATTCAAAGAATTTTGAATAATCGCCTGTCTGAACCGGGAATCGAACCCACCAAGTTGTAATAACAAAACATCCGATTTTATGATACCAATTAAAAGGCTCAATCGTAAGTAAATTATTCTTTTCCAAATAACATACACTTTAACTTTACAGAATTGTTTGCAGTTTTATGTTTCATTTTCATTGTTTTTATATTATCCATACTAACATCTATCATAGCATCTTAATTAAAAGGAAATCCATGAAATTTTACATGTATAATTTAAATAATAGAGAGATAGAGATACATTTATTTAACACACAAGCAATACAAATACAGCACGGACATGCGAATACTTGTAGCACTAAAAATGTACTGATTTTTTTTTTTTTTTTTACCATACGTAGGTTTTGAGACAACTTTAAGGATGTCAAGATACAAGTTTATAGCTTGGTATCTCAAATTCCGAGGTGAAATGCTAATTTGACTGGGCTATTACTCTTTAGAGTGTTTCCAGTCACAAGAAAGTGAATAGCTCTTCCGAACTTCCGGTACAAACTTTTGTACCGGAAGTTGGTATTTTGTACAATGTTTGGTACATTGCGTCGGTTTGGCTGCAGCCTTCAACTTGCAAGATATTGCAGTTATTCATCTTGAGGAAGGATCTTCAACGTGCAATATCATCTCATTTCTGCAGTAGTTGCCACTCTTGGATACTGAGGTCATATTTAAAAAGAAAACTGGAACAGATTATTGATACGAGTTTTAGCCATAAAATGCTCGATGGGAATTGTAGGTCACGAACTAAATGGGTATTTTTATTTCTGAGTATAGGATCTTTCATTCCTGACAAAGATTGTGTTTTGTCACGTGTGTCAAAATCAAATTAAGCTAAGCGTTGGTATTTGTTTTCAATTATATCACTTGACACTGTCAAAATTGTCTGTCGAAATGACGGACAGAGGCCATTAATTAAGAGAAGAAGATGGACACGAGTTTTGACATTTTTTGAAACGACACATTCTTTGTCGTATCACTCTTGGCAGAGTGGTCGTGGTCGTCATGTTGGAGCAGTGGCCCGTCTCACAATCTTCCGCCATTCCTCCCGAACCGCTGCTTTTCTGGCACATTCGTTCAGAGGAACATCAATTGCAGCCTTGACTTGGTCCGTCCATCTCATCGGTGATCGACCGCGCGCTCTTCTGCCCTCGAACTTCCCCTGCACCACCAGACGTTCAATGGAGACTTCCCCTCGACGCGACACATGTCCAAAGAAAGTGAGAATGCACAACTGCACTATGGATGATAGACGCTGCTTGATGCCGAGTTCTTGAAGTATAGACTGATTGGTGCGAAATTCAGTCCACGATACTCCAAGCATTCTTCTCCAGTACCACATTTCGAGATCGTTTATCTTCTTCTTCTCACTTTCTCGGAGAGTCTCTGCGGCGTACAAAAATATGGGAAACACTAAAGCTCTCACAAGCCGGCTTTTAGTGACATATAGCACTTTTATTTTAATAGTTTTTCTTGTGTTATTGTGTGTATTGTTGTTTAATTTTGGTGGAATTTTAACCAATAATACTTAGGTCGTAACATAAAGTGTGAGCCATTGGAATAAATGTGTGTAAAGTTGTTTTTCTGAATGTGAAAATTCGTCTTAGGTTTTGAAGAGAAAATCCATCATTTTCTTTTCAAAACAAACGACAGCCGACGTGACGAATGACTTGACTTATATTATTACAACTAAATCACATGACATTGGCAAAATTGCCTGTCAAAATGACGGACAGAGGCCATTAATGAAGAGAAGAAGAAGATACTACACACGATAATATCAGGACACGTATAAAATTATCGTTATCGGGCGCTGACATTGCACAGTGTAAAAGCATCTAATATCAATAATTGTAGTAACTCTTTTCATTTGTAGGTATCGGTGGCAGTTTGAAAACAACAATACTCAACAAGATGGAAATATTAAAATCTAAAAAAGATGAGTAGTCAAAGTGACGGTTAAAACACGTGGTCATACTGATTGCTATTCAGTCCCCGTACTAGTGTTAAATCAGTGTCGATCGCAACACTGGAGTTCACCAACGGAACCGGCCGTTAACGAGGTTTAGTAGTTGGATACCGACTTTTGGTATAATGCCTATTTCAATAACTCATGCGCTGTGTTTTTAGGAAGGCCATTTAGTCGTGTTTGTGTGTTGTCTTGAGTAATAAAGAAACTGATATAAAGAGTGTAAAAAGATAGTATTTGGATGTTTGAAATTTCGAATCCAGACGATTTTACAGCATCCCAAAGGAAATAGTACTTACTGGGATGCACAGATTATGTACCTAAGCTTACCCAGTGTGCCTTTTTTCAGGTTATAGACCTTACAATTGGCCAAATCAAGAAAAGTGGGAGTCAAAATTCATTGTTTTGCGCACAGAACAAAACAATTTATTTTGTAGAACACTTAACCGGTGGTTACAATAGCAGCTGGTTAATGTGTTGGTGAACGAAGGTCTTTGCTGACGATCGTAGAATGCTGATCAGCGAGCTACGCGAATAGGATTAAAACTTCTTCTGATTGACGTCGACAAAGGGGCCTCTTCAGGGATGCACTATGACACTGATTCTTTTTAGTAGTCTAAATCACCACTAAGTTATTTGGCTATAGTATAAATAAATAAATAAATATTCACGGACACTTCACACAACGCCTTCTAGTCCCAAACTAAGCAAAGCTTGTACTATGGAAACTAGATGGCTGATAGAATACATACATACCTACATTTTTTTTTGTAAATATATACTTAAAATACATAGAAACACCCAGACATAGAACAAACATCTATGTTTGTTCTCGGTGGGGATCGAACCCAAGACCCACGGAGGCAGAGCTACTACCGACTGAGCCATGACGCCTGTCACTGTCAGTATTGTTTATACATTTTTACTGCAGTTTTGCTTGAATTGCTAAAACATAAAAGTAACGATATAAATAGAATGATAAACAAAAACATTCTCTCTAAAACTACTATATATATAAATACAAGCATATTCAATCGGGTTTTGATACAGCTTACAACGTATTTACAAAATGATACTAGAGGCCCTAGTACGAGTTTTGGTGTGTAAATCTGGTGTGAAACGTCTGACGCCCAGCACACCAGTGGGCGCTTATTTGTATGGAGACACTGAGCGGATTCTTTGAGAAGCTTGGTCAACACCAAGCCCGTACTCGCATTTCGAGCTTCTCAAAGAATCCGCTCAGTGTCTCCATACAAATCAGCGCCCAATGGTGTGCTGGGCGTCAGACGTTTCACACCCACACTATACACTGAAAACTCGTACTAGGCCCTCAGAAGATTTTTAAAGATACCCAAATATCCAGGCACGTGTAAGGTAAACATATTATACAGATCCAAACGATATCGTGGCATGATGCATAATATGAAATGAAAGACGTGGATTCTTAGATACAGCTTGACCTCTCTAAAAAGCAGCCTTTGACACGAGGTTCATCGTATGCTGCTTGACAGATATTTTTTGGTGGAAAGTTTCGCACGCGTACGAAGTCGCGGGTCAGCTAGTTATTTCACAAAATAAATATTATATATGCCTATAAATCGTGTAATAACTTAAGCTCACCTATCGAGCCTGTTAATTATTCTGCTGAGTGGCGATGTATGAAAACCCGCCCCTCAATCCCTCAATCAATATTTCAGAATTCAATTAATGAATTGACATTGACAGAGCCTGCGATTGGTGAAGATTGATAGGATTACGAACAAGCTTTTTCCATTTATCTCTATCGCATGTATCTGTGGCCCTAACCATCAAAAAGAGACAGGATAATATACTCGTATCTAACTCAATTATCCTCTTATTAGAAGATTTGTCCTCTTGCTAGTGGCTCAATAATGTCCGAAATTCTAATAACATTGATTTAGCCTGAAAGGTGTGTTTACTAAGATTATTTACCAAAGGAAAATGGCCTAGTAATTATACGGGTTCATTATCTTCACACTAATTTGCGACTCTTTGTAAGCTGTCGTAGAGCCAAGCCACACTATGCGATGCGAAACCGCATGCGCTGCACAGACAGAGTAGTGTCTTAGCTCTCCCGTTTTGTGAGGAGCTCTTTTCATTCAAAGATCATTATTTTCTATGGTAATAGTGAAACTATCCAAATTTTAGGTACTCATGGTAATATTTTGTCGCACAATCAAAAGATTCAACGCATTACATATATCAATGTGTCATCAATTCACCACATTATTGATCTACAATTTTATTATACTCTGCAGAGTGAAAACTCCATTGGGAACAGTCACATGACGCCTTAGGCATTTTTTGTGACCTATCTAAGGCGTTTGATTGTGTGCACCATGAAACGTTAGTCAGGAAACTAAACCACTATGGTGTGAAAGGGATTGCTCTTGAACTTCTTAATTCTTACTTAAGTAACAGAATTCAAAGAGTTGATGTTAATGGAAAACGTTCTCCGGGGTCAGTGGTAAAAATGGGTGTACCACAAGGATCAATACTAGGACCGTTCTTGTTTTTAATTTACATTAACGATCTACCACGAGTGGTTAGAAACGATCATGAGATTGTACTGTTTGCAGATGACACTTCACTTGTATTTAAAGTGAAACGACGACAAACTAATTATGACGATGTAAATAATGCAATCTCTAAGGTTGTAAACTGGTTTAATGTAAACAATTTATTACTAAACGAAAAGAAAACTAAATGTATTCGGTTTATTCTACCAAACGTCAAACAAATAAATGCCAATGTAAAAATCAAAGAAGATAATATAGATCTCGTGGACACCACAGTATTTTTAGGCATAACTCTAGATAATAAACTTCAATGGGGCCCACACATAGATAAATTGTCGAAGAGACTTAGTTCTGCAGCATATGCAGTCAAGAAGATCCGCTTCCTTACAGATGTGGAAACCGCAAGACTAGTCTATTTCAGCTACTTTCATAGCATTATGTCGTACGGCATTTTGTTGTGGGGGAGTGCTGCAGACATAAACACCATATTTGTGTTGCAGAAGAGGGCTATTCGTGCAATTTATAACATGGGTCCCAGAGAATCACTAAGAAATAAGTTTAAGGAAATAAATATAATGACAGTACCTTGCCAGTACATCTATGAAAACTTATTGTATGTTCAAAAAAATATCAATCTATTCAACAAAAAAAGTGATAATCATAATGTTAACACTAGAAATAAAGACAAACTCGCTGTTCCCACCACTAGGCTCACAAAAATTAGTAAATCTTTCAAAGGGCAATGTGTACGCTTCTTTAACAAAATCCCAAGTGATGTGTCTCAGTTGTCGATTGGCAAGTTCAAAAACGTAATAAAACAGAGACTTCTTTTAAAAGCATACTATAAAATATCTGATTATTTAGAAGACAAACAAGCTTGGGACGAACTAGCTCCAACTCATCCAATAAAAAAAAATATGTAATCATACCTAATCATACAAAACGTAATGACGATTCAAAGTGATCAGTGAGATTTTATTGAATAAAAGATTTTTGACTTTGACTTTGACTTTGACCATGTCATTGACAAAATGCAAGCCTGCCTTACCACTCCAGTGTATACCCAATTACCCATAGTTTTTGCTGTGGTGCGAACCACTGTGCGTGACACGTTGCGTTTACAACGCGGCACGGTGTGGTCACTGCAGCGCGGCGTGCGTGTGGGCAGAGCTTAACCTATTGACTCTCTTGAGAGCCAAAGAAAATGTATTATGTCTGGGATCCCGCCATTCGAAAGGTTATTAGGAAAGTTATTAAGGTTAGATAATATTATTACAACCCAGAATTTTTCGGACTGTGATTTCTAGGCATCATTCTTTGCTCTAGGGAAGATTATAATTTTCTTGGTTGTTACTTACTTTTTATGATTTTTTTAATAAATTCATAAAAAGTTTTTTAAAAATATAAAAAGATATATGTACCTAATTAGATTAAGTATAAGTACCTGCGTCCTACATATTTTCGAGATCGAAACTTTGTCTGACTATCACATTGACAATCCTGAGGGACCAATAATTTCGATTTGCCGCAAGAACGGAATCAGACAGCAACCAAATGAATGTAAAAAGCGCTTCACATGTACTGACACAAAAAAAATCCTAGATGATGAGAAGTCCAAATTAAGGCTTCAGGGACGGTATGAAATGAGGCCGGCAAAAAGTTCCTATACCCCCGGATTCCTGAAAAGCTGACCGTCACAGTGTACGGACGTAATGAAAAGTCATTTATAAAATTGTTAGCAGAAGGTTGCTATTTGCATGGTCTACTAATAAAGCTACCCTACAGAGTAGGTATATCCAAGAAAGAGCCGCCACCACCGCACTCTCGTGCGTCTACTCTCAAAAGCAAAAATTCAGGTCATTCAAGTTTTTGGAGATGACCCGGAATGTTTTTTTTGTGTGGATTGTATGAGCCAAAACACGGAGTCTTAGAACAGCTCGATTATGAAACTATGTAACTCATAACTTTATTTTAGAAAAAAAAAACAGAGAATAGGGTTTTTTTATTGCTGCGTGAGGTATTTGTCGTTGTGTTAAATGTCCATGTTTTTTTTTTTTTTTTTTTAATTTATTTATTAATTGGCGCTTAGTAGGTGTACATTATTTTGTCCATTGGACTAGTACCTAGTAGTAGGAACTCTGTTTCAGTAGCAGTTTCCTTACACCTTCTATCACGTTCTTCATATAACGGTAATAGTTTTATGAACGACTGTTTCCTAATTGCTTCCCACATCATATCAATCAACGTAAGTGAACAAAGGTCACGTACGAATTTTTTCGAAAAAGACGCTATTTTTTGATTTTGTCAGAAAGAAAGGCCGAAATTAAGTTTATTACGAACGAGAATAGCGATGGTGACTTATTTAGAAAAGAAACTTAGCTAACGGTAGCAAAAGATTTGGTCTCGCGATCGTAACGCACAACGTTGCGGTATGCGACATGCCGTGCCGGACAAATAATCGTATGGAAAACGTCTAGTATGGTCTCTTGTTCCGTCGCAGTCTGCGTCAGCGGCGAAGAGCAAACGCGGTACGCTGCGTTGAGCCGCATACCGCAGCGTTGTGCGTTACGACACGCTACTATCACGAGACCAATGAGATGGTTTTTTTTTACAAATAAAAAATCTGTTTATTTACGTTATAATTTTGAAACCAGTGTTTGTTATGTCTAGTCGTGCCTCTGAT
Organism: Eulithis testata; assembly: GCA_947507515.1. NCBI lineage: Eukaryota > Metazoa > Arthropoda > Insecta > Lepidoptera > Geometridae > Eulithis > Eulithis testata. The sequence continues at coordinate 9,837,169 of OX382207.1, read as the reverse complement.
AACCCCTTCAAACACATTTTTAAACTAATTAAGAACAATTTTGAATATACACTTTGGTTGTAAGTAGCCTTGCTGCAGCCTCCTCAAAAACCAATCTCTGCAAGTATATTTTTGAGAGAGATTAAAACTAGCTTCCATTCTGAAAAACCAGCCTCCAAAGTAGCAAATAACAAGAATTTTCTTATTTCTCCAGAGACATACCATTTTCAATTTCAGCTCCAGAATAAAATCCTGATAATAAAAGCAAAGAGCTGGATATAAAATTCAACTACCGTCTTGTAGGCACATTGTTAGCTTGTAAGACACGATTTTTATTGAAATCATACAGATACAGCTTCGGTTAAAGTTTCTTTGAAACTATAACCGTGATGTAGCGACCATAAGCTTGTGGTGCTGAGAGATACCGATCAAAAATCCTTTCTAACTAATTTACATTAAATTCAACCCATAATAATATTCAATCCTATCGAATTCAATACTTATCTTCTATTTGATTAAACCGAATGGCCACAGACCCACAGCACGTTGCAGCAATTGCGTTGAACTTTGATCAATAGAGTCGATCGCTATGAACAACCTAGGCACGTAAGTACCCTGATACTGCGTCAATCTTATTCTTACTCCGCGGTTCTCCTGTTTATTCAAAAGAACGCTAGAACCAAAAGTTTTGAACAAAGACTTTGAGAGTCACTTTCTGTTGTTTTATTAAGTTCTTAAATAGTCAGTTCTTCGCAAACTTAGATTAGTTTGCAATCTTTGGCAGATTTTGTGCATATACTTTTTTAATTTAATTCTTGCTAATTAGTTAATAATAAAAAAAAATGCTGATTTTTTAATGCTATTGTACAGTTGTTTTTAGTTGATAGGATGGATTACGTGAAGAATAATATACATCTGTGTAGTATTATATGATCTGTGGTATAAAGAATCATCAGTTTTGTAAACTACCCGCTAGGGGCGCTGATTAATCTAAGTTAACGATACCTACACTAAACTACTAGAACTAAGCTGCGAGTTTCCGCGATCGTAACGCACAACGCAGAGTACCGCGTTTGGGCATTATTCAGGGGCATTATTCTGTATGACTTAGGAGATTCCTTGCCGTAACCGTATGACGTCACCGTAAGGAATGACATTTATGGCATAGGAAATACGGCATAGGCATAGGGCGATTTCACGCCGCTGTCTTGTCGTGCTGCGTAACGCGCTTGTATTGGTCATAGTGAAAAAGGCCCCAGACTGCGACGTAACGAAAGACCATACTAGACGATTTCTATACAATTATGTGTCCGGCGCTGCATGCTGCGTACCGCTGCGTCGTGCGACACGATCGCGAGACCAAGGCTTTACGATGCATTTTATTTTATTTACTTTACAAAGTCCACTGAGCTTATCTTACGGTCAATTACGGATGCACTTTTCAGTAGTATTTTAACAGTACCCAATTTTACCCTACACTTAATGGTTATTTTATTATCGGGATTTCTGAAACCCTGCGAGATATAAAATGTTTCTACTCATTAGTTCACGCTCAATAGCTCTCCAATAGAACGAAAAGAATGAGGGAGATATCCTCGATAACCTTAAGATCGAGTGCTATAAAAGAAACCAGACAATAGCCCTCACTTCCGGTGGAACCGGTCCACTTCCGGTCTGGAGAAGAGAATGAAATTAATGTTGGAATGTTGGCTTAATTTTTTTTAGGTTTCCGCTATATAATACTAGTTTTGCTATCTCACTGGTTTAGATAGTAAATAGGTCGGGTACCTATTTCACAGCATACCTAGTACTTACCTATTTATAACTGCTTACCTTACATACTGCTCGATGGGAATTAAACCCACAACATGCTGGCGCTGAAGTTAACGGTACTATAGCATATACACGGTGTAACATAATTACCCTATAAGCCCGAAAGAGGGATATTTTACAGGACATGGCGAATAGTGTTTGATATCGACTTTTGAGATTTCGAAGTTTTTCATTTATGAAATGACCTCGTAACTTTTACTTAAAATGTACCTACACACTGCATGCGTGTGCGTGAGACGCGGTAGGACGGTACCTACGTGTGCATGCGTGTGTATGGGTTTACGCAAAAAATAAACAAACACTTAGGGTTGTCACAAATTTCTAAAATAATAAAAGTTCTACTTTTTTATGAAAATTTCAATTACGATTTCTTGACCCTTTGCACATGTCCAAGCACTCAGGTGGTCGGTCTGATTACGCCCCCTTCGGGCTTATAGGGTAATTATGTTACACCTTGTATAAAGTATGTAAGTCAAAAACGTTAGTGAATAAAAAATATAGCTATCGAATAATAAAGTTATTATGCAACTTGTTCTCATACAGGTAATAATTTTCTTCGATTTTTCTTAAGAAAATATGAAGCGCCTTTCGAAACAACATTAGCAATTATTAACGGCGTGTGCTCGCGAGAAACTTCAGGCGCTATCTGCACGTGCCTCGCGGTCGACTGACGATCGGTTCGGTATAGATTCTTTGTAGCGAATACCAAATAACTTGTTTTATTTAAGGTTCTATGAAATAGTGAGAAAAATAAACTTTCTCACTATTCTATTCCCTAGACGTAGTACCTAGATTAGCTAGCGTAGTATATACAAGTTTTATTTTATTTTGCAAGAAAAAAGAATAATTGCAAAGAAAAATCTATTGAATATAGTCAATGGACTATCATGTCGTTTGCAAAGGTTAAGCTAAAGGCATTGAAGATATTATACAACCACAGAGTAGGAACCTAACTAGGTAGGTACATCTACCAGTAATGTGTTAGTTAAAAAGAAAACCTAGCTCTTTTAATAATACTAGGAGAACAAGGCATTTTCCCCCAAATTATGTTTCCAGATTTATCTTGGATCTAACAAAAACCGCCAAAAACCGCGTGTGTTTTGGACTTAGTTCCCTGTCAATAATAAGTTGTCAGATTTATTGTAAGATATAAATCTGACAACTTATTGACAGAGGCTGATATCGTGGTATGACCGTTTAAGTTCCCCTGTGGTGCGTGCAGTTTTCAAACATCGTTTGTACACTCAACCCGTACTGCCTTGCCTCCTCTATTTTACAGTAGTATGGTTTGTTTCTGATACCCGTTTAATGTTTTTTTTTTCATTTATGTTTCTATTTGGCAAGAACTTTGCAAGCATTTATTACTTGAAATAGAAAAATGCTGTTTGCATAGGCCCGAGGACCAAAGACAGGGAAAAGAGTAAATAAAACAAAGTGGCACAAATGGACGAGTGGTAATAGGTACGAAATCATCATCATCATCACATACAAATAATAACACTAGATGGCCTACTTTTCGTTGTTAAAATTTGGTAAGACTCGTAAATCTTCCCACATGGGCCAAGTTGGTTTGGGACAAGATGATGACCGACTCGACGATACCAAAACATAGATCTATAGAGTATTCAAAATTAAGCTTATTTTTCTATGCTACAATTTGACATATCTGTACTTATATATAATATAATAGGCCTTTCCATCTATTGAAGATGATTTATACAGCGTCAGGAGGCAACCTATGCCTACACTTAACGGGACACTGTAGTGCCTGGGACAATGTTTAGATGGAGTAGGCTTGCCCAGCACCTATACCACCCTCTCAGCCTAGTCAGCCATATCCACAGGAAAGACAAGGTCAATACGTGCGGAGCTGACTAAGCCGTGGGTTTCCTCCCGATGTTTTCCTTCACCGTTAAAGCTCGTGTTAATGCGCAAATAAATTTTCCGAATCGAAAAATTTGTAGGTACATAGTAGCATGATAAACCCAGTCTCTCACTAAACAGGTTTTAAAATGGTTTCAAGACACCAAGCTGTTTTGTGTATGGGAAAATAAACAAAACCTCTCCTTCCTATTATTATTATCCTAGTAATATTATAACTGAAGAAAATATGGAGGAATCGTAGCATCACAAAAGCCACTAAGATTCGGCTCGTGCGTACACTTGTCTTCCCCATATTTCTATACGCTGCAGAGACATGGACTCTACGTGAGGTTGAGAAAAAGAAGATAGACGCTTTGGAAATGTGGAGACGAATGCTTGGGGTGTCATGGACTGAGTTCCGGCACCAATATTTCGATACTCGAAGAACTAAACGTCAAACAGCGTCTATCCAGCTTGGTTCAATGTCGCATTCTAAAGTACTTTGGACACGTTTCACGGCGAGACACTGACTCGATTGAGCGCCCTGTGGTTCAGGGACAGGTGGAAGGTACTAGACCGCGCGGCAGATCGCATAAGAGATGGACCGACCAGATAAAGTCGGCGGTAGGTGGAAACCCACAAGAATGCTCCCGGATGACTATAAATAGAGAGAAGTGGCGAGAAATCGTGAGGCGTGCCACAGCCATTGATAAAAGTAATTCATAACGACCACGACCGCTCTGCCAAGAGTGTAACGAATAAGAAGAAGAGTAATATTATAAATGTGAATGCAAGTTTGTTTGTTATGCTTTCACGCGAAAACTACTCAACTGATCATCATGAAACTTTGTACACATATTCTTGGAGGTAGGTATTAGAAGTAACATAGAATACTTTTTATCCCGAAAAATCAACGGGATCCAACGGGACGCGAACGAAGAGTTTGACATTAGCTCCTTGCAACTGCAAACTCGTAGTATCGCACATAAGACTCGTTCAGAACCCTTCGATATTGTAATGACTCGTATTGAATTGTACTCTCTGTCCTCTTACAATATTTATTGATTCGATTTCGCAATCAAAATACAGTGAACGGCTGTTTGTGTGGCACAATGTAAAGATCACGATCTGTCTAACGCTGGCACTAAAGTCACGTTAGTGCGAAAGCTGGATATAAGTACAATGATCTTTAAAGCTTTTTTCCATAGAGAAAACAATTCCCATCACATTTTCCTATCAAGTGATTATTAAAATGGCCGAAAAGTATTTCCATAAAAATTGGGAAGGTTCGACCGACAAAGGGCCACGACTCACTTGGGAGTTAGGGCGTTTGTACACTAGCCGATACCATCATCATTTCCCTGCCCTTATCCCACGCTAGGTGGGGTCGGCACAATATGTTTTCTTCTTCCACTCACTCCTATCATTCGTCAACTCTGAATCTACGCCTCTCACATTCATATCCTCTTTCATACAATCCAACCACTTCTTCTTCGGTCGATACCGACACACGACAATTATATGGTCAGTGGGTTAAGTAAAAATATCGTTGCCGGCGCCAACATAATTAGAAGCGTTTAGACTAAATGTATGAGACTAGCCGTCGCCCGTGGCGTTGATCGCGTTCTAGACCCTTCAGACTTTTAAAAATTCCTTTCTTAATGCACCTCTACACTATATAAGGATACTACCCTCCAAATTTCCTACCTCTAGGACTTATAGGCAGTGCGTTGATTGTCCGTCAGCTTCAATAGAGATTTATATATTTGGATTAGCTATCGGCCAATATCGTCTAGCTGTCGTGTCGGTGACAGTGTGAAGGCAGCTTTACATAAACGTCCTACTCGTTTATTTATACTTCGAAATTATGGCTCCCTTTCGTTTGTATAGGTTGATGGAAATCGTTGTTGAATAAAACAATTTACGCTGAAAATGCCACGTTTTATGGCATTTTCAGATATTAACAGATGGCCTAATGGCACACGGGCCTAAGCCAAGTGGGCACCACTTTGATTTTGTGTTGGGTTTGAGTCGTCCTGTAAGAACTTTCGGACCGTCCTACAGGTGTTCAGGATTGCAGCTTTCTGCATTATTATTACGAGCCTTCTCTGTCTCACTGCTGGGCAAAGGCCTCCTGCCATTATTGCATACGCATTATTTGGTTAAAATCTTTGATCCTAATTTTAGACCCTTCAACGTGCGACTTTACAAAATTACTTCTTTAATGCATCCCTACACTACTACCCGCCACATACTTCTAAAAGTTATAGTTTAGGCTGTGCGCTGATTGTTAGGGCCGTAAGATCAATAGTGGTTTAAACCACGAAATAGAGTTTAACAGTCTTCGATTATTTCATAAGATCAATGGTAGTTAATCGGCCATCGGTAGCTTAAACTGACAGAGATGACAGTAGATTAATCCATCGATTAAATGTAATCGTAGTTTACGAAACCCATAGTTTAAACTGCTTTTGATCTTACGGCCCTTAGTCAGCGTCAATAGAGTTTTATATATTTAGATGACCCTATAATTATTGAGTTTTAAAATAACACGTGACTGCGTCAAAGCACGGTGAATAAACTGATAATGATGACGATGATGATGACAATATTCCTCACAGTTTTACTCTGGAGGTAAAAGAAATTAAGTAGTATATTATGCCAATTATCCACCCTTCTGAAACTATTCCCGTACACAAACAACTACCCACCTGCTTTCACGATATCAAACTCGGCTCATTACTTGAGCCGACCTGAACTCACACAAATTGAAATCCTACTCCAACAGATTAAGGCTGAAAGTGGCTTGATAAGTGGAAGCTGTTTCAGAAGTTTTAATTAACTTTTAATCCATTGGCAAAGACGTTGTTGGGCTTTACGTGGGAAGGTGTTTGTTGTACGAACATTTGGTTATTGTTGTTAGTGATTTGGCGTAAGCACTGCCTAATACTGGGTTGGAAGAGGTGTATCTAGGTTTTGTGGATAAGGCGGACTAGGTTGAGAGGATGGTATAGGTTTTGGGCAAGCCTAATCCATCTTAAATCGTCCCAAGCACTGCAGTGTCCCGCGTTCATCTGGAGATGCGTAAAAAGTGGCCACTGACGCTGTATAAATCTAAATTAAATGCAAAGGTCTTTTTGTTATTATTAGGTTTTGCGTAGAACTGAGATACCTAAGTACTATAACTTTTAGGTACATAAACATTTTCAAGTTTGAAGAGTTTTAGTAATTTCTAGTACTACCTAAGTAGTACCATCAAGGAGAGATGCTTGCATTGGTGTGTTCTGGTTTGAAGGCAAATGTGGGCCATATTTCTTTCACTTATTATCACTAAACAGCTGTGATTTAATAATAAAATATATAAGATTGAAAGATTGCGATTCGACAAAGCTACGAACTTCGTAGACATTCGTAGCACCCCTCTACGGAAGGCAACGATTGTCAAATCATTGGTATCGATCCTAAATGGCTGACATTACGCCAGCCCTCACGTGAACCCCCCTATGTCGTTATTCGATTACTTATTTACGATCCTCGTTAGCGTAATGTAAGCAGGTTAACCTTTTTAGATTTTATTTTGCGCAATAAATGAAAGTCAGTGCGCATTTGATAAAATCAAAGAGACATCTACCTTTAAAAAAAAAACTCGGTGACACCAGTGCTCTGTCTATAGATTGGGCGATTTGCAACCGGGCTGGCTCGCGGCGAGCTTGCCTTGCGCCCACAGCGTCTTTAGCGGCAGACTCGTGGCGAGCGCGTGGCGGACTCGCTGCGAGTGTACTCTTCCGGAAATCGCTCGTGTGAGCAGCCCTCGGTTTGTAGGCGACAGTTCCATACAGACAAAGTCTACAATAATAGGCAGAAACTTACGTGTTAGTTCTTACTTCGAGTTTATGTATAAAAATGTCAATTTCCTTCTGTATTTGCATTTAGACAGCTCAAAAAAATTCACAAAAACTCTACTTATGCGATACGATTTAACTATGCATCTACATATAATACATATCATATAATAGCAGGAAATGAAACGGAGTATCGTCAAATGTTCATTGTATTACATCCATTAGTGCTTATTGGAAAAATTTATGAAAATGTATGTCGTTTCACACCATTGCTTTTCCAATAATATCGATCACGCTATTGGCAACGCTTTCTTCTAATCAATAAGGTTCATATTAGACTAAGTCAAAGAACTGGTTGTATATTCGACAGGTAGACTGATTTTCATTTATGATACTTGAGAAGTATTTTATCGTTGTTTATTTTTTTTATTACAATATTTAATATCTCATCTCATTACCTAATTATCACTTTTCCATTAGCAAAACAAATGAGGAGAGGTATGAGCACCTACTTTTAGAGCACCAATTCCTATTAGAGCACCTAATGCTATTCCACGAAGAGCACCGATTCATAAGCTTACTTGGTGGACGATTCTACATGGAACCACATTACTAGGTAAGTATGTATACCTTAGAATAAGGGGGCTGGTATTTGTACGTTTGACACCGGATAAGCCGAGAGTAGGTATTGAACGCTCCCTACTTGAGGACCCTTTAGAATAGGTCCTTACCTTTACTGAGGAAATCCTTGAAATTCTTTACAGATTTTGGAGTTTCTGATGTAAAGGCGCCTTTATTATGGGTATGGTATTGTGTACTGCTTGCTGTAAGAGGTTCTTCTGCTTCTTTTATTTAACGGTTTTTGTATAGAAATTAAAAACAAAACACTACTATGTCTTAGTTCTAATGATCGTGTCAGTTATCATTGTATGGAAATTGAACACGATAATTTTTTTTACGTTCAAAATGCAAAAATTTACTACGACTAAGTTTCCACATTTTGCAATAGGTGGATTTTTTTTATCTTTGCCAGTATTGCTCCTAAAGGTTCAATATTCTGAACGACGTAGGAAATCGTCAGACGATTACAACAGTCTTTTATTTAGATAAAGTATAGGTTCTTGTGGATTGAAGTTATCAATAATGTTATGTATAACCAGCATAAATCCCGCACCTCCAAATCACCAGTCATGTCAGTCACCTACTTCACCACAGGAGTCTAATCATCTACCTTAAAACTAAATGCGTATAAATATCTCACTACGATCAAAGTAACAATCTCTTACGAACGTAAATAATTACTCTCAGTGACTTTTGCCGGGATAATAAGGGGATCTGCACCATTATTTATCCCCCCCTTTGCTGTGGGTGGAGGGGGGGGGAGTAAATGACAAGCTTGTGAACAAACCTAGGTATTGTCACAGATCATTAATACTATACTGTATTGTAGAAGATTTGACTTGCGTCTAATGGCTAATGCCCAGAGCCACGAATTTAAGTTAAATTTAGTTAGTTCGCGTTATTCAGTGATTTTATTTTTTATAGGAAACAGTGGTTTGGTAAAAGGGAAACTATTTTTCCTCATACCAAAATGGAATCTATCAAATTTTTATTGATTTTTCGCAAATTCATTACTCAAGCATAGATTTGAGTAGGTATGCAGTTTACTGCTCAAACACTGATCCGGCCTCGAGCATAGATATTTGTATGAAAATCTCTACTCAAATCTACGCTTGAGTAGCGATTTCTTTATCAGCACACGGGCCTTAGATGCCCTCTACGACTCTACCATTCGCGGTCAAGCTGCGTCTTAGCTTTACCATAGCACAGATTATATAATACTATGTACCATAGTCATTTGTCAGTTTTGTCAAACAAATATTAAAAAAAAAAAAAAAAAAAAAAAATTTACCATACTTCTTGCGAATAAATACATTTCATTTAATTTTAAACTCCTTAAATGAAATTTTGTTCGTTTTATTTTAAAAGGAGCTGTCATAATTTCCACCAGCCAGGATAGTGGGGAAAACGTCAACAATTTTTTAAAGATTTTCATAATCCCCACTTGTGGGGATAACTTAGTGGGGATTATGACAATAAACCGTATTCCTTCGTAGGGAGTGGTCTCATTTAAATGGTTTACCTGTAATTTTGTATGGTCGTTTTTACATACTTTAACCACAGATTATTTAGTACTATACTTTAACCTTTGAGCCGCAATATAAACAAAATAGAGTCACTGCGGTTGACATTAACCCGACCATAGAAAATCCCCTTCCAGCGTGACTTTTGGGGAAACCGGAAATTACTGTGATGTACCGAAGGTAAAGTTTAAAATCACTTTTAACAGAAGTTCCTTTAATTAACCTTCAAACTGAATAGGATTTAAATGCTTCAGATCAAACTTTATATTATGTAGCGCACAAACTAGTACCTATAGGCAACGATAAGAATAAGTGAGCAATTAGAGTTTCCTGTAGAAAGTTGTAATTTATTTGAAGTATATAAATGAGTTTAGATGTTAATTTTTTGTTTTCTCAATGTTTGCGCGCGCTATAAGTTTTCAAAACTCTACTTTTAGAATGTTAACTCCTATACCGCAAATATCGGACGATCAGAGAGTCTGCAGTCCGCGAGGGGTTATTTTTTGTACCAGAAAATACATTTAAAGATTTTATTTACAAAATACGAAGCGGCACTTCCTCACGAAGTCACAAACGTTACTAATAAAATTCCTGGAATACAGAAGTATCAATAAATTACCTGTTACGTTACGACTGTCGCTATAAAATTGCTATTTGAGTATAAACTCGTAGTTCTAGCAGGCGTCGGTCACGCTATTCCTGTCACATTTACTAACGCACTAATCGTGAACGTGAACCAAATGTGCTATGGCAACGTAGGCCAATGTCTCAATCACAAATGGTATGAAAATGAGATTCTGACTGTTATTGCTTATAATCTTTGCTCGGTAGTAAGAGTTCTCAAACGACCAATTAGACAATTTACCATTTGGACAATTTGAAATATTTTACCTGAATGATATACACCTAAGATTAAAAGAAGTTTCATATTCTAGTACCTACACAAGCATATTTTTTACTACGCTTTACAACCGTACAATACACTTAAAAATGTCTAGTAAGTGATTTAGTGACTATGATGAAATATAACTAACTAGAACCAATAGTGTCAAGACTGCACTTGGAGGTCTATTGTCGGACAACGAGAATGGGCATGATACTTGCAGTTTCTAATTTCCCCAGATTGTAATCTTTACAAGCGGTATACAATAGAACGATCAGATTATTTTGGTTGGCTGTGGGAAAAATCCCAGTGAATTGCAGTCTGCGGGACGAGATAGTGTTAATTAATTATGTTTTAATTGCATCCATTATTTTAAGACCAATTAAAAACGTTTTGTGAAAATTAAAAGTGCCGCTCATTGGATGTTTAGATATAAGTAGATTTATATAATAAGAGATCTTCGGAGCAGACCACGCTCCATGGATTTGCAGAGGTCAAAGTATCGACATCAGTGTTACTTGTAATGGTTGTAGGTATATAGTCTAGGCATGATCCATTTGCATCCGAAACTTACAAGCAAAGAAAACAAGTATTCGTTTCCGATTGTGTCAACTCAAACTATTTCGTCTGTCTACATAAATATTTACATTCTATGCACCTAAATAAAGGGAGGTTTCCAAGACGCTTCCGACTTACAAAGACTTGCTCATTCTTCAATGCCAACACTTGCATCTGCTCAGGTCGTGTTTTAGTCTAGAGATTTCGCTATTTCCCAACAAAAACCAAATAAAACAGTTCAAGCATGCAGCCTCTGCCTGACGCTAGTATACTCAAGTATAGCGATGGGAAAAATGTTGCATGAGGAATTCAGAAAATCCCTGACGTTTATAATTCCATCCCATCCCACTAATCATTATAGGCAGTGGTTACCACTTAACATCAGAAAGGCCACCGACTTGTTCTATTATTTAGGTGTTTAAAAAAATCTTTTCTGAACTTATTTATTTGTGATTATTTATTGACTGAATTATTATATGACAAATTGAGCTTGATAGAAGTATAGGATAGGCCTAACTACTGCACTAAATACCTACTATTGCAGATGAGAAATGATGTGAGTAATAAATACAATATTAAACCCTACAAGTAAAATCTGACATGAATTAAAGATTTTAAACCTAATAATACCTATAATTTTATCATTGTTATGTATATAGTTTAGAAAACGTCACTATACCCTCCTTTTTGCTTCGCCGTAGTCGGCTAAAAATCTGTGTCGATGCGAACACGCTACGAAAGCGTCTAGTACGAAAATGTAATAACTCCCCGATATCGTGTAGATGTCGTATCTGTGGTAATGTGAAAACAACCGTTGAAAGGAGACATTCGCATTTGTCACTCTATTGTGTCGATGTAAATCCCTCAAGACTGGCCCAACGATTCCTTTGTAGCATGAACCACTTTTTACTCTTTTGTGGAAAAAAGTGGCCTAAGATTCTGGGGTTTGTGAGTAACTGGTACCTCACAAAAGTCGGGGCTGATTTTCAATTAGAGATTTTAGTACAGATGGATTAAAGTTCAAATCAAAACAGCACGCACTAGACGTGATTGCCCAAAAATTTCACGTCGTCGGGTCGTTCAAAGTATGAGGAATAGTGAGGATAAAAAAAAATTTTCCTCGATACCCATTACTAAATTAATTAGGTATCTTTTGATGGATTTATGGAGGATTGGATGAGAATAGAGGTTTTAAAGCTTATTGTTTTGAAAAACAGCGTAATGACTGTGTTTTTCAGGAAACCCTGCCTTAAGCTAATAAATAGCATTTGAACGTGACGGCAATTTAAATGCTGGAAAGTGATTTCTGAACGGGGTTTAAGAAGCTTGAGTAGTTGATAAATAAGATTTTTTTTGATTGTAACACTTATTTTTTTTTCTACTTACTTTTAAGTGCTTTTTTGAACTACAATTCTACTACTTACTTAGTATCTATACATAATTATAGTGAGTTCGTACGAGTTACTCTGGTGACGCGGGGTTTTTAGGCCCCACCTTAAGGACTCCGTCGTGGATTAACGACTGCTAGAGTCGGAAGACCGTGCTCTCCGAAGCATGGAAGCGGTCAGTTGTAAATGGCACTAGCGGTCACCCATCCAAGTAGTGGCCGAAACTTGTATAGAAACTAGTATATGAAGATAGAGAGAATAGCCTAGTTAGATTACATTTGAGAAGCCGAAAACTGATTCGTATCATCATATTTTGAAACCCCTTAGTCAGCATATTATATCATTGAAAAAACTTTTTTTTATTTTTATTTATCGTTTTTAACAAACACATACCTAACATATTTTGTAGCACTAAGGAAACCACAAGGTTTATAGGGATTATAATGATAGATGAGTCTTAGCTTCGATAACCTTACATTAGGTATTTCAGCGGAGTTTACCAGTTTCTGTAGCTTATAGGTACTTCTAGGTAACAAGGCTAAACATCTGCATGAGGTCCTTTAGAAAATCCAGATAATATTCTAGTTTCTTCAAGTCAAACCCACCGTACCAATTGAGTCACAAAAAGCCAAACATCTAAATATCCAATATTAATAAAGTTGTAGACCCAACATCCGTGCGTTTGTTTGCCGACTAGATCGGTATTGAATGAACGTGAGCGTATTCTTACTTTGTATCGATTTCTATAGAAATGTGTCTTCGGAAAATCCAGGATTTATGAGTTAGGCTGAAAACGCGCTTGGCGGCCAATTCACAACTAATTTCTGAACTGATTCTGACACTGAAAATGAACATCTTTAGCTACTGAGCTAGCCGCCATGACCTTGCCGCCTCGTGCGGTACGGTTGGCTGAGATCAAAGTAAAAACGAATCATGTGGCAATATGAACTTTTTCTCTAACTAACACCAGTTACACCTAATGGGCCTTTACAGAACGATGTTGTTTGTGTACTTACCTATACACAAATGAGGTTGGAATAACATACCGGTCCTATTTTCCTCATAATATATATAGTACTGGCGTCAAACTGATTATTTTAAGAAAGAATGAATAGATTATGTTATTATATAGCTTAGGCCGTCTTATTTGGTAGCGCGGTCAGAAAAATGTCTACGCCTGGGTCAGTGAAATAAAGTAGGTAGGCGTCGTAGCGTTTTATTGGGAACCGTATATTCTACACCCTTTTTTATGTATTTGACCTTTTTAATCGACAAAATATGGAGTAAGAAGTTATTTGGCCGAGGTACAGATTTTTTAATATCAGTCAACAGAAGTCCATTCTTGGACATAGACCTCTTTACATTCCCAAGGAAAGAGTTTTCACCAACAATCGGGGTCTTTTTGGGGCAAAATATGTCACCAGTCTATTGGGAGCCTATCCTTCGTAAGTCAGTCCCTTTTCCGGACTTTTGTTCCTTCGTGTGCCCGTTTGTTGTACCTACACTATCTTTGTAAGTAAAGTTCCATTTACAGATTTCCCAATTTTCCCATATTCTTTACAATATGCAATTCCCACCAAACGGACAGTGTAAGATGATCGTTCTGAGCTGCAGTCCCCACACGATGAACTTGAACCAACCAAATAGTTTGTAGATAGCTCAACAGTTTCATGTGTATTTTGTAAATATACACAATATTTAGGTATTAGTTGTAATTTTCTTTGTGAATAAAAAGTGAAATTTCACTAAATACATCATACATCTCGCGTAAGGCATGAAATAACCAAGTGCAGTCATATTGGTAATTCAAGACAAGTGACAAATGTGGGTGGAATACCGCTCGATAAAGCAATTTATCATAACCAAACGTTTTTTCCACCCAGATATTGCTCTGGGCAAAGATTTACTCTAGGAGTATTTGATCTGTGCTCTAGTTTATTTTTTTGAAGGGCCAAATGCTGAGCTTTTGACGATTCTCTTGTTTGACAAATTAGAGATGGAACAGTATCTAATTGTAACCTATGACTAGGATCCACTGGTTTGAATCTTTATTTTTGAATACACGCGAGTTAATCTACCCTAATGATTTAGGTAATAAATACTAGTGAGCGTAATCAGCATATTAGTGAGCCTCGTGAGTTTAGTGATGTAAATATAGCAAGCAGGTGTGCGGTAATGATAAACATTGGACACATCTCGCGACTCAGTGAGTCGACGTCAGCCGGGCGGGTGCGCTTGGCCCTGTACTGTGGGGTGGTGGCACACTGGGGGGAGCTTTTTTATAGTTATTTTTTAAACCTGTAATTGCTGTGAAAATGAATATTTAGTACGAGGAATGAAGGAAATGCAAATTTTAATATTTATAGCAAATATTTATAAAAATAATACAAAATGTTGTGTAGAGTTTCAGCTACTATTAGTACACAAAACGAGCATCAAACACATTTTTCTATTCACTGACATTGTTGGAAAAATATGGAAAACTTTACGAATATTACTTTCAATGTTTACATTATTTTCTTTTTATACATCAAATCAGTTAATGTTCGCTGATGATTGGTTGGTCATGTTATGACGGCCAACAATAATTGATTTCTTTCTAGGTCATAGTGGTTTCATTACGATATACTCGTACATATTCAACTAGCCGTCGCGCGCGGTGTTGCTCGAGAGTGTGACTTTTCAAAATTCCTTTTTTAGTGCACCCCTACACTATATAAGGATACTACCCTCCAAATTTCATACCTCTAGGACTTATAGTTTAGGCTGTGCGTTGATTCTAAATCAGCTTCAAAAGAGATATATATTCATATATATTGATGATGAAAAGGTAAATTAGTTACTTGATTGTTCGACAACAACAGAAACTGTCGTCGTTATTGGCCAATCCTAACACATCGCAAACATGCTCACCAATTTATTCATTTTCCACTTCCCAAAAACATTGGCATCACTCACTAATGTGCTTTAAACGTTCCCCATCGGGTCAATAAAATCCAATTGCACACAGATTTCTGTAAACATTGAAAACTTCACAACTACTGAACTTCACTTACCTACAAACAAAACATTTGTTATTTTAAATAGCCCTCTGTGATCCACTGCTGAGCCAAGGTCTCCATACATTCCATCCACTCCAATTCTAGGTAATTCTAGGTGTGTAAGTACTATTCCAGTCTGACAAAAAAACGTCAGTTCTTGTCTGAATGACCTTTGCAGTGTTGCTATTTCGCCAATGTCACGTTTTTTTAGACCTTAGCAGAAAGGAGAATGACCGGTGAACATCTATGTCTAAAAATCCAAGTAAGTGTCAAAAGTGATATGTTTCTAAATATATATCTCTGTGTGCCACCGCCTTACCGCTGAAGCCTATGTTTCAGTGTGTGCGCCGCGCGGTCCCGGGCGCTCGTGTTTTGTGCTTAGTGTTTTAATATCTCATGTATGCAAGTTTGTGAGTGAATGTGGATTACTCTTTGAATCGGTGAGTTTTTTATACATATTCCAGACATATTTTATCACATAAATGACTGCTTATTTTAAATCTGCGTCTGTTTTCAAACGCCTCTAAAATAGCATCAAATTGCTGAAATTCGCGGTCGTATTTTCATAATGAGAGGTTTTAGAACGAAATTGTTTCGTTTAATAACTGCTAAGATATCATTTTAGGATTTTTTTAGTAATAAAAACGTCTTATTTTATTATCTACCTTTAGCTACACCATGTTATAGTTAGGTAAGCATGAACAGCATAGATTTTGATAGGAAGTCCTGAAACCTGAAGGCCTGAAGAAACCGATAAACCGATAGATACGTACCTACATAATGAAATAGTACTTAAAAATCAATTGAGCATTTGACATAAGCTTAACTACGTTACATCATCATAATATCATGTAAAAGTCTATGCTAGTCCCCTTTACATAGTCAGATCTTACGGTCTGGGAGACTGGTGACTGCTTGAAGACGCTAGAGGTTCAGCCTCGATTCACAGGTAGAGACAGCACAGTTCTCATAAAGTGAAACGATAATGATAGGTATAATCTTAGTGCTGCTCAATAAAGGCTAGTTTAGAAAAATACAACAACACAAATTGCCACCGCTATATAGGAAAAAAAGGTGTAGATATTTTTGAACGATATAGTGATCATTCCAATACTAAGATGTTTTCTGTTATCTAGCCAATCAAATCGATGTTAGAACATTGCAGACAATGATCTTTTAATCATTGATTATAGACATCAGTTGGGCCATTGGCTTGTTCCATCATCATAGTAATCATGTTTCGGTTGTAAAAAAAAATATCTTTTGATCTTGTTTATTTACGTAAGTACTTTTGTATTTCTGTTACTGACTGCCCAAATTCATTTGAAACAAAACAATTCCCTAAGGAGTTCGTAAAAGGATTTGGTTGAAGCATTTACCTTCCAAATGTGGCATTAACTAAGTTCTCCTGCTTTGATCGATGACCTACTTTTTTGGAGTAGCTTCATGGGCCTCACAGCTCAGTCGGTAATAGCTCTGCCTTCCGTGCTGTGGTCGTGGGTTCAATCCCTACTGAGAATAAATAAACCTTTGTGTGTGCAAACATAGATGTTTGTTCCATGACTGGGTGTGACTGGGTGTTACTATCTATCTATCTATACAATTATAAAACTGTAAAAATGCCTAAAGATATGGATAAACTAAATATGCAGATCTACTAAATAAACGATTCTGATTCCGAAAATTGAGTTTGTTTGTTTGTCTGTTTGTTTGTTCGCGGATCACGCCTAAACTACTGGACCAATTTCAATGAAACTTATACCATTTAGAAGCCCTTTTTTCGGATTGAAACATAGGCTATATTTTATTGAAATCAAAGACGTGGATTCTTAGATACAGCTTGAACTCTCTAAACCAAAAGCAGCCATTTGCTACGAGGTTCATGCTTTTTTAGCTTTGGCTTATAATGCTGTCGAAGCTAGCAAGTTAACTCGTAATAGTAACACAGTGTAAGGAATTCTGCTGGTTATCAGTGGGCACAAGCATCTTCCTGGAAGAACGGTTTAGAAACTTCTCAAATATATTTTATGCGTACATTAAAATGAGTAATGAATTAAAAAAAATTAGAGGGCTTAAACTAAGCGCAGATCATGAGCCAGAAAATATTTATGATGATGTATTTAAATCTGAATTTAAAATATTTTCATCAAGTTCACTTTATGCACGCACGAGTGCACCCTACATATCGACATGCCAGATTATCCAACTACAGCCGTAATGTGACACGCGGACACCGGTGCAAATGAGAGTTGTTTGAAAGTAGAAGTGGTAGATCAGGGGTACACATTTTCAATCTGAAAAATGCGTCTGAAAGAATCGGTTTTCAAAATTGCGTCGTTTTATTCAATGGTATTCAATTTTATTCAACATCAGGTAGGCTTGTTCCATCATTTAGTTGCATAAAAAAAACGTCGAAATTTAACACAACTTCATAGAAACATGTTGTTTAAAACCATAAATCATTTTATTGGGAAAATATTATTTATTATTATTATAGTTGTGATATTGTTAGGTTTATTTTAGACTTTGTGGTTACCTGTTTATGCTATAGTTAAAGGAAAAACCAGATTAATTATTATTATCCTATTGCAAATCTCTTATAGGTATTATATGGTTGGACATAATATTATTACAGTCATTTAATTAGATACAGATATCTTAAAATAAATATATGAAATCAATAAATATTCATGGTATTTTCTAACAACTTCCTTTAGTATTAACAAATTGTATTATTGTAATAACAAATTTATACTAAATAATATAATTATAAAACTCCACTTTTACAAGGTGGATCGTTAATGCTTAGAGAAACCTGAATACTTTTCTACTGTTGTACCGTTCACTGACAACGTAGTAACTATTTGGTAATCTACATCAGGTACAAGACAGAAGAAAAAGTCGGGAATAGAAAACCATAATTGAAAAATTATATCATTTTGTGCTTATTAAAACGTTTACTTTATTCACAAAGAAAATTACAATACAGTATTTACATTATTTACAAAATACACATGAAACAGTTGAGCTATCTACAAACTGTTGCGAACGATTTATAGATAGCTCAATTGGTCCAAATCGGAAGCGTGCCCAAGCCACTGGGTGCATTGCCGAGCTGATTAGCAAGGCTGATACGCTGGTCATTTTGTTTTTCATTTTATTCATCACACGAATGCCACATTTCGATGCCGCGTGCATGTGTGCGTGCATTGCGTAGTAGGCGCATTTTTATCTTGCACAATGCGCCCTAATGAATAGATTCCAACGCCACGCGCCCTAGGGACAGGAGATTGGCACAGTAAATTAGTATGTCATTTATATATTATATTGTTAGGAATCAGAAGCGGTTCCAAATAAAAAAAACATAAGAAGTAGTATTTGAGGTAAAAACACATAACTTTAACAGCTGACAAACAGCTAACTTCCATAAATCGCATTAATGCTCATAGAAATCAGGATATGGCACTAAAAATGACGAGAAATCATCAGTTTACACAAATAACCTCACAGTTTACATTTAACCAACAAAACAGCGTTGACTAGTTAAACAATCTAACTAACTTCGTAACTGATTATCGTTACCGACCAATCAGTTAGTCTCGCACAATAATTATCAACCTTAGAGCGTACATGTGCATCGGACGAAAGTCCGATCAAGACTGCCCGGTCGCTCCACGCGCATCGCCTTATAAAGGAGTGCGTAAACAAGTGACGTCACATAATCCAGGCTTCTTCGAGGGGCTTCCAACACGGCCTCTCCTGACACTCTGGCGTCCCGACAGATTAGCAGGTTCCAGACTGGTCCATCCACGAGAAAAGAAGAAGGCTGGTCCACTTCATCGCTTGCTTCTAATAAACAGACACATGATTTTATGAGAAAACAAAGTCAATACCTTCAGGGGTACCATCTTTGCAAGCATTCAGTAAAAGTTAGTTAGTAAACAACTCCAACACCACAAAACTATAACTAACAACTCCAGCACCACAAAAACTGTAACCGAATAGTCAAATATATTCAGCTACAACATTATGTAAAGTCAAAACATTACATGCCAAAAATAATAAACACTGTGTACGCACTTACACAGCGACTGGTCGGTTTGCAAAGTCGACCAGCTTCCATGGCCATACACCATTCCAATGGACTTGGTGCCAATGCCTCAAGGGCCAAACCAATACCTCAAGGGCCACACGGGTATAACAACCCTCAAAGAAAGCGGAGTACGACTCTTCAGTCCACTCGGCCTTCCACCAAAAGTGCGCGACGTATCAGGACGCGCAGCACACGCACGTCAGGGTGCAGCAAAGGCGCCAAACAGGAGCGCATGACAGCAACGCACGGCCGTAGCCGCGCCACAGCAGCACACAGCCAGAGCTGCGCTGCACCAGCACGCATCAGGAGCGCGCGACACCAGGAGTGCTGCAGAACTTGCACCCTGTCAAAGAAACAGCGTGTATAAAAACCGTCAGAACCACGTCTCGACAGCAGCGCACAGCAGGAGCCGCGCTACAGCAGCGCACAGCCAGAGCTGCGCTGCACAGGCGCGCATCAGCAGCGCGCGACATCAGGAGCACGGCGGAGCCGCGCTACAGCAGCGCACAGCCAGAGCTGCGCTGCACAGGCGCGCATCAGCAGCGCGCGACATCAGGAGCACGGCGGAGCCGCGCTACAGCAGCGCACAGCCAGAGCTGCGCTGCACAGGCGCGCATCAGCAGCGCGCGACATCAGGAGCACGGCGGAGCCGCGCTACAGCAGCGCACAGCCAGAGCTGCGCTGCACAGGCGCGCATCAGCAGCGCGCGACATCAGGAGCACGGCGGAGCCGCGCTACAGCAGCGCACAGCCAGAGCTGCGCTGCACAGGCGCGCATCAGCAGCGCGCGACATCAGGAGCACGGCGGAGCCGCACTACAGCAACGCACAGCCGGAGCTGCGCTGCACAGGCGCGCATCAGCAGCGCGCGACATCAGGAGCACGGCGGAGCCGCGCTACAGCAGCGCACAGCCAGAGCTGCGCTGCACAGGCGCGCATCAGCAGCGCGCGACATCAGGAGCACGGCGGAGCCGCGCTACAGCAGCGCACAGCCAGAGCTGCGCTGCACAGGCGCGCATCAGCAGCGCGCGACATCAGGAGCACGGCGGAGCCGCGCTACAGCAGCGCACAGCCAGAGCTGCGCTGCACAGGCGCGCATCAGCAGCGCGCGACATCAGGAGCACGGCGGAGCCGCGCTACAGCAGCGCACAGCCAGAGCTGCGCTGCACAGGCGCGCATCAGCAGCGCGCGACATCAGGAGCACGGCGGAGCCGCGCTACAGCAGCGCACAGCCAGAGCTGCGCTGCACAGGCGCGCATCAGCAGCGCGCGACATCAGGAGCACGGCGGAGCCGCGCTACAGCAGCGCACAGCCAGAGCTGCGCTGCACAGGCGCGCATCAGCAGCGCGCGACACCAGGAGCACGGCGGAGCCGCGCTACAGCAGCGCACAGCCAGAGCTACGCTGCACAGGTGCCCAGCAAGAGCGCGCGACAGCAGCGCACAGCCAGACCTACGCTGCACAGGCGCCAGGGCACGGAGACAGAAGCGCTTAACGACACAGGCGCCAGGGCACAGCACAAGCGCCCAGCAGCAACGTGCAGGCCAGACACCACTAAGAGCGCGTGACCCAGAAGTGCTGCAGAACCACGCTATCCACCCAAGCGCATACGCTTGTAGCATAAACTTGTGTCCTGTCAACAACAAAAGCTCGTATAAAAACCATCAGTGCCTCGTCTAAGAATTTGGAAACGTTCGGCTTACCTGACCAATGCTGATCATACCCACTCATAAGCATGCTTATCCGTAAGCATGTGATCTCCTTTAATTTTTCAAACGAGATATATAATCTGATGGCCTATACGCAGCCAATCCCGTAACTGTTTGCAGAAGGAAGACGTAGGGTACACTAAAAACAAATCGATACACTTGAAAAATACAAAACCAAATAAGCACTTCAAAGAAGTTCTCAATGTCAAGGGTAACCCAGGCATACACACAATCCTTCGGTTATCTTTTACCTCGCAGAGTGTGGTGAGGGTACTTGAAAGTGTCTAAAAATATTCAGCAGAATACGAGCTAGACACGTCCATAGGTATATGTAGGTAGGTAGGTAGGCCTTAAAAAAGCACTGAATAACCACAGTTCTGATGCCACTATCTGTCGAGGCATCCCACATTTCTTGATAAGAAATAAAACTTGTTTTGTAGATTGTTATTTCGCAGAAAAGACAGTAACCATGACCTGGTATTTTTCAGAACAAACATAGGTATACCTCTCGATGTTTTTCTATCTAACTGCACACATAGGTACTAGATCTAGTTTTTATCACTATAAAAACCATCTGTCTATTGCATAAGCGCTGGAGATAACCAATGCCACCACATAAAATGTAAGCACGTACCTAACTATGCATCAGTTATTCCACGCATTAAAGTAACAACCATCATTCTTCGCTATGATCTTTTGACAATGATAGGGCGCAAAATAGGAGCTTCGCATCATCTACCTTACGTGGCATAACAGTAACTATCGGCACACATAGCCTCATAAAAAGTTTGCAATATCGATTCTGCGTGAACATAGCAGTGGTTTAAACTCAAGTTCAAAAATAAACCAACTACAAGCCCTTCAGGCAATTAGCTATCCGGGATAAGCACGCGCTGTACTTCCAGCGTCCAATTCTACAAGCCTGTTTAACCTTTTTGCACTAAGAATCGATATCACACCACCTGATCAAAGATCAGAACATAATAATGGTTGGATCTAACCTTGTTTAACGCTCTCAACATTCCAAATAAGGCGTTCAGTGATGTCCAACGACGACATAGCACTCTCAAAAGAGGCTCACACGTTGTGTTAGCATCGCAAGCTAGCACTGAAACTCTAGGGTCGCGAACTCTGCAACTGGCACTGGCACTGCTGGGGGCAGTGCTCGCAGGCGTGACTGCGGCATGTAGACATGATGATCGAGCTGGCATTCACAATGCCACGCACATCTGTTGCCATCACCTCCGGACACTTCTCGCGACCTGTTTTCACTTACTCGGAATCCATTCGGGAGAAATGGATCGAGTAAACCATTTGTAAACAATATTAGTGAACAGCCAACACGTGTTACATCCATAAAACGCTATGACAACTATAAAATTGATGATTTCTCCCAACATTTTTAATGCGGGTACATAAAAATAAAATTCATTTGACCATATGGGCTTGAGAGCAATCCCACTTCTGATGTTAGGAATCAGAAGCGGTTCCAAATAAAAAAAACATAAGAAGTAGTATTTGAGGTAAAAACACATAACTTTAACAGCTGACAAACAGCTAACTTCCATAAATCGCATTAATGCTCATAGAAATCAGGATATGGCACTAAAAATGACGAGAAATCATCAGTTTACACAAATAACCTCACAGTTTACATTTAACCAACAAAACAGCGTTGACTAGTTAAACAATCTAACTAACTTCGTAACTGATTATCGTTACCGACCAATCAGTTAGTCTCGCACAATAATTATCAACCTTAGAGCGTACATGTGCATCGGACGAAAGTCCGATCAAGACTGCCCGGTCGCTCCACGCGCATCGCCTTATAAAGGAGTGCGTAAACAAGTGACGTCACATAATCCAGGCTTCTTCGAGGGGCTTCCAACAATATTTTAATATTTTTATACTATTTAATCAATCTTTTTCTAAAAATTAGCTTTTTTTGAAAGGATAGTAAAAAGTTTGCCAGCTCAATCAATAAAAAGTTGTTTTCCGTCTTAATTGGAATTTATATTGCTGTTAATTGGAAACCCTTTGTATAGCGGTTATCAAGTTCTATGAAAAATAATATAGAGTTATCAGATAGCCCACTTTATGTTTGTTTCCTTGCTTGCGTAACGCGGTGAACCACCTTTGAGATATTCCGATTTTATCAACTCTACAATTCTGTTACAATAGAACTTATTTTACATCGTTTTATTTATAAAAAGTTTTCTATAACTCTTCAGAATTTTTTAAATTGTATTAACCAACGTTTCATTGCAATTACTAAAAGGATCAGTATATTTTTATAACTAGCTATAACCCAGTTCATCGTAGACTGGTTGACAAATATTTTGGTGGAAAGTTTCGCAAGCGTTTGAAGTCGCAGGTATCAGCTAGTGTATTATAAGTATTAGAAAAAAATATACACAAGTATTCTATTAACACCTATAGTACAAGTTTTGCTTAGTTATGGACTAATAGATGGTGTTGTGTGGAATGTCCATGAATATTTTATTTATTTATTAGTACCACTACCTTAGTTAAAGCATTCCTCATACGTTTTCAGTGAACGTTTTCTGTATGGTAAAGCAGAAAACTTCTAAAGATACACTTTCCACGTAATTTTATAGATCAATCAACCTCCATTTGATTAACACCATCTATCACACGATAAGGGCGACAAATTCGTCCCCATTCAACCCTAATTGCGCCGGAAGTGCGAACTTCGATCAAATACGCAACCAGGAAGTGTACTGGTCCTTTTCTCGTCAAACTTAGGTTATTTACCCTGGAGTTAGTGTTCTGACAACGTATATAAATGACTAAAACTGGAAGTACTAGTGATGAAACCCTTATTTTATTTTAAATTGGTCTACTGAATATAAAAAAATAATTACAGGTTCATTGCCAATAATTCCAATATACATTGCGATTTTTTTTCGTTTATATAGTGCTAATTTTATGACGAATTCAACTCGGTTCTTAACTTTTGGAATACTGAGTTATTCTAGTTTCGAACTAGATACCGGTATGTCAACCCACCTGTGCGGTCACTATTTGGATGGGTGACCGTTAGTGACATTTACATCTGAGCGCTTCCGTGTTTCGGAGGGCACGTTAAACTGTCGGTCCCGGCTCTAGGATTCGTTAAGCATGATGGAGGCCTTAAGGCGGCCTAGAAACTCCGTCACCAGTGTTGGCCACTAACTCATACGAGCTTGCTTGCTTGAACCCACTGGGACGATACAATAATTTCAATTTTATTAATTTAAGAAAAAAATCTTTTGTGCTACTTAATATGCAATCTTTCAGGCTATTTTCGTAATGATGTAATGTCCTACTACCTATATGTAAGTATGTATGTATGTACGTATGGTATGTTTGTTCCTCTTTCTCCCAAAAATTACTGATCCAAGTTGGATGAAACTTGGAACATTATTGTCCGTGATTTGGATTAACACATAGGCTACTTTTTATCCCGAAAAATGAACGGGAGCCAACGAGCCGCGAACGAAGTCGCGGGCGGAAATAAAACTTTGACCTCTGAATCTCCTACGGGAGGAGGTAACAACACAAAATCTATTGTGCTCGAAACTCGATGTTTCGAAGGTTAAAACCAACCTATTTCGTGAAAACCTTCACGGAGGGAAATGCAAATCGCTTCGTTGAGGTTACAACGTTTAAAGAGGTGTCAAAACGTCAGAAATCTCTGACGTTATTACGTCATACTACACGACAAGCGCCGGCGCCGTCAATCGTATCGGCGTTGGTCTGTCGTGTTGTGACACTTCTGGATTCACGGTGTTTGTATGAATAATTTCTGGAAAATTCTACATGTTGCTTCCTTAGTAGGGTGTAGGGTAGGGTAGGGTTTAAAAAACAAAGCTCGCTCTGACGCCATGTCTGAAATAATAATTTTGTTTCATAATGTTTACGAACATTGACAGATACGATTTCTCAAGAACTAAAAGCTAATGGAATGATCCATTTAAAAATAGAAGATAATGTAAAAGCCCTTATATTTTTGTAAATAGATGAGGATGAGTTATGTTTCTTTGTCTTGTCTTACATTAGTACACAATATTATATACTTGTAAGTATACAGGACTTTTGAGATAAATAGCAGACGTTCAAAACTTTTGAAAATATTTAGACCTATCTAGAGAATAATTACATTCATTGACAAAACGGGAAGTTTACAGATAAACTTTTTATGATAACAGAAATAGGTAAATAAATTCATGTGTGAATTGAATGGGAGATATTTGCTCTACCATACTTGAGAGGGTATCATATTCATATTTCTATGATTTTTGTCTTGAGGTTGAGTCAGGATTTTTGAAGGTAGACTTCAAATCGATACTGCAATCGGACGCAATTGACCCAGGTCTCTATTGAATGCGGTCATAATGGAACCTAACACGATGACATAAAAGTCATTATTGCATATTGATATTAGCTGATACCTGCGACTTCGTACGCGTGCGAAACTTTCCACCAAAATATCTGTCAACCATACAATGAACCTCGTGCCGAAGGCTGCTTTTGGTTTAGAGAGTTCAAGCTGTATCTAAGAATCCACGTCTTAGATTTCAATAAAATATAGCCTATGTTCCAATCCGGAAAAAGGGCTTCCGAATGGTATAAGTTTCGTTGAAATTGGTCCAGTAGTTAAGGCGTGATCCGCGAACAAACAAACAGACAAACAGATAAACAGACAAACTCTATTTTCGGAATCAGAATAGTTTATTTAGTAGATATGCATATTTAGTTTATCCATATCTTTAATTTTAGTTTATGGCTTTTTACGGTTTTATAATTTTATCTTCATATTCGATGCTTGTCATAGCCGCTTGTCTGACTGTGTGTATAGTATTATATAATCTGTGACTCTGTGTGCTTAGTTCTTTGAGAATAACTTACGTTGGACTTCCACGGTTTTTTTATGGAATCTAGTGTAATAATAGTTTATAACTCGAGTCAAACTATGCCCTCGTGGGAAAACATTGAACTAAAACAATACCAAACGTAGGTACACACTGAGTAAGACATGAATAAAATTCTAAGGCTGAGTCCATAGTATACATAACGGACAAGATTTTTCAACTGTATTTATAAGTATCTATTTAATTAGATCAACTGAAAGCTTCGATTCATAAAAATCATTTAAAATCGTCTAATTTTTTTTTTTTTTTTTTTTCATTTATTGTTTTAAAAATACATAATAACTTATTTTGTACTATAGCACTAAGGAAACCACAAGGTTTATAGGAATAATGCTACATGAGTCTTAGCGTCGATAGCCATTAGGTAGGTATAGCAACTAGGTTAGATAGGTATGGGTAGGTAGCTGTGAGTAGGATCTAGCAAAGTGCATTCCAATTTCTTAGGTAGCTAGTTTTAGTTACAAATTTATTCACTTGCTAGTTAGTTAGGTAATTAAGTAGGTAGATTGATTTGTTTTTTAAATAGTAGGTATTATTGGTATTTTTCAATATTAGCTAGAAAGTAGGATTTTAATTTATGTTTAATGTTCTTAGGCGTAATACTATTAATAAGATCAGTAGGTAGGTTGTTAATTAACCGAGGAACTAGATTACTAGCTGTCCTCTCGCCGTATGCATTTCGTGCGCTCGGCATGCACAACCGGTTTTGTGCAACTTTAAACTAGGTGATGCTAGGTGCTACAAGTTAAAATGCGCTTCTTTTTTATCAACTGACACTTTTTTTTACTTTTGATACTTCTGAGTACTTCTCATCGTACCACTCTGAGGACGGGATAATATAAATGCATTTTTTGTATTTGCCGTTCGAACTATCGCATTTCGTCGTTAGATGCAATGTGGACGTAGTTCTACAGTCACTGTGGTGTACTGTGTAATTACCCTGTGGGAGAATGCAGGCACATACTCGTAGATACACGTTGGTATGACAGCAATAATAAATTAGATTAACTTTTAAATTATACAATAGACATATTTTTTTCTATTTGGTATTAGCTCTGCCTTTCGTGCTGTGGGTCGTGGGTTCGATCTCCACTGAGAACAAACATTTGTGCGGCAAATATAGATGATTGTTCTATCACTGGGTGTTGCTATAGATTATCAGTAGCCTATGTACCTATGTATTTACATGTATTATAACAGCAATCTAGTTTCCATAGTACAAGCTCAGGTTTTGTTTAGTTTGGGACTAGATAGAAGGCGTTGTGTAAAATGACCACGAATATTTAATAAGATTATTTTATTTAAAGTCAAAGTAAAGTGATAGATGAACTAATGGAGGGTAGCGCAGTGTTTACAACACAAGTCTCGTACTTAGTGTAGACACTGCAATACAACTTAAAACTTGCTCAAGCCAAATACAATTGCTTACCTATTGCCTACCTATTGAACTTGCATGCCAATGTGTTTTGTGGAATATGTTGAACCTACTTAATATAGCATAAGAACTTGTAACCTATTTCTGGTAAATAAATTATTATTATTATTATTATGAAAGTAAAAATTCTTGCGAAAAACTGTTGCTGGTACAATTAAAAGCACAAATTTGCAAGTAAAATAGCAAAATGATTGAAAAAATCACTGATATATGTTGTGCGTCTAGAATTTAATTTATGCTATTGTGTCCACTAACTAATCTATCCAACTCTGATTTGTTGGTAATTAAACGTCTCTTCAATATTATACCTCAGTGCTTGACTTGGCTGGTTGGAATGCTAACTGAGGCGTGGGATTGCGATGGGAATGTGCATTGGGGGGTAGAGACCAAATGATTGGTCTAGGGAGGGGGATAAGGGAGAAGTTTTTGTTAAAGTTTTTGAATTTGACTTGACAGGCGTCATGACTCAGTCGGTAGTAGCTCTGCCTTCCGTGCTGTGGGTCGTGGGTTCGATCCCCACCAAGAACAAACATTTGTGTTGTAAACATAGAGGTTTGTTCTGTGTCTGGGTGTTTCTATGTATTATAAGTATGTATTTACAAAAAAAAAATGTATGTATGTATTCTATCAGCCATCTTGTTTTCATCGTACAAGCTTTGCTTAGTTTGGGACTAGAAGGCGTTGTGTTAAGTGTCAAAAAAAAAAAAAAAATTGCTAATCTATTAATTTAAAAAGTTTACTCTTGAACTCTATTTTTAATTTATAGTTAGTAGCATGTTTATTGTTTCAGGTATACTTGGTAATTTCATTCAGATTAAGTAGATTACTTTGATAGTTCTTAGCTACCTACTTACATAAATAAAACGAAACCTTCAGACCAGCTTTTGCATTATTTTACAACCGGTATGTGAAAAATACGAGTGTCAGAAATATATATATCTCAGTTAATAGATTTTTTCTATAAATTTTTCAACGAAGTTTAGGAAATATTGAGCCGAAGTGAGTACGATTGATTTACGATTTAGAAAGTGCTACTTAAAGAATCTGGTGATGATTTTCACAAGTCGTGTCGATGCCGGACGTAATATTGACGATTCTCATTGGAGAACCTTGACACAAACGCGTAATAAACTGTTCGTTCGTTCTAAAAGTGATATCACGATATGTTAGTTAGCATGTTATAAAATACTTGCAATACGAGTATTTTGTGGTTTAAGTGGCAACACAGATGCGTGGAAAAACAAGAAAGAAAGAAAGAAAGAAAGAAAATACATTTATTCTGGACACACTATACATACATAACAGCACAACAAAAAGAAAGCAACATAGGTAGAAACTAAGAATTAGGTAGATAAATTAGAACAAATATAGGTAGGTATATATATTATATACCTACCTAAGACGTACAATTTAACAAAATAATATATGAAAAATTATGTTTAAATTCTATCAGCAATGTAACTAACATAGTACCTTAGTATAATCTTCGATTGTAAAATTTCCATAAATAAGCAAACATTTTAATTTAATAATAAATAAAATACATATACGTAGTTCAAACTTTTTAATTCGTTTCGACGAAAAATGGGCTAGAAAAAAATATTTTCAATATCTAGAAAAATTTGTGAATAATACCTATTTAGTTTATGAAAAAGACAATTATAAATATAATCTTAGTATCATTTTGAAACCTGAAGATCTTCATCTTTCGAAACATCAAACATATACTTTTCCCAGTTTTCACAAGCGTATAATGTAAATATTTATACATCTTACAATTTAATCAGAGCTCACACGGTATCACATTGGTTATAGTTTTCAACGCTAGCACAGAAATAGTTTATTTACAACTTGGAAATAAGGATGGGGGAATGAGAAAACCAAATCATAGGTCCTAATTAAAGAATTTATAATTTTGTTTTAAAAAATAATGTTTATTCAGAGTTTACGTTCATTCCCGCTCGACCCAGGTCGTCTTATTGGTGGGACTCGTTAGGGTTAATATAATATTTGTAAGGCAATATTTTAGATATATTCCAGAAATCCCCACCAGTGGGGATCATTACCCCAAACAAAAAATAGCCCTAATAATGATTTGAACATATTCACACAAGTTTCCATTTTGCGCTAATCTACGACATGGAAAAAAAAACAATATTAGCTATTTTGTATAATTTCTGTCTCGGGAAATCTTGTGCAAGTTATTGGATAATAAAAAATTCTAAACTAAGCGTTTTAATATTAAAAAGGTTTGTTCCGGACAAAGGTACAACGCCAAAAGTGGTCCATGCACAGCCCTACCCGCGAGAGATATTCTACGGTCATTACCTTGCTTGTGGCGCAGAACGGTGGCAACGCGGGTATTTTGAGAGTAACTAGCATTTTATGGGTTAATACCTTGATTATGAGTTGGAAAATATGGAATGGTTGAATAAATAAAGGGCAATGGGCACTTTATATTGGCAATTTTAAACAAATAAACTTGTTAATTTCCGAATTAGTGCGAACTCCTAAAGGGTTATTCTAACAACAGCAATTATATTTATCAATTACATATTTTACACAATGATAGATAATTATACTCTAAGTAGTACAATTTTATCATGGATTCTGGCCGTTGACTTTTATCAAGAGATTATTTACGGTAAACATAAAAGCGTGAAAATTATATACCGTTACTGTTTTACGTCGTAAAAAATAATGGAAAAATTAATAAAAATAAAATTGTATACATACTGTGGAAAGCAATTTTCAGCGCTCGTACAAGGTTATCAATCATGATGCGCTTCACAACACGAACAATACACTTAGTAATCCCTCTTGTACATAATGGCGGAGGTTTTAACAAAAATTTAAATTATCCAGTAACATTTTAAAAAATCTAGTAAGTACTTAGTTTGTTACCACGTAAGTAATTACTTGCCTACCAGTGCCTACAACATTTCAAACATTTTTGGAAAATAAGAATAGTTTTTATTTTAGTTTTTAGTTTATTTTAGTTTAGTTGTTATTTTTTTTAACTGTAACATTATTACAGATTGATGAAAACAATAGAAAATCATAAGTTTTTTTTAACATAAGTAATGGTTCTTTGATTATTTACCCATCCAAACTGTTCTCATAGAAACACAAAAGTCACACGTCTATGTTTACGTTAGATGTTCAAACAAATCTGCATTCTAAAATACCAACATCTGTCTCACTAAGTCAAAGTCAAAGTATATTTACTTGCAGAATTACATGTGTGTGTAGAGATGTTATAAAGTAGCATTGTATCAATGTAAATCTACCCTACAGGGTGTGCAAAACACAAAAATAATTAATACAAAAATGAAAATTAATTAGAATTATAGAATGAGCATTAATAGGTACGATAGGAGTTATAGAATAGAAATTACTAGTAGTAGATATACAGTATTGAAATAAATTATAGGATGTCAAATTAATATTAAAATATGATTATGTCAGTAGTTTATCAGTCATAAATTCATGTACCGTGTAGTAACATTTAGTACATAATAATGTTCTCAGCTTTTTCGTAAACAACGACGTTGGCAGTTCTCTCCATGGCATTGGCAATTTATTGTAGATAAATGAAGCCATGCAAAAGACACTCTTGCGCATTAATGTGGTTCTAGAGTTACGGATGCAGACTTTATGTTGGTCTCGTCTATTACGATGAACACTATTTCAATAATCGGTTCAACTTTGTGGATATAAACTTTACCTTCCGTCGGGCAAAGCGGAAACCAGAGGTACTTGTAACTATTTAGTGTAGTTACCCACTTATCATAATTTTTTGACTTTTTTCGTTCTTTAGCGACTTGAAAATGTCAAGTTGAATAGGACTTTTCATCTAGAGTCACTAGAAGATATTAAAAATGTATTGTACATCCACAAACAGTGCATCGATGACATACGTAGCTTTTTGTGTAATTCTCTTACACTAAGGCCCAGAACACACGGTGAAACGCAAAAATGACGAAATTGCAACTACTAGTTACTTTTGAGTTGCATTTAAGTTTCTGCCATAGATTCCGTTGAGAGACCACACATGACGCGACCAGTTTGAACCCGGTTTATAACGCGTTGCAAATCAGTCGCATTGAAACCGGCGTGCAGGAAACTCGCGTTTCGTTACATTCATTTACATAACCACAATTTCTTCGTCACTTTAAGAACTCATTATGCATACGTGTTTTCTCAACGAAAACCGAAATGATTGTGGTTGCAGCGTGTGTGGAAAATGGTTGAAACTGGTTTCAAATCGATAATTTCAAAAGGGTCTAACCCAATTTGACCGCACAGTAAAGTTGGTGCAGTTTTTTTTTCTATAAGCTCAAATGAGAAAGACAGCTATTAATTACTTCAGTGCTGTCTTTGTTAATTTAGTAAAGTGCAACAACTTAATAGGGGTCAATTTCAGACAGAAAACGATACCAAAAATATTTTTAGTAAAAGCGACTGGGTGTGTCATAAAAATAGCTTAAATCTCGGCGTGAGAATGTGAGAAATCCCGTCCATGTTTGAGTTGACGGACAGACGGACGCAATGTAAATATTTTATGTAGATAATCTCACCTGGATATCCCGCTGTCAACGCTCGCTTCATAATGGATTTATTCGGCGCATTGGATTACTTGTTCCAAAATAAATTTTGGCTTCTGTTTTTTTTTTTCAAGTTAATCTAAGAAAATGTTGCAAAAATATAGTTTACCAAACACAATAAACATACTTATCACTTATTTTATTTTACATCCTTCAAGGTAAAACTAGTTTTTCTCCAAATCTAGGTACCTATACCCTCATTTCAGATGAATACCTACAACTAGCTAGTGCAATTTAAAGTTTAACTTACAATACATTAGATACTAGCTGACTCGACAGACGTTGTCCTGTCATTCAAACTCTTCCTGTCAATCAACTGGCAGTTATTTCAAATGTGTCCTTGAAAAAGTTTTTATGGAAAAGGTTAATAATAATATAGTATGGATATGGATGAAGAACACCCATAGGTGTAAAAAGTCCTCAAAAGCGAATAGGGGTCGTGAAGTTGAGGGCAGTACCCGGACACTGAAACAAAAACAATTTTCATATTCCGCGTCACATGCTGGTAAGCTTTATGGTCCGGGCTTAGGCACTTCTAGCCGCGAGCTTTGCACAAACTTTACGTGAGTTTTGTTATGAAAATGCTGATATATTCCAGAAATCGCCACCAAGAAATCTCTGCCAGTGGGGATTTCAGTTTCACAACGGTGCTAAAGATGTTTCAGAAGTGAAAACTTCTCTAGCACCGTTGTGATTTGAAAGTCGATGAAACGAAAAAGCGAGGAAATGCGAAGAGAGATCCCTTATTTTCGTACGCACTCAACAGCTGGCCAAGCGGTCTAACGGATTGGATCGAAACGAGACTAGCTCGTAGTGCGTGGCTTCAAGTCTCGAGCCAACTCGTCCAATTTTTGCAACTTTTTTGAAGTGATAACTTCTTCAAAAAGACTTTCAAATCACAACGATGCTAGTTGTGATTTGAAAGTCTTTTTGAAGGTTTCACTTCTACCACGTGTGAATTACACACATGTTTTTTTTTATACCTATCTTGTTGCATTTTTCTAAACTAACCTAATTTGACAGCTCTAAAATTATGGCCGTCTCTGTCGTTTCAGTTTATGAGAAAGAGACGGCAACATTTTGTAGTGCGGTCAAATTAGGTTAGTTTTGAAAAATGCAACATGAGAATCGTTACTATTTAAACTAACTAAACTGCGTATAAATAGTTTGGTATGGTAACTATTTATACGCAGTTTAAGTCTTATACTGCGAATAAAATCAATAATTACTCTAGTGATAAGAAACTTTTTGTTTTACCAAGTCTTATTCCAGGAAAAACTGGTCTATCCGAGAATAAATCGTTATACTGCCAAAATCTATGGTATAAACAAGTTATCTGTCGAATATTTTAATGGCGGCTGCTACATTTGACAAAACAGCTGTTTGTTTTCATAGATATTGACCACTTGACACCCGGATAATTTGTGTGCACATGTATTATTGTGTTGCGCTCTCTAAGCAATTGCATTTTGAATTAAGTTAGTTTTTATGTATATACAGAATAGCAATACCTAGGATTGGCTACTCTCAAGATTGCAATGGAAAAACAAAAACGAATTTATCTGAGAATAAAATCAAAGAGTAAACTTATACAAGGGATACTTATTCAGGAATATAAAGACTTTTGGACGAATCCGCCCTTATAAGAAAATAAAATACCAAAAAATGGGATTAGACACGTGACTTATCGTTTGGAAACGTCACTTCTACGCGTTTTGATGTTTTTTTTTCTCAGCTGTCGTTCTTATTGGCTTGATGAGGTGTCAGGCTCCTATCGGTAGGAGTTTCGTGGATACTGCCACAGTATAGAGGACTAGGTTTTAAAAACTGGCATTTTCGGTGTGTCACAAAACTATGTCTCCCATTTTCATTATAATACTTACTGTAAATCTGAGACTTACTGGCCCACAAAAACCACGCCCTTTATTTATTTATTTAATACTTTATTGCACAAAATTATAAATTTGTTACAAAAGGTGGACTTAATGCTGAAAGCATTGTCTGCCCTTTTACACTCATATACACGAGCAAATAATTTCATCCAGAAATAAATGTTTCATCTCAAAATATACTCAAAATGGTGCAAATAAAAAATTCCCGGCACGGCAAGACATGCAAATAACGTTATTTTTATGAGATACCAAAGAATGCCTGCCTACCGAAGGAAATCCCCCTTACGTCCCACAGTGAACAAAAGAACAGCAGCTGTGTTACTACTGACAGGCGTCATGGCTCAGTCGGTAGTAGCTTTGCCTTCCGTGCTGTGGGTCGTGGGTTCGATCCCCACCGAGAACAAACATTTGTGTGTTGTAAACATAGATGTTTGTTCTGTGTCTGGGTGTTACTATGTATTATAAGTATGTATTTACAAAAAAAAAATGTATGTATGTATTCTATCAGCCATCTAGTTCCCATCGTACAAGCTTTGCTTAGTTTGGGACTAGAAGGCGTTGTGTTAAGTGTCCGTGAATATTTATTTATTTATTAATTAGCACATTATTGTATATGGGTGTGCTGTGTGCTGTAATACAATAAACGATATCAAATTCATGTTTTGGGCAAAAAGCGGTCCGATAATCCGAAGCATAGTTATCTACCGCTGGGTGAAACTCAAATATGAATGACATACTTTTGTCTATGTTTTTGTCTTCGTGTTTATTATTTAGACATTTGACACAACTCTCTATTTCCCACACTAATCAAAGCTGATAGAATACATAATTATTCTTTTTTTTGTTAATTCATTCATATTATTCAGGATTCGATCCGTGGACTATTTTGGATCTGACTAATGAGTATAATTATTTAAAAGTAATCCAAGTAGGTGATTTAACTTTGATTAAATAATATACCTACGTTCTGCCTTTTTATCATCTTTTTAACCTCTTTAAACTAGCTGACTCTATTCCCTCTGTGTCCAATGCTATCTTATCTCGTTCGCTGAGGATTAATCACGGGTGAACAATGTGAACATCCATGAATATTAAATCTATCTACATAATAACGTGGACGTAGGTACTTTCCAATACAGGATGTAAAAAGATGTCTAACAAACCCAAGTTAGCAAAGCAAAACTTCTACAAAAGCAGGAATTGGAAAAAATCCGAAAAACTTTTAGTTTGTATCATTGTCCCGAAAATGTTGACAGTTAATTAATTTGGGTGTTTTCATGAGCGTAATAATTTTACCCTATGTTGTATGCACCTAAGATTTGAAAGAGGTATTGGTTGTCACACATATACAAATGCAACCATAAAGGTTTCACTTTTATTTAAGGCGTAGGGTAAAGCGAGACAACCTTCTCGCTCGCACATTTCAAAATTTTTGAAGATATAATATAACTAAATGTAATTATGTGAAATTGCAGAGCTTCAGGGTCGAGAAAATAACAATGGAAAGGTTTAGTAAAAATATCACATTGATCCAAACAAGTTTTCTACCCAAAAATATGCACTTTAATTTATGGCATTGGTACAAGTTTTTTGGTCGGAAAACTTGTTTGGATCAATGTGATATTTTCACTGAACCTTTGCATTGTTATTCTCTCGACCCTGAAGCTCTGCAATTTTACATAATTACATTTAGTTATAATATATCTTCAAAAATGTTGAAATGTGCGAGTGAGAAGGTTGTCTGCCTTTACCCGACGCCTTAAAAGCATGACATGGAAAATATAACACCTTTTGTATTTTTTTGTTTTTTTTTTTACCGTTTATGGTCTGACACCTTTGTTCAATATTTCAGCAGTCATTTTCCACTTTGTATAATCGGTGTGTACGTACACGTCGTGTCAGTAATGAAATATCCTTTCAGAATCAGCCAAGCATTTTGCCGCAGCGACACCTGGCTTCCGTAATACCAGGTACTGAATAAAACTTAATTATAATGTGTCCATTGTAAAACGTGCGAAATAAGTCACGACGTGACTTTTTCTGCGTGGTCTTTGTTTTTTGTAGACAAATGAAGTAGTACATACCAAGCAAGCAATCTCGTATGAGCTAGTGGCCAACTCTGGTGACGGAGTATTTAGTACATACCTAGATTATTACACAAGCCGCGGGCAAAATGTTAAATCCTGGGCAAAAATGATAATTTGTTATTAGTATCCCGAGTGGTAGAGACGCGTGATTTTAAAACGATACTTTTATTATTTTTTCGGAATACATAATCGTCAGTGTTTTTTAAAGGGTTACGTAAACCATTATGTTTTCATTAGTTTACTATTAAAAATATTTTATACTTTTAGGTTTACCATTATTGTATTAATTAGAAAAACCAGTTCCTAGCATCTCCCCTGTATCGTAAGCTCTGAACTGCTTTTGCTGCCCAGCATAATGTCAAGCGATGTGGCCACAGATATACGAAAACCAGAACCTTTTGACGGCAAAAAAGACACTGAAACGCGCTAATGCCACTATTTAGTCACAGAATACCTAAGATTTAGTGTGAAAACAGTTCAGAAAACCTGCTAGGTTTTTATGAGATAACGATTGTCCCGAAGTCTCCGTTGTATAATAATATCTATTCCAGATGTTTTCCAGTTCATTAATAATAAAAACTCGAATACCGTAGGCAACTGGGTCAGTTATATTTGTACCGTTATATCTATTACATTGTCACCAACGTTTTCAACATCGTTCCAGTTAAAAGGGGCAATTTTTTTCAATAAAAAATATAATTGGGGTTTTGTTGAAATGTCATGAAAGTCACAAAATGGCAGTTTGACTATTATAACATTTCAATAAAACCCTAATTATAGCTCTAAAATGAGTCTTATAGGATTATTCTTATTGATTACTCAATGCAAGTACTTATTATTAAAATAACCAATGATTGAATAGACATTTTGAAGTTGAGGTTCGCGTGATTTGTCGCATTAGTGGATATAGCGGGCAGTATAGGTAGAATTGAAAGTTATTATTGCCTATTGGTTAATTTTACTATGGCAATAATAGGATTTCACTTTCTAATGACAAATAAGACTTGGCAAAAGAACAAAAAATGCTTTGTAATGTTGTAGTAAAATTAAAAACATTGAGGATAAGCGTTAAACGTATTCGTCTTTGGCATTAAATAAGCAATTGCATATTTCCTTTACCCTTTTCTTTGAAACTATCAGAAATCAAATTATGGAACGACAAAAAAAAGAAAAGATTTATACAGTGCCCGTCCGTGAGTCTGGTAAAATATTGCGAGGGGAATCAATTCCCTGCACAGAAAATACCAATGTATAAATCATTTTACAGATCAGTGTTGCCAGCGTGGTCAGAAAAGTCCGGAATTTCGAACTCTCGGTTTTGAGTTTCATCATAGCCTTCATTTGGCAGACCTAAGCCGACTTTAGGCTTGCAATCATAAAAAAGTTTTTAGATTCTTATTATACATGCATGGCTATTACTCAATACTATTAATATTATTATATAACGTATTTTTTTCTGTTGAGTTTAACAATTCGGTTGGGATTTTTCATTCGGATCATGGCAACACTATTGCAGGGTAGCGTTTTCCATAAAATGCTGACAAGGGCACACCTTTCTGCCTGCCCGATAAAGGTTTAACCTTTTTTTAAAAGGATGTGGGCATGTGGATTTAGGAAACTGTAAGATTGTCTATGATATTGAACGAAGAATTTTCTTTCAAACGTATAAATCTGATTTTACATTACAGGAGTAAAATAATCAGTTTAAATTGTCAGAAACTAGCCAGTGCTTTAGATAAAATATAGATTGCAAGAACTGATGAAAAAAAATCTGCTCTATGGTTTTGGTTTGTGGGTTTATTTACACAAATCCATAATGTGGTAGCTCACGCTATGCTGGTTTTACCAACTTACAATTTTCACTATAACTCAAAATCTACTAAACCTATAGAACTAAACTAAAATCGATTTTAAAATGTCTAGTAATCATTTGACACCCTACTTGTAGGTATAGCACGCTCGTTTCCCTCGTTCGATCAATAAATAACATCTGTCGCAAAAAATAATTGAAAAAAGCATTAAAATAAGATCAAGTTTTTGACGAAGATATCTTTTTAGCTTTTTGTTAAAGTCGTATATTTTTACGAGACTTCAGAAACTTTAGGTATCCTGAAAAGCGAGTCAAGTTATCAAATGAAACTTATATTAAACTCGCGTTTTAGGGAATAACAGAATGAGGCAACTGTTTCTAAGCGGTACTCATAAAGTTTAAGACATTTAAATACGAAGAAGTCTCACAAACAGACTACGTATGTAACTAGTAACTACATACTTTATGCAGGTATATTGTACCTAAGTATAACAACCCCGCTTAATAATTTATAACCCGTCTTTTCATTATTGAATATCTCATGTAATCCAATCTATATCCAACTTGCTGTCGCCCGCGGCTTTGCTCACGTGGTAGCAGCATTAGCATTATTTGGTTGAAATCTTTGATCCTATAGAGCCTTTACGGTGCAACTTTTCAAAATTCTTTTCTTAGTGCACCCCTACACTATATAAGGATACTACTTTCCAAATTTCATACCTCTAACAGCCAGTTTCTCGAACGCAGATCATCTTCATAATTAACTAATCAATGGTCAAATCTCTAACCAAATGTCATTTGAGTTGCACGAACGTTGATTACGTACTTTAATTTTGAACAGAGATTAGTTGACTAGCCTGTCAAATCCCTATAGCAAATCTCTTGTCAAACTTCAAAATGGGTTTCTCGAACGGTAATTAGGCGTTTTTCGTTGGTCAAGCTCTTGTCAAATCAACGATCAACTAATCGGTGATTTTGCTCTAATTAGCTGAAATAAATACTACAATTTACTATGTTTTGCGAGGTTCTAAACCAGATAAATCTTAAAAACCACCAGGTTGGTACTCCAAAAGTAGTTTTATTATATTTTACAATACGTATGGATCGTTTTACCAATAAAAAATATAGGTACCTACTTGTAAAATAAAATAACATCTAATATTTTAGGATGTCGCTTTCAGATGTAACAATTAGCAGCAGCAGTGAATCTGACGAGGTATACAATACACCTGGACCCTCAAGAATGTTTAGAGCTAGAGTAGAGCCACATTTCATAAGTTTTCAGAAGCG
This sequence comes from Eulithis testata, assembly GCA_947507515.1. Taxonomy (NCBI): domain Eukaryota; kingdom Metazoa; phylum Arthropoda; class Insecta; order Lepidoptera; family Geometridae; genus Eulithis; species Eulithis testata. The sequence continues at coordinate 9,797,784 of OX382207.1, read as the reverse complement.
GAGTTCAATAGATGAGATTCCGTGTTTATTGGGGAGTCTATAAAACCACATAAGTTGGGGAATAAATCAATAAGTTGTAATGTAACAAGGGAGATCCTGTAACACCTTGCACGGCTGCTAAAGTATCTACTTTTAGTAGTAGATAGTAGTTAGGTACCTACCTACTTACTAACACTGTTTGGATATAAAATGTACTGATCACATAGTATGTAAGCACTTTATTTTCATACATAAAGCAGCCTTATCAACATAGGTAGGTAGTTATTTATTTCTAATACTGTCTGTATCTACCTAGCAATCTAGGTATACTTCTGAAATAAATCAAGGAAATACAGTTTAAAGGTAGGTACAAGTATTTAATTGTTTAAAATTGTATTAGTCACAAAACACTGTTAGATGTGAAACACGGTTTGGAGAACTGTAGAGGTGAGGTGGGCTGGCACCCTTTGAAGACTTTGTAGAGGTGATACGGGTTTGGAGTTGCTAGCGAGTTGCCTCAGCTGGTCCAGAGGTATCAAGGCGCGGCGCTGGCCGCGACGGAGGTAAGGCGAGGCATGATGCTGGCCGCGGCCTCCGGCGAGTTGTCTTCGGTATGTACAACGAGAAGTGGAGAAGGTTTTGAAAACTTTATAGTATCACGAGATGACCACGAGATGACAAAAGTTCCCGGGCCTGCCTGGCCCAGGAATGGCCTTAGTATTCAGCTTGAATTTCTGTCTAAGTTTTAATTTCTAAAATTATTTTACCAACAATAGTCAAATGTAAACAAAGATACGTGAAACATGACACAAAAATATGACATTTTTTATGTTTGGGAGTGAATGATGGAACTGAAGGATTGATTCACTTATGTGTGACCCTATGAAAATATACACTGATTTGACAATCGTAAAATGATCATTGATTACTTAATTATGGTCTGATCAGCGTTCGTGCAACCCGATTTGATTTGACCAGTGTGTTAAGTTAATTGCTTTGTCAACTGATCTGCGATTTGATTAGCGTTCGAGAAACCGGCTGTAAGACTTATAGTTTAAGCTGTGTGTTGATTGTCAGTCAGCTTCAAAAGAGTTTTATATATTTATATGTATTACGCACATACATAATGTTGTTTACTTTAATTTTATGTCCCTACAAATCTACATAATTATATGTACCTACCTAGTTGTAAATGTTCTCATCTCAGTTATTTCTGGAATAAAGAATTTATAATTTTGATGTTTTACAGGCTTTGCCACTTTTATCCTTGTATACGTATACATAATTTATAAGTTTAAAAAACTGGAAAAACCGACTTCAATTTGATACGCCTTCATAATCAAAATATGATGATGATGATGGCAGTTCATTGAGACTGTTCTATTGATCGTAAACACCACAGAAAACAAAGAATTTTTCAAATCGGTTCATAAATGACGGAGTTCTGAGGTAAGAAACATTAATAAAAAAAAAAAAAAATGGGTCCAATCTGGAAGCATACCCTTTTAGATAAAAAAGATTTTTTCAAATCGGTTCATAAATGACGGAGTTCTGAGGTAACAAACATAGAAAAAAAAAAAAAAAAATACAACCGAATTGAGAACCTCCTCCTTTTTGAAGTCGGTTAAAAATCGGTTCTCAGTAGGTATTTCGTATATAATAATAAGTAACAATGCCGGTAGGCAGAGCTCTACTTTACCAATATCTCGGCTATGTCCGCCTGGAGCGAAATCCTTGGATTCCCAATATTTTCGTACAATTTACGTCAATCGCATAAATGCGGGAAAGAGATACCTTATCTCTTTCTTGTGAGTGAGCGAGAAAAGTATCCGAAAAATTCAGATTTTGTTAGTCAGATGTGTTATCTAGAGACAAATGCAGGAATTCTGAATGTTATAGGTATTTTCGTATTCTGTTTCCATTTGATATCGAAAATATCCATTATTTTGTACTTTTCCTGTTGTCACAACCTGGGAGAAACCATATTTTTTCTAGTAACTGGATTTTAGAAACTCAATTTGTTAGTCGGTTTATGTTGATATGTGCGTTATAAATAATTAATTTTCAAACAGGAAAATGTAAGATTTATATGAATGAATAGCAAAATTAGAGTTACTACGTAATTAACAAGGTAATAATAGCATTTTACGAGCAATTATTGGTGCAGAGGAAACAATGGTGGTGATTGCCATGAAATTGATTTTTATTGGACGCCTTTGTTTACTAAGTAGATGCAGTCTCTTCTGGCTTATGGTCTAAAATAAATTAATGGTAAAAATATAAGTTTAATCAGATAAATGGATCCAAAAAAAAACCTGTAAATTCAAAAAGTCAGCTTAGGCAAGGCATATAACTATTATCATATAATACTATATCAGTAGATTAGGTATCGTTTCTTAATAATGCTTATTATTATTATTAACCTGAGGGAATTTTTTTGACCTAATACCGGCCGGCCCTTTACTTGCCATATCAAATAAATTGTTACAAAATTGTATAATTGACTTCACAACCGGATTTTAATGAAACAAAAATATTTATTGTATTTTATTTTGTGAGCGCTTTTAAAAGGGTTGGTTTTTATTACGCTGTCTGGTTTTTACATGCTTTGATTTGGTTTTTAACGATAAAAGTAATGTTTTTGTCGGAAAATGTGATGAAAAAAATGTTTCACATGTCCGAAAGTTTACTTTTGAAATGGGCGAAAAGTATTATAATAAAATTAATATTTTATACGCTTTATTTTATTTCTTACTAGCAACTTGACAAAAGTCTATCAAACGTGACTTTTATTGGCGAAATTGCGGGCAACACTACAATGGCTAAAAATAAAATAAGAAGAAAATAGACATTTTAGTCTCGTTTGTTTTGGTGCACAGCATCAGAAATTGGGCTTGTGTGCCGAATTCGTTGCTAGGTAGGTATATTCTAGTATATTGGAATGCATTCTCAGAAATGTACTAGTGATACACATTCTATATTTATCAGTTGGAGTAAATTCTCAGAGGTGTTAGATCTTAGCTGGTCTATGCCACGTCATAAGTCTCTTTTTTTAGGTATTGTTTTGTATATTGTGTGATGAAACGATATGAAAAAAAAAATTGATAAAGTACAAGGTACAAAATAGAAAATTCAAGCAAGATAAATATTCCTGGTAAAAACGGACAGGAGTATAGAAACTAAATAGTATGATATACATTTAAAAGTGCTTTTTAAAAGTTCCAAAATTTTCAGCGATTAGTATATAGGTATATTAGTATTGTATGATCTGTGGAATAACAAAGATAATACCACGATGTTACTTTTCCGAACAATGCCAAAAAACCAGAATTTTTCAAACGATCTCTATAAATTTTTAGACTGGCCCTTCTTATCCTGTTATCTTTCAAACTCGCTTACAGTGGAAAAACGCCTGTAAATTTAATAAAGCCGCAGACGCTACGCTTAAATGAAGGTTCTTTATGGGCTAAAGCAGTATAATAGACGAAATTACACTGTAACAAACGAATTGGATTATTTAAATAACGTCATTATAGGTCGAGAGTCCGGGACTTTTTTGCATTTGAAACTAAGTTTAATGTGTTATTGCTCCTAATTTAAAAATTGTTGAGTCAACTTGAACTAACTAACTTTAGGTTTCATGTTGCTATTAAATCAATTAAGGATTGGAGTAATTGAACATTTGCAACTAACTTTTGCAATAATATCACTACATATAGTGTGCACGAAACAAAACAATTTGTATTTTTGTATTTCTGCAAGAGCTACAAGTCTGTGTTCTCTAAACTTTGTTAAAATAAGCCAGAGGATTTTTACTGCCACCGTTTTACATAAGTAATCGATATTAATACCGAAAATAAACGAAATTCAAAAATAATTAATAGAAGACGTGATCGAATAACAAACGATTTGGGGTTCAAATGACCCCAATTCTGCAACGTAAACTAAAACATACGCATCAAATGAAGTGTGTTGTAATGTGTTGCTATGGTAACGTAGTTTATTGTAGAGGGCAACCCTAACCACGCATAGGCTCACTCGTACGATTGGTGGAATTATAAAAAAAGGGATTTCATACAATTCCAATTAAGAGGAAATGTGGGAGGTCTTTTCTCCATACAAACGCTCTCGCCTGTTTTCTTTTTGGTTAATGACCCTAGAGCAATGATTTTTCACAGAATAATAAATATTAACTATTTCTTTGCCCCTATGTTTTCCTTTTTGGTGATAAATTATTTTTATAAGCACTAGAACCCTCAAAAAATGCTTATTTAGATCGCTGTTAACAGAGTCCTAGTGTACAAATTTGACAACTATTAACGAAAAAAGAAAAACATAGCGGCGTAGTATATATCCTCCTTATTCAGTGTCTAAAATAATAGTTGGATTAGTGATCATGAAGTACGATTTCAATGTTCCGCCGCCCGCGCCGCCGCCGCCGTAAAGGGTCTTGGGAAAAATTTATGGAGACCACATTTAGGTCACTTGATTTTAAAGTAATGAAGAAAATTGGTTTTAAGGCGTAGGGTAAAGGCAGACAACCCTCTCGCTCGCACATTTCAACATTTTTGAAGATATAATAAAACTAAATGTAATTATGTGAAATTGCAGAGCTTCAGGGTCGAGAGAATAACAATGCAAAGGTTCAGTAAAAATATCACACTGATCCAAACAAGTTTTCTAACCAAAAAATGTGCACTTTAATTTATCGCATTGGTACAAGTTTTTTTTTTACTTTTTTGTACGGTTTGATTTGTTTAGCAACCAATTATAAGTTTTAAAGTTGTACACAAAAGCAAATATGGTTTCAAAATTTGATGTTTGCTTGGGTCTTTTGCTCTGAGAAAGTTTTGAACAAAAATATTGGCTTGTACAAACTTTTGTTTAATTATTAATTCTTCTTGTTCTATTTATCACCTCTTTCTGCTTCTTCTATACCTGTGGTCTCTGTCCGTCATTTCGATTGACAATTTTGAGTCAAGTCGTTTATTTTGAAGGGAGTAAACTCACACATGGATTAACTTTTACAGAAAAAAAGACGTACCAAGATTTTTATAAGTAGGTACCTACCTAATTTTTTTCTTCGACTCGCCTCATTAGTCATTACTCATTACTAATAACACAACAAACTTTGAGATGTCCGTCTCCGTAACATCAAAGGCCGTACCACAGATATATAATACTATACTAGTACGTACCTAACAAAAAGCGACGGTCAGACATACAATACTCATTGAAATCTTTACCTACATGCTGTAGTATGACGTTATTTTATTTCTAACTAGCTTTCACCCGCGACTTCGTCCGCGTACTAAATAATAAATAAATAATAAATATCTTTGGACATTACACACAACGCCGACTAAGCAGTGCGCAAACTAAGCAGTGCTTGTACTATGGAATCTAGATTGCTGATATAATACTTATATACATTTTTTTTTGTAAATACATATTTATAATACATAGTAACACCCAGGCACAGAACAAACATTTATGTTTGCCACAGAAATGTTTGTTCACGGTGGGGATCGAACCCACGACCCACAGCACGGAAGGCAGAGCTACTACCGACTGAACCATGACGCCTGTCTGTTTGACCCTGTTGATTTACTGGGATAAAAGTAACCTATATGTTAATCCAGTTTACTATGTATTACAAGTTTCATCCAAATCGGGCCAGTAGTTTCAGCGTGATTGAAAACACAAACATCCAAACATCTGAACTTGACATTTATAATATTAGTGGGATGGGTTTGTTGGGATTAGTGGGATGGGATATCCTTCTACCCATAAAAGTTCAACGAAGTTTTTTAACCGACTTCAAAAAAGGAGGAGGTTCTCAATTCGGTTGTATTTATATTTTTTTTTATGTTTGTTAACTCAGAACTCCCGTCACTTATGAACCGATTTGAAAAAATATTTTTTTATCTGTAAGGATATGCTTCCAGATTGGTCCCATTTTTTTTTTAAATTAATGTTTCTTACCTCAGAACTCCGTCATTTATGAACCGATTTGAAAAATTCTTTTTTTATCTGAAAGGGTATGCTTCTAGGTTTGTCACGAACTGCCATCATCATCATCATTTGATGATGAAGGCGTATCAAATTGAAGTCGGTTTTTCCAGTTTTTTAAACTTATAAATTATTATACCACTAGGTATTGATGACGTCACTAGCCCAATCCCACTTCAGCTAGATTAGGTACTAGGTGATTCACCTAGTACCTAATCACCTTTGTTTGTCCAAGTTCCAATATAATTTACCGTCCAAAAAAATTCATAAATCTGTTGTGGGTATAGTAATTTACGAGCATTGTTATTCAGCGGTTACTTACATTTGAGGGAAACATCCGGGTCATCAGTATTCTTTATAAGTGCCTTCTCACATGTACTTGGCGCAAACATTTTACGCATCACTGAAAACGGTCCACCGAACGCAAACATTGACATGGATAAAAGTCGAGTCAAGCCTTGAATGTTTTCATCACACCTATTTGAAAAGAACGACTTGGTTCGCCTTTATGTGCACCCAAAGGTGGTGTTTTCTATAAGAAACAATAAGTGCGCGGCAAAGTTCATTTACTTTGCCGCGCACTTTTTGAATTTGGAACATCTTAGTGTTCAGCGCCAAAGAAATCGAACGAATAGAAAACATAAGAAATAAGTGGTTTTCATTATAGATACTATTTATTTTCATTTTAGTTGTTACTATATATGTTTTATTAAATAATAATATTACAATAAAATATGAGGCGCCTTTTATTTTCTCATAGTTGGTGATGAAAAGTAGAGTGTACCACTCGGGCGCAAAATATATTTTTGGCTCGGGCGAAGTACTTTGAATCCCTCGCTACGTTCAGGATTCTAATAAAGAATCCCTCGCTACGCTCGGGATTCTACTCCAGAATCCTTCACTTCGCTCTGGATTAAAAAAATCGCCCTCGCCGTAAAAATATAATTTTGCTCCCTTATGATACAATCTACTATTAGAAAACACTATAATATTTTGTTTTTATTATGTGGTAGTTGAATAAATGTTTTTTTTTCTTCTTCTTTCAAGACAAACAATCTTGGGACGAACTATCTCCAACTCATTAAAAAATATAAAACCTTATGACGATTAAAAATGATTAATGACATTTTATTGAATAAAAACATTGTCTTTGTCTTTGATATTTTGGACCATTTTCCATTAGTTATCATCATTACTTGATTTTTTTTTCTTATTTTTTTTCTTCAAATTCAATGTTTTTTATCATAATTTTTATCCATTTTTCCGCAACACCAGAATACGAAATACGCGTTGCTGTAGCTATAAAATTAAATCATGATCAGTTTTTGCCATTCACTTGCTTACGTAAATATTTTAATTAGACCTTTTAGATGGTCTGCGGGTGCATGTGAGAAGGCTATTCGCGTGGGTAAATTGTTTATTTTCTGAGCTAAAAGTAAGAATTTGAGGTAAAATGCGTCATACTTCATAGTAAGTATTTATTTTTACCATGAATACCTACGCGTATCTGCTGCCTAAACGTATTGTGGATAACCCGAGATTGGCTTGAAGACTGCCTAGAGTCTAACCACGCTACGTATGCAGACCTTAATTGAAGATCTGCATACATAGCGTGTTCAGACTCTACATAGGTACTTACATACATAGGCGTTTAGGCGCACGTAGTGTAGGACGCCCTCCGGCTAGGTGGGGTGACGATCTGAGACATGTAGCTGGCAAACACTGGATGAGAAGAGCCGAAGACCGGGCTCAGTGGCGCGTCTTGGGAGAGACCTACGTCCAGCAGTGGACCGATATAGGTTGATGATGATGATGATGAGTAAATAAATAAAGCGTTGATGGCTCTCTTAGGGCCTCTAACAAGTTGGTAGGTTCCAAGTCTAACCTAGTTGGAGGTACCACGCTAAGTACCTATCATCATCATCATCATCAACCTATATCGGTCCACTGCTGGACGTAGGTCTCTCCCAAGACGCGCCACTGAGCCCGGTCTTCGTCTCTTCTCATCCAGTGTTTGCCAGCTACATGTCTCAGATCGTCACCCCACCTAGCCGGAGGGCGTCCTACACTACGTGCGCCTAAACGCGGTCTCGACTCGAGTATTAGTTTGCTCCAACGATTGTCAGTTCTGCGGCAAACATGGCCGGCCCACTGCCACTTCAGCTTACTAATCCTCAGAGCTATGTCGACTACCTTGGTTCTCTGTCGGATAACCTCGTTCCGGATTCTATCCTTCAGAGAAATTCCGAGCATAGCCCTCTCCATAGCTCGCTGAGCGACTTTCAGCTTGTGGACCAACCCTACTGTCAGTGTCCACGTTTCGGCAGCATAGGTCATGACAGGTAGGACGCATTGGTTGAAAACTTTCGTCTTCAGACATTATTTACTCATACGTGGAAGTATAAACAATGAAGCAGTCAAACTTACCTCTACTCAGCCAATTAATATTCCGCCCTACAAACGTACCTTTCCGAACATGCGGTTATTTCGGGCGCAAGCAGGTGTGATAGCTTTACTTTCAGGGTTTCAGCTAATTGTAAGGTTATTACACACTACACTATTTTTTGGCCCTGCCTGAAAACCAGCGCTGTTTAGCAGGGTGGAACCATCTGCCCTGTTAGACAGCAATAAGCTGAGTCGGGACCGATTTGGCTGCATACAGCGCGGAACGAGACTAGCTAGTACCCACTTGTTACGTTACGTTACCTATAGCTGTTACTTAACTATTATTTTGTTTGTTTCATGTATGTATCTTTATGTTTGCTATATTTTCTACGTCCGTTCTGTATTTTTCTGTGTGTATGTCAAATAAACTATCTATCTATCTACACTGCTTCCCTAAACCTTGCAGAAAAAAAACATTCCCATAGTTGTTTAGAAGAACTTCTTCATTGGTTAGCAAAACCCTTATTTTTCTAAAAATTTCTCGCTTTGCGAATGCGTTTGCGTGGGCTATACTCGAAACGAAAATCAAAACAAATACACAGACTACGGGCTCAGCATGAGATTAATTAAACACCTAAAAAAGTTCAGAAAGCCAAGGAATGTCTAATGTGTGTTCACAGCTTTATTCTGTGGAATGGAATGAGGGCAGTTAGATGTTCAGATGTTTCTGTTCACAATTCATTTTTGAAGTTTACAAAGGAACCGCAATCATCAGAGTTTATATTTGTTGGCTTTTGTTTATTCAGTAAAATTTTGAGGAGTCTAATGGAGGATTACTCAGAATCGTCTCTTAACTTCTGTCATTATGTTAATGTCTGTTTAGAATAGTGCTATCTCAGTTTGAATAATGTCATAAATAGGGACTGAGAGAATCAGGCGATATTACGTAAGATCGTGAATCTGTTAGTTAAGGAAAAAAAAATACGATACTCTACACTCTACACTCTACAGCGAGGTGAGTACGGTATCTCGGTTTATATAGTCCTACTTGACGACAGCGACCCTAACTAAAATTAAATTTACAATGATTATCTTAACCTTAAATACTTATAATCTAATTTCTCGGTTTATGCAAAGCGCTTCTAATAGACAAGTTGATATGCTGTCAAATTGTTTAGAGACGCCGAAAATTTGAAGCCAAAATGAAGGTATATACATAAAATTCAGCTAATTATCTCTCATTCCAAGGTCGATCGCTAACTTAACTGCACTTCTACTTCCAGTTTATTAAAATAAATGATTACCTTGACTTAGAAACAGCGCCACATAATTACAGCAGTAAAGCAGCGAGCAGATGCTAGTGGTAACAAAGTAGCCATATTTTGCTGCAATTTGGCACGAGATTCGTACCAAATTGCTGTAGTTTAGTGCTTATTTCACATTGACAGTAGAACTTATCTGCTCGTAGCTTGAATAACTAAAATCTATAATTTGCCTGTTTCATACACATCTAATCATCTAACCATAGATAAGCCGCATAATATCAAACCTGTCAAAAAAACCCCAGCGCGTATTAAACTGTAATCTGTCGAAATAGAGATAAGATTAGCTTGGCATTACCGTGATCGATAGTGTCAACCACTAACATAATTGCAAAACTTTTAGAAGCCACTAATTGATAAATGGGTATTTAGAGTTTCAGGGACATTCCCCCAAATGGCCTTACCACGTTATCAGATTTATCTTGGATCTAACAAAACCGCCAAAAATCGCGTGTGTTTTGGACTTAACCCCTGTCAATAAGTTGTCAGTTTGTATATGTTACAATAAATCTGTAAGTTCAAAACACACGTGGTTTTTAGCGGTTTTTGTTAGATCCAAGGTAAATCTGATAACGTGGTAAGGCCGATTATGTACAACAGATGCTGTCAAACAAAGTTTCTGTCATAATTTTATCTGTATGTAACTTATGTAGGTACAGTAGGCAACGTATGTCGATTAGCGAATAGAGTTTTTAGAATCGACTTAGTGACGATTCGGACAAAATATTTTGGGACAAATTCTCCCAATCGTCACTTTTGATTTTAATAATTTTTGTTGTGACGATTCGGAGAACATCAAATTAAGGAAGCCGTTGAGTACAGTCAGGTAAAAAAATGTTAAGCAAAATATGATTTAGCTATTTAAATCCAAGTAAATGCAGTCGTAAATTGTGAGAAGATCTAGTAAAACAAACTCCCAAACAATACTAGGACAATCTTATATTGTTGATCGACGCAAGTTGCTGGCTGTACCTACGAGTTCGTGTCATGGGTATCAGAAACTACTTGTCTCTGAGATCTTTATTATGATGGCTTTGTTAGTCGATTCTGCACCTCAGCAAACTAATCACCCACTATACTAAAGAAGTTGCACAAAATCACCCTGTATTTTGTAGTGGTTTTGTAGTCATCGATCAAACCTCCACCAAAATTCCTGCATTTCATTATTAAGTTTTTTTTTTTTTATATTATTTAGCGTACTTGTACTAACATAATACTTATACCCTCATTATATTACGATCTAGCCAAAAGGCAGGCTAATTAGTAATTTTACATTGACATACATTTTTAACATAAATTATTCTAAGAATGTGTCCATTGGCACTTTTCTTATTGTCTCTAATTACTTAAGGCGAAGACACTTTGTTGTTGTGTTCTTTATTAGGTGGCACTAGTTTTCACTCGCACTACATATCACTGTTTATTTAACATTAAACTAGCTCAAAAGGTTTTTGCCTTTTGAGCCTTCTTACTATGTTAGTGTTATCGAGGAGCTGGATAGCCTCGACGTTGACGTGGTGGTGAAGTCTTTGTTCATGAGCTTCTGCGTGTTTTTGTATAACTTTATCAACGACCTCTATTTATTCATTATTAAGTAACCACACTGCACCGCAAAGGTTTCATCATTCTTTTTGTCTTTTTTTAAAGGTAAGAAAAAGTTTCTCTTCTTTCTTTGACTTCAAAGAAAAAGTTAAAACTCTTTCGTCGCATTGAACTCGAAGAACTTGATAAATTCACAATCGAATTAAGACAATAAAGAGTGTCTGATGCTGGAGAGTGCTAGAATTAAAGCTTTCAGTGCAAGTCGGGGTTTGCAATAAACGGTGACCGTTTTATGACGTAACACGAATAATTTTGTAAAATTTTGCTTCTTGCCCGTTTTTTTAGCATGCATTGTTTTCATTTTACGTGTACTACAAAGTTAACGTAAACTATATTTTTGTATAGAGATTGAACAGCGCCTCTAGCGGGAAGTTCACAAAACTGATGATTCTCCATACAAAATTATAGATTACATGACTTTTCAGTAAACGTCAAACGTACACACTAAGGGGTATATTCATATTGGCCTCTAAAGCTGAGCTAACTAAAATGATTACTAAATCTGTTGTCATCTCTTTTCGTGGTCATGCAAGTGACTATGCTAGAGCATTTTTTAAGCCGCGCTAATTATGACAGTCGATTATGAATAAAAAGGTAACCATTATGTTTGCGAAATTTGGCACCTAGAATCAGTTGCAGTTGCAGGTTTTCTCAAAGAGGTTTTTCATATAGTATGAATATTAAAATCATTTATTGCAATTATTATGTTACATGTTTTCTTCAGTTAGAGATTGCGTCAATCGCATAACTGCTGTAATACTTCCGTCATTTGACAGTACCGCTATTTCAAAAATGGACTAAAAGAAAAAGAGTTAAATAAACTATTCAATGATACAAAAGTCTCGAACTGATGTTGAGTGCGATCGATTTTGTAATCGAATGAAGATTTCATTCACAAAGAGATTGCGATACTGAAATACTCTTCTCGATTAAATAAAGTTACTTATGGTTTGACCCCATTTACCTGTATGTTTTCACCTTTTATGTTCTAACTTTCATAAGTTTTACTTTCGTTTTTTATCCAAAAAACAACGTGAATGCAAAAGAAATAATCGTCAAAGAGTTTATGATGTAGAAAAGTCAAGTAGATTGCATAAGGATCTAGATAATATTCTAACCTAAACTACTAATTCTAAGGCAGTATAGTCAACTTCGACTAACACACAAAACTAAATTATTTTTCACTGGAAAATAAAAAAGATATAATTATTATTCATAGTTCTCAAAAGTAGTAACTATTATGAAAAACATGAGCTTAATCGGTAATAGTATAATCGAATAAAACGGGCACAAGCGGGCTGCAGCGCTAACAGTCACGTGAGGGTATCGATCCTGGCTCCCGTAATCATGCATGGAAACCACTACCTTGGAAACTCGACAGGTGAACTCAAAATTACCGTCTATCGAGTTTCTTGTGACTTTGACGCTTGGCACAAACGGACAACTCGTATATATAAAATGATTTTACAACACAGGTTGTTAGTCTCAAGACACCAATCGGTTTTTAAACGGCTTTAAGAAAAGAAGGAGGTTCTCAATTCGGTTTTTTTTTTTCCTAGATCTTTGTTACCTCTTATCTCCGTATTTATGAACCGATGCCACCACTTGCTACGCAAGTGTGGTGTGTGGTGTAGTAATGAGTCCTTTGAAAAAGCGTCTGCGGCTGACCACTAGTGGCTATTACGGGAGTCTTGTTAAAAATGTTAAAATAAATAAGCTATCTCATGTCGATAAAACCACTTAGTGGAAAGGCATTATGGTTAAATTTCGAGATATTCTTTATAAATAATAAGAAAGGAAATTCCTTTGAATTCGATTAAGGTACACTTGCTGTCTTGACATCTACGCTATCACATCTCAACGAAAATCTATACAAAATAGATTTTTATTTCCACTGTACTGACCTGCGCTGTGCCATAGAATAACACAACAGTACTACGTAAGGTACAAATTGGGAAGAAAATTTGAAATTGGCATAACAAAGAGGTACGAATCGGCCATAATCCGTGACTCTACCTTCACGCTAGTTTCACGCAACCACATAAACCAAGAAGAGAGTTTGCATTATTTGCCACTGGTAGGGTCGAATGAAATGGGGTGCGAAACCTGCGCTTTGTCGACGGCAGGGGGCGTTGTTATAACTTAGCGATAGTGGGGTTCATTCCACCCACTCTATTAAAGCGGCCTAGAAGATGTTTGGCATTCAAGGTTAATAGATTACGATTAGATAGATGTTAGATTTTTGCTTGTAAGTTTGTAATGTAAAGTAATGTAAGAAGTTGGCTGTTTTCAATCTGACACACGACACGACACGATATCGTCGTAAAAAACGATACCTCTAAGCGAATAACTGTGTGACTTTGATAAAATAATATACATTATTATATATTTACCAGCTCTTACCTACTTACCTTTCGTCAGCTTCTCTAGTACCTATTATGTATCTAAACAATAAAATAAATAAATAAATAAATATTCACGGACACTTAACACAACGCCTTCTAGGCCCAAACTAAGCAAAGCTTGTACGATGGAAACTAGATGGCTGATAGAATACATACATACATATATTTTTTGTAAATCCATACTTATTATACATAGAAACACCCAGACACAGAACAAACATCTATGTTTACAACTCACAAATGTTTGTTCTCGGTGGGGATCGAACCCACGACCTACAGCACGGAAGGCAGAGCTACTACCGACTGAGCCATGACGCCTGTCAAACAATCAATCTGTATCAATCTGTATCTGACAATCTGTGGTAAACGGTGCTGGTGCCACAGTTAGTCATGTATTGTACTTCACATTACTGCATTTAACTGTATCTATATGTAACTGTCTGTTTATCATAATAAATAAAATAAAACACAAATAAATTTTGATCATAACGCGTGATTTACGAGAGAAATTAATGTTCACTCCGGGAACCCTTAAGTTTCGAGGATCAACTTGTTAATAATTTCCAACTTAAACGACTTAAGCCTGTGATTAAGTCGTACTTAAAGACGCCAAGTTTTAGTACAATATAACAAACTTCAAATAGAGAACGAGATTAAATAACCAGATGATTATCTTAGAATCAATACCGGGGTAGGGCGTTTTCACATTGCTACCGACACGACACGCACGATATCGGCAGTGCTAAACGTCATACTAGACACGTCCACACCGTCTCGCCAGCAATACCGATATTTTTGTTTTAGCCAACGACATGCTCGTGGCGGTATCGTTATCGGTCAGTGTACAAACGCTCATACGTTTCCTAAGCTTTTGATCTGAGTAAAGTAGATTAATCTCTTGATACCAGGTACCTATATATATTAATAAGTAGATAGGTACGTAGGTATACATCAATACAAACGAGAGCAATCTATTGTCACAGAATATAACAGAAATCACATATAGAATATTGCAAGGTTAGTCCCATCGCCACTGGTGGGCCAGATGGGAAAAAAATTCCCATCGAGCCCACCCATTTGCATAGTGGACTTGTATCATGTAATATTTAATGAGTTTAAAAACTTGAAAAATCGACTCCAATTTGGCTACGTTTCAGCTTCATCATCATCATCTGATGATGAAGGTAATGGCAATTCATTGGGATTATTCAACTGATTGAAACCTCCACTAAAAGTTACGGGAAAGTGAAACACGCAATGTCATTTACGTGTTTTTTCCGGTTATTCTTATTTAACTGCCAAACTACAGAACCAATGTTAAAAAAAAAAATTGGATCAATCTGGAAGTAAGTATAACTATACCCAATCGGATATAAAAAAAAAATCTGTTGATAAATGACGGAATTCTGAGGTAACAAACATTTAAAAAAATACAACCGAATCGAGATTCTGAAGTCGGTAAAAAAATGTCCTACAGCAAGTATCAAACCCACACTTTTTGACAGCCAATGAAACGCTACGCCAGTTTCACGATATCGTACAACCGTAAACATCTCCATAAAAACTTATTTCCCATCAACTCAAATTAAATAACATTAACGTTCACCGTAACTTCACAGCCTGTAAATGTTTACGGTTTGAAATTCAATAGCCCTGAAGCCGTTTGAGGTTTTCTTACGTCATGCCAATGAAGTGGAAGAGAGTAGAGCTAAATAATTCAAGAGTGTTGAGCATTAATTTTTAGGGACACAATAATGACGTGACGTTACCTCCTCTTACTCATATTGGTCGCTCAGGGTTGCACTAAGTAGCTAAATTGACAGATAAGTCTTTGGCCTTTTTACTGTCATGTAAGTGACAATAACAGAGCATTTTTAGAGCCGCTATCCTTCTATAGTAGGTGCTAAATAACACCGCAATACCGGTCATTCACCCACCCTCAAAACGATGTCGCAAAATTCAATTTATGAATGGCTAATTCTGTCGCTTTCCATACAAACCTGTTGCTAAGACGGTAATCGCTCGAATCTCGTTGTACTGTTTGTTTACCATTCATAAATTGAATTTTGCGACATCGTTTTGAAGGTGGGTGAATGACCTGTATTGCGGTGTTATTTGGCACCTACTCTAACTAGATTGCTGATGGACTACTTACATATTTTTTTTGTAAATACATTCTTATGATACATAGTGACACCCAGACAAAGAACACACAAATATTGGTTTTCGGTGGGGATCGAACCCACGACCCACAGCACGGAAGGCAGAGCTACTGCCGACTGAGCCATGACGCCTGTCAATAAAACATGTTTATAAGCGTTCAATTCAATGTTTGCTTGATCTGAGTTCCTAATCAAACTTTAGCAATTATAATGAATGGGACTTTTATCTATAGTAGGTGCCAAATAACACCGCAATACAGGTCATTCACCCACCTTAACCACGATGTCGCAAAACTCAATTTATGAATGGCTAATTCTATCGCTTTCCATACAAACCTGTCGCTAAGACGGTAATCGTTCGAATCTCGTTGTACTGTTTGTTTACCATTCATAAATTGAATTTTGCGACATCGTTTTGAAGGTGGGTGAATGACCTGTATTGCGGTGTTATTTGGAACCTACTATAACTAGATTGCTGATGGACTACTTACATATTTTTTTTTGTAAATACATACTTATGATACATAGTAACACCAAAACAAAGAACAAACATCTATGTTAGCCACACACAAATGTTTGTATCCGGTGGAGATCGAACCCACGACCCACAGCACGGAAGGCAGAGTTACTACCGACTGAGCCATGACGCCTGTCAATAAAAAATGTTTATAAGCGTTCAATTCAATGTTTGCTTGATCTGAGTTGCTAATCAAACTTTAGCAATTATGATGAATGTGACTTTTATCTAGCTCCCGATCTACACTTGATATTTCAGAGAAAATATCGTCAAGCCCGTATTTATTGTTGAAATCGCTCGACAACCGCGAATGAAATAAATTAATATATTAGCAAGTTTAATGAATATGAATAATCATCTTATTTTTGTCTTCCTTTCAGAATTATACACAGGTTTCGTAATAGGTAGATAATTTTGGCATAGAAGTAAGGAAGTTTGTTATTGTGGGTATGTGAGTGTAGGTGTGGTGAACACTATTCTATTTATTTATTTTATATAATAAATACTTTCACCTACCTACTTAATTTGAAATAAAATATAAATAAGTACGTACACACACATATTACACATACTCTAACATAAATCAATCATTTCTTGTCTTTTGATTATTGTTGTGGAGCGCCCGCTCGCCGAGGTAGGTAATATGGAAACGAGCCGTATTGCATAGTTCAATACTAACTGTTACATACTCTGTGTAAGACGTGACTGGCGTGCGGTAGCGCTCACTCATTCCGTTCGCCCCGTTCGTTCGTTCACCAGTCTCAGCCTAACTACTTTACGAAAAGTTGGAATTTGTCGTGAAATTATTTACATAAGCTTGAAATCTATGCTGTTTACTTCTGTGCTAAATTGTTTAAACTCTGTTTCTATTGCTGAACTGTTACTGTGCTTATCAAAACATTTCCTACTCGTTTACTCCTTCAAAACTCATGTGGTGTTGTGACTTTCATTAAACTCATTCTTACAAACATTTGGTGAGTTTTCTGTACCTATTACCCATATAGGTACTGACTTATAGTAGGTGTGTAGTAGGTAATGTAGGTAGGCAAGACTTAAAAGACTATAGGTTCTCTGGAAAACTTAAACACCTAAATTCGAATGTGACGATGGATTTAAGAATTAGGTATTTATTTTTGCGTTCACAAATCGGTAGTAGTAAAGCGTAGGTAGCCAAATACATGTCAAAAGGCACTCTTACAGTGTTCTTGCATCTCGTTGAAATTTAATTATCTTTTATGCAATTTTCCTTCACGTCTAGACAAGCGTTTATTATCATCTGAAAAATACTCTATTTTGCTTATCAAATGAATTCTGCTTTTGTCTTACTTTTTGCTGTACAAAAAAAAATTGAGTTGTCAAACAGCTGACTGGTCTTACTGTTTTTAACCTTTTAACTTGACATAATATACTGACTTGGCACAATGTACTAAATTGGCACAATATACTTTCTTGGCACTATATACCAACTTGGCACAATGTACTAAATTGGCACAATATACTTTCTTGGCACTATATACTAACTTGGCACAATGTACTAAATTGGCACAATATACTTTCTCGGCACAATATATAACTAATATATATACTAACTTGGCTCTTTGGGGCATATGCGTTGGAGTAAGGAGCTAAGATCCATTTTTTGTGGTTACTAGTTACTTTATGAGCCTCGAAATATCTTAAATGTTTTGATAAAAGCACTTCCACTTTGTTACAAGACTTTTCAAAATATTTTTTATACACGTCTTGATGATGTCTTGATGATGATACCTATCGTAATGATTAGACTAGAAGCAGCTAGAACTTTGGAATAATTTTGATAAGAAAAAAAAACAATTCCCATAAATAACACAGATTTGAACTTAGCTTTAGTTTAACAGCTTTAGTTTCGGAAGGCTACTAGACTAACAGTATAGGTATCTCGTTAGGAAACTGAAGCAATTTTGCAAGTAGCCACAGTGGAACACACAAGACAGGACGTCACAAACAGACGCAAACGGTCTAATGGACCCGGATTAATTAATTTAACCCTATACCTACGCACAGTTAATGGCTTAGTTTGGGTTAATATTTACCTTAATATAAATTGTTCCGTTTACTATACTTTTAAAACTAGCTATAATGTCATCTATCTGAACTTATAACGTAGTTTATATAACTAGTGTAAGCTTGGCTTAGTTTGGAGTTAAATGGCTTAGTGTGGAATATCCACTAACACTGACACATATTTTTTTGCCATTGGTTAAAAATTATGGTGATTTTCATCATCATCATCAACCTATATCGGTCCACTGATGGACATAGGTCTATCCAAAGACGCGCCACTGAGCCCAGTCCTCGACTCTTCTCATCCAGTATAGCGCTACATTTTGCAGATCGTCACCCCACCTAGCTGGAGGGCGTCCTACTCTACGCTTAAAAAAATACAATACAGTTGCAAAATATAAAAGGTAACTAATAAAAACTAAATTAAACTTTAATCCTCAAATGACTGTAATCAGAATCTCTGGAACAATGTTGTAAAAGCTATTCAAAGACTTATAGTAATAGCATCCCCAACCTTGAACGTAACTATCCTCTTTCGATCCGGGTAGTTTTCACCCTCAGCTAAATGTAAGGTAAGGGTGCCATTAGCTGAGACCATCGGTGGTAATTACATTTTATTAGGGGTGATGGCGTCTTTGCACTCAACTAGCGAAGTTATGGACTACCTACGCTTTTCGCGACTAAGCACACATTACCATAGTGGCGGTATGTAGTATGTATAAAATAGTAGATGATAAGATAAGGGGTTAAAATTCTTTTTAATTTCTGAATAAACGAGTACATATTTTGTTGTCTAGTGCTATAAAACTCGTCA
Organism: Eulithis testata; assembly: GCA_947507515.1. Classification (NCBI taxonomy): domain Eukaryota; kingdom Metazoa; phylum Arthropoda; class Insecta; order Lepidoptera; family Geometridae; genus Eulithis; species Eulithis testata. The sequence continues at coordinate 9,778,543 of OX382207.1, read as the reverse complement.
TTCTTGATTTTTATGATCTCCATTTATCTTTTACATCGTTCTATTCATCATCATGATTATTATACTTACTTAATAAATATTAAGTACTTTGTTTAATTAAATAAAAATGTACAGTGGCATTTTATATGTTACAGATTGAAGAATTAAAGCCATATAATAGCTTTTCTTAGACCAGAGTTACTGATATAGATCATAATTTCAACGTAATAAAGTCACTATTTTGAATACACAACACATCTAGAGGTTTTAATATCAATTGTCTGTGTCGAGCCTGTGTTGAAGGCTCCGAAATATTTCCAGCCTCCTTCACAATTCTCAAATAAAGTGCGTAATGCTGTCGTTTAATGCGATCTCAAATTTGGCTAAATTGGAGTTCTGGAACGACATTATTCACTTAAAAAGTTACAATCTCTACGAGATGCGAATAATTGTAATAAGCCTGCGTATTCATTAGACACATATCACATATAATCAATGGAGTTAATACGGACAAATATAGCTATAATTTTGGCAACACTATTTCTAGACGAATAACATAGTATTCTTCATTTTGTACGACAACTTTTTAACTGATTGATAAAAAAGCAGTTATACAGTGTATGGCATATGTTTTACCAATTTTGTTTAAAAAAGAGGAGGTTTTATAAAACAATAATAATTATCTCTTTCAAGTCTGATTTGAAGTCAGTCTTTATTTCAGTTTTCGTGGTTTGAAGACAAGTAACGATGTTATTCCAAAACTTCATAGATCTTCTAAAAATACAGCGTTATGTTAATTGTTTGATTCGGTGACGTTTTAGGCAAGTTAGATAAATGTAAATACCATTCAAAAAGTGGCGCGAGATGAATAAAGATGAGTCCTGAGAGGTACGAGCACAGTTGATTCAAAGTTTAGAGGTAAATTCAATTAGAATATTTAAGTACCCTTTTAACAATAGGACGCAATATTGTTGCGGCAACACGAACAATTATATAAGCATTTAGGTAGGTTTACCCAATACACTAAAAACACAAAAGAATGAACTTGACCAATTTCTTATATTGACCATTGTTTTTACTTCATGACAAATTGGCATAAGTACTGTTTTTTTTTATTGGAGAAACTAAGCACTTTGGTACCTAATTTTTTTCAGATTTTTTTAACCTACTAGTACCTAACTGTTTTTACCTATAGTACATACCTACGTACTAGAAGTTTCAACACTACACTAGTCTGAATCCCATTTTCTTTTTCAGATACTGCTTCCTAAGATAAGATAAGGCGTACAAACATAGCAAGGACGGATACCAACATGCATATTACATTATGATAATGGCTTCGGTGAAACTAGTGCATATGAGGTAACGAATCTTTTCCTAGACACAGTTCAACGCACTCAATATTATAATATTGGAAAATAACTAATTAGAGTCGAAGTTATGAAAAACATCGTAATAGTGTATAGTGAAAACAGCAAAGATGTGTGGCTGCATCAATGGAAGTTAGAAAACTAATAGTGAAAATACTGGTCAACCAAGTTCGCGTAAAACAAGTGAACAAGTTTAAAAAAAACCTATCAAGGGTTAAAAGTGAAACTAAACAAAAACTACAGTTAAACTAAAAATGTGCCAAAAATGATCCGAAAAGTGAAATGACACTTCGTCAGTGAAAACAGTGTACAGGAGTGGTGAAATAGTATGCCCTTGTGATACACCATGGGTTGTCAGTTGGGCAAGCTGGCCGCTTCGGAGCGGAGAGGTAACAACCCCCCCGCCTTGTCGGATGGGCCTCCCCCCGCTACGGATCCTCGGCTGCCACTCACGGCGAAGCAGAAATACTCCATGCTGGCTTCATGGAAGGGGATCTCCAGAGCTATGGAGAAGACTGGGATCTGTATGTTTGTGAAGTGAGTACTCTTTAGATATTGGATCATCGATGCATTGGCTTGTGAGGATATTCGGATCATATTCTCCGCGCTGGATCGCTTATTCGGTAGGGTATAATATAAGAGCAGATGGGTTAGGGCCGTTCTCACCCGGTCCTGTACTCACCCGGTACCCCCCCGATTGGGGCTTTTGCGTTAATTTACATAAGTACCGACGAAAACTAAAGTGCTTTAAAATTTTATTCTTATCTAAATTAAATTAAAAGGCCAAAAAACTAATTAATGCGAGAGCTAATCGCACTAAACACTTTTACGTAAGGACAGCCAAAGAGTGAAACTCGTTGCCGCCGTCTGTGTTTAATTTCTATAATTTGGAAGTTTCCAAGAGTAGAGTGAATAGGTCTTCTAGGTAAGCGTGCTACATCGTCGACCACATCATCGGTGGTCAAACGGTTACCTATATTGTATAAAAAAAGCTGAAAAAACATTTATCGAGACAACTTCCCCTGACAGTCATTATTTTTTTCTATCCAGTGACCATTTAACAAATAATTAATATGCATCACAGTCCATTCGAGTTCATGTTCAATTTGTCAGACGGTCAGCAGTCTGTGGCAGCTCTGCTAATCCCCAGGGCTACCACCTCCCGCAAGTCAGGTGGTCGTTACGTTGATAAATTGCATTGCCGTCCGCTGGCGCCGCTGTGTCTTCATTATGACTTGTAAACTTTATTATTGTTTACACCGTGTCAGTCGTTAGTTAGAAAATGTTTACAATAGGTCTCTAAGGAGAGTTAAATGATTTGAGTGTGATGAATTTAAAATTTCAGATTGGAATCAATATTATTTGTTGATATACTATGTAGTAGTTCGCCCCGAACTGAGATCTCGTGATGGTCGGAGGTTAATAAAACCCAAACAATTTTTATTGACCAATGGTTGTAATAAACTTTGCAAATCGCTTCGAAATCGCCGTCTAGCTAAGTACCAGTCTTACTTAAACTATAAAATCATTGAAACTCCAAGAAATGGTAGCTCACGTTATACTGGGTTTGCCAATTTTATAATTTTGACAACAACTTTAAAACTATTAGACCTAGAATCAAAATAAAAACGGTTTTGGAATGTCTACACAAAGCCCTATCATATGACACCCCACTTGATATTTTGGTACGACTTTTTTTTTTTTACTCCCTTTGGTACCTCATAACTTTCCAACCCCTTGACCGATTCACTTTATTTTTCAAACCAGTAAAATTTAAGAGTAATATCCGTATACCTACCAAATTCTGTGAAAATCGGATAAGCGGTTCAAAAGATCTCGACGAACAAACATACAAAGCATTTTTGTCCAAGTTGTCACTAAGATCTCGTTCGCATCGCTCACTCGATCAATAAAAAATCTTATTTTCGTAAGTAGGTATCTTACCTACCTACCATCAATCTTATTGCTAGAGAAAAATATTTATCAGAAAAACTTTGTATTAGATCTTAGAACAGCCAAAGCTGCATTTTATGCGTATTTTTACTTAGTATAAACAGTTCAGACACTCGCGAACAATATGTAAAGTAACCTTAATCAATATTGTAGTTATGACTTTATTCGGTTATTTTTATTAAAAATAAGTTATGACATAGCAACGTTAGTTTCAGCGTTCTTTTTTCTAAAAGATAAACGAAACACGCAGATAAAATCTAAATGTGCTATAGTTTTACAGCCGTTTACGACGGTTTTTATGAATATCTAAACTGTAAGGTTTGAAGATTATTGGTATAAGAAATCAGAAATCAGAAACATTTATTCGCTGAATGCAAGTTTTAGGTAACATTGATGTTAAATGTATTAAAAGAAATCTATACATCCTACCAGTTATTGTTCTGGTGTGCATACATTTTAACAAAATTAAATTCAAATACCTATACCTATTACAAATTACAATCATGTCAGTATCACTTTAGTCAAATGTCACTTATAACTAAAATATTCGTCAGTAGAGTAAAAGCAATTTAGCAGCAACCATTTGGAGAGTCTACGTAAGAGAAGTAGTGGGAGGTTTTAAGACTAATTAGTTACTTACTAGGTACTAAGATGACGTCATGATCACTCTGTCAAAAGTGCTACAACTAGAAAATGAAATTTATTCAATAAAATCTAAGAAAGAATTTATTAAATGTAGATGAAATGAAATCTAGTTTAACATTCAATCAATACTTAAAAATAAAATTCTTGTTCAAATATTTCTCAAGAAAATTATTAAAAAGATGAACACAAATTCTAGATTTATGAAACACTTCTCACGGTTCGTTGAATTTAATAAGTTTAAAACGAGCGAGCTTGCATTATATTAATATGCAAGGTGTTCTCTCAAAAGAAAATACGTATTTTCGTTGGGGTTGCCAAGTCAGAGCCAGAAAGGTGGTAAATATAGAGATATATACCATAATATACCATAATATAGAGATAATTTATTTGCAAAAACATGTGTAAATAAGGATGTTGTAGGTACATAATTTGGTGCAAATAGAGATGGCATGCTACAACTCAAAATGTCGAAGTAATCGGAAAAGATAAATACATATTATTATAATACCTATATCTTAGTAAACAGTTAAATTACAAATTAACAAAAAAAAAACAAGATCACTGATATGACTAGAAGCAGTAGTGTCACTGGAATATATGGTACAGAGGCGCGATCGGTGTGCTGCCTTGCCTGGTAGGTTTTCTGAACTGTTTTAATACTATATCACAGGTATTCTGTGACTAATAGTGACATTATAGCATTTCAGCGCGTTTTTTGCCGTCAAAAGCTTCTTGTTTTCGTATATCTGTAGCTACGTCACTTGACATTATGCTGGGCAGCGAAAGCAGTTCAGAGCTTGCGATACGAGGCCAGAATGGTAATTTTGTACTTCCTTTACGGAATCTGACTTTCTTTAGGTTTATACTACAAAGCTTCAATGAATTCACTCAAAAACCCCACAATCGAATAACATTAAACGGAAGTTTTTTTTACTCGATATTATGCACAAGCTTGAAACTGTAAAAATGTTGTTTTAGAGTTACTGGAACCCTAAAATGAAACCTCCATTTTGTTTCTCCATTTTGAACGCTATGATTAGTTCAGACACGTTCAGACGAGTTTCCCCTGAAAGTTGAATGATTGGTTGAAAATTCCAAATATAATTTTGGACTTTTTTATTCGAATTGGAAATTTCTTCATGTAGCTGTTGATGAAGATAGAAACAGGACTCTTCTAAATCTATTCATGATTCAATTTTATTTTCGCTGTGTTTTAGAATTAAAGTTTGGGTTTCTTAGAAAAACAATTTTCGCCCACGGTGATTAATAGGCTTGTTGAAATAAAATATTGGTAATAACAACTTACATTATTCTACTAGAAAGAAAATTTACTTTTGTTTATTTATCAAAATATAACAAACTTTTCTGCCTGTTATAGCATTTAAGCAAAAGAAAATTAACTTTTTAACTTTCACCTCGTAAAAGAGATACCATATTTTATTTCTGTATGAGCACTTAGGCAGGCTTGAAACAGCGTGTTAAAAAAATACTCTCGTAAACGGAAACATTCAAATTACCCAATTTCATATTTTATAGCCAGGATTTAAATTGAAGTAGAGTAACTTTCAGATAAGTCTTAGATGCAATAAAAAATATGTTGCTCTTCACGCACACCGTGTAAGTGCGTGTCTATTTTTGTGGCCGTCACCATGTAGGTTTTAGTCCTCCTCATGTCTTACTAGAACTATGACTCTAATCATCTATTTGACAGATTCATTTGACCTTATCAAACCGATCTTTGAAATTGATGTTTAATCGATTATATTAATTGGTTTGGCACTCTAAATAATACTCATCCCTAGAGAAGGTATTATTTTTTCTTCAATTTAAATACTATCTCTGTTTATCTTTACATCATAACTTGGCCACATTTTTCACTTTAGTGGAGTAGCTTTGCAATCTTTCATTTGTACAAATACATTCATTTATACCCTGTATAACGAATTTAGGTCAAGCTAAGAGCCCTCCTTCGCCCGGCGAAGAAAATTGTATCCGCCATTTTGCATGGAATCATAAAAAATTCAGTCTAATTTATAAAGATAAAGTGTGTTATCAATTTAGAATATTGATATAATAAGGGTAGCTTTCTGATATAAAATAATTTAAAAAAGATTTTATATGAACTGGAGATATATTTTAGCTTTTATAGACTTTAGATAGGGTGAAAACATGGTTTAATCTTGTATAAGTATTATTTACGAGGGTGGTACGGTAGATACGGGATTAAAGTGTTGCCCTCAGTTATTGTCATCCCTTGTCATCCCTGACCCAAAGTTTCACAAACTTTAGGCTGTGCTCACTTTGGACGCGAATTTGTTCGTACGTTAACGTACGAGTACTGTTCGTACGAATTGAGTGCTCACACTGATTACGTTTTTCTCCGTCAAATAAGCAGTGCACCGATGATATCGCGTAACTGAACGTACGACTGCGTGATAAATCCCAACAAGTTCGGATTGTATTCGGACGTCGTCGTAAGTAAACGTACGTATACGTACGACTGATCGCATGCACTGTGAGCACTCCCATAGTCCTTGGAAGGTCGGGATCATTCGTGCGTAGTCGTACGTTTACGCGCGAACCAAATTCGGATGAAATCGTATCCAAAGTGAGCACGGCCTTAAGGTTTACGATAGTTTGGTGTGAAGAATAGTATGTTCGATTGCACTGGTTAAGTTACTGTAGCTTCTTGAAAAAGGTAAACCGACATATACATATATACGTTAAAGTAATACCTACAGCTACCTATAAAGATATCCAAAACCACAGATCAAATAATACTATACTAGTACTAAAGCTAAATTATTATCTAAAGCTACATAGTGTTATTTTTTTTTGTCGTGGAAGTAGATTCCTCGATAGTACGTTTAAGTAAAACGTTTCAGTAAAATAATGTTGATGAGAATGTTTCAAAAATGTTTTATGTGAAACGTTTTTTTCGTTTTTTAGGGCCCAGCCCCGTATGCTGATATATAAAGCATTACTTAAGCATAGATACGACTACATAAAGATTTTCAATCAGTTTGAAATCGGGCATACGAAGCATACGGGCGAAGGAAAAACAACATCGATGATTATAATAATTTAGCGATCAGCTTATATTATTTATCAAAAAACGATTATAAGTACACGATCATTTTCATTCAAATATTGCTTAGTCATCAGTCAGCTTATTGAATATAAAAATAAGAAAATACTAATTTTCCAATTAATCTTTACTGCTAATACCTTTAGTGGGCAATATTGGCCGTAATAAAATGCCTGTCGCTTTAGGAAAACAACATAGGGATGAGGGAGGCTGAACTCTTCAGGGTACAACATTTTAATCCCCTACTACTGACGACCTTTGCTATCGTACCGTATATCAGGTAGGTAGGGCACCTCCGTGAAGTTTATATCACAATTTCAATTAAGTTGGGAGCAAAGGGCCATGTTTTAAAAATACCATGTTATATTCCGAAATAGAAATTGCCGTTTTAATATTTGTAAAAAGTATTTACAGTTAACCAATGACTTATGCCTGAGGCGCAAAATTTCTGAGGAGTAAAATTTTTACGCAAATACGATGCTTACTGATAAAATACTAACTAATTGTGGACTAATGGGCGTTTCCACGTTTATACTAATATGACAGATAAACTCAATATTGTGGGTACTTACGTAGGTATGTGTTTTACTAAGACTTGATTCGTCTTTGAATAGTCTCCTCAATTTCACAAAGGGCTTTATGCCTGTAACTTACTTATCTGAGCAAAGTACCCACAAGTCTGTAGTTTATGTCCTCAATGCGAGCTCATTACTTTAGCCGTCAATTACAATGTTCTTCGTTTAGGGCGGAAAACTAGGTCACCTAAGATATGAGTGAAGTTTGGAGAACAATGCTTTAAACATTTTCACACAACACATTCAGAATAAAACAAAATAATGAACTCTATCATGATGTTATAAAAGTCATTGAATTATTTGAAACGGGACATAAATCCCGCTATAGACGCATGTCTGGCCGCTTAGTGTGAATGTAGGTTAAAAAGCTCTACACTACAAGGTAAAATTTCACTGACATTACAAAATGAGTACACACGCATATATCTTTTAAAAATAATATGACAAGGCCCATGTACAGCCGCTAAAGAACAATGTTATAAACAAAGCCAAGTGTCCCATGTTGTGTTCCAAATGGTGAATAAATATCTATGACTATGACTATGACTATGACTAATGATGTTTACTCGTGCTATAGGATACTTATTGTTAGGCCTATAAGTGAGACACCATTTTAGTGAGCTTTACAGTTTTATTTTCTAACAAGCTCACTCATCAGGAATAATAATGACCATTGAACCATATCTATTAAGTTCATATATCTACAGTCACTAGGCAATCAAAGTTAGTCTGATAGATGTCATTAGTAACCACAATAGACGTTAATCCGATAACAATAGCACCGTCGCTTCCCTTCGTTACTGATTAACTACTGATGGGAATGGGGTGACCACTAATTGGAAATACGTAGTCATGGTGATTGGATGCAAACGTGTAGAAGTTAAAAATGATTTTTTGTACGGAGTACGGATACAAATAGTCAAATAATAATACATAGGCTGAAATACTCAAAAGTCATTTAAATTTGAGCACCACTTAACATTGCTCTGCCTCTGTTTGACATTACTCATTTGTAAGAGATAGCAATAATTTAAGCGGGACTTAAATTGAGTGGGGTTTGAGTGGCTTTTGAGTATTCGCCCGTTAGAGTCCTAAAACCGTCATTTGTTCATATAGACAAAATTTACACAGAAAGTATTTTTTGTGGACGCTGTTGCATGACAATGTGGCCTACAAAGAATATTTATTTGTACAATATAGCCCTTTTGTAATTAATTTATATTCTTCATTACGCTACTTAGATGGTTCACTGTAAAAGTAGAAATATGCCAAAGCAGTAATGCCGCCGCGTTCTTTCGTTGGTAGATTACGACTTTCTTCGTTAAGTTTCACTTATTTGATTCTCTCATTATACTCTTATCATGCTACTCAACCCTTGCACTATTTATATTTAGATTACTTATGTGATATTTTGCAAGCCTTTACCATCTGGTAGAATATTACTTAGGTTCCCTCAAGGCTTTTTCTATCACCTTTTCTTTTTACTACTAAGTCTTTATATCTATATAAATGGTAAAAATATCATTAAAATGAAAAAATCGTGTCAGACAGTTGATGAAGTATAACGGATAACCTAACAGTTAGTTTGTACAGTAAGCAAAGCAGAGCGAACGTGTCCATTGAAAACTAGTGGATGGCATGCGAGTCTATTGTATAAGTTGTTCAAGGTTTTGTATGTAGGCTACATGCTGACACGGTGAAACTCAAACTGTTTCAATGAGGTACCCATAGTGCTTTCTCTTTATTTCTATTGTCTATCTAGACTCTATCTAATATACTGTCTAGTCTTAAAACTGTATTTATACCTCTCTACTACATTGTCTTCACATTGACGTACAGTTGGATATTCCAAAATGAGTCTTATAAAGCTCTTAATAAATAACAGTTTACTTTGAATAGTGAATAGTGCAATAAGTTCTTATTTCAACAACGGATTTACCTCTACTTTTAGTAAAATGTTTGGTCGTCTCTATTAGGAAATTGTTATTAACTTTAGAAATTATATTTTTTCAAATACTAAGTACATAATCTATCAATATGAATGTCTCACCTACCTTAAGGCACAGAATAGACTTCTCACCGAAAGACTACTTTATTAAATCTTGCTTAGATTTTTTATTTATTTATTGAAACCTTTTCTATCCTTCATTGGTTGACTTATTCCGTACCAAAAATAGAACCCCATCCTGAATTAGGAAAGCATTCAGTCGAATATTTACCTGAAATTGTTTCCATGAATCAAATATTTATCATTTCACCTTTTTGCTGTATGCTTTCTTCGAAAAGTCTTTGTGAGCTTTTTGTGGACACAACATACCTAGGTTCCATAAGTAGCTCCGTTGTTTGAGGACCCAAAGTCCCTTGTCAAGTATCAAGGCTAATGGGGTGGTTTTAGTGAGTCGACAGATACCTCGCATCTCTCAATGCGGTAAAGGGTCTGTATGCAGATTTTCTTCATCAACAAACCAAAAGGTACGTACCATTAAGTATTTTTACTCATTGTGGAATACTTAGGTGTATTGACTCTAAAACTGGAATACTAGATTGAAGTCGCGAGTCAAAATTATGCGCGGTTCTTCAGCGAATCCTATCTTTATACTTCGGAAATCCAGATAAGTAATCTATTTTTCTCAAGAACCTCATTCAGCTAGAAATCTCGTGTAAACAAAAAGCCCGAAACTGAGTTGAACATCAGAATAATAAGGTATCGATGGGACTGAATCAATAGGAGGCAGTCATTCGTAATATCGTTCAGATTACATAGGCGATTTACCTGAATCGATTCGTAACGGGATATCATTTGAAAAGTTATTTGATTACGACCCGATTTTATCGATGTAGAGCTCGAGACGAAACTGATTTTACGAGACAAAAAAAACATAATTTCATAGGTATAAACCAGATATAAGTAATCTAACAGCGGCCACGAGCACTCCTTGGTTAGATCAAGACAATTATTTGCAAGTGTACCTAGATAATTACGACGACGATTGCAGTTTCCACGGTACTCCGCAAAGTCTACTCATTACTGCACTTATGATTGTGTATCGGTTATCCATAAGTCAAACAATGAAAATAAATTTCGTCCACCAGCAGTGATGATAGAGTCTGCATAGGTCACCTCCTTTTCACTTTGCTTAGTTCAGGTAAATGTATTGCTGCTATATTTTTACCAGGCGTTACCGACGGGAATAAAACTGTAGATTTGTAACAATTATTCTCAAAAAAATTACAGTACTTACGGCTAATAAAGTGTTTATAATAATTACATTATACATAGTTTCAAAATTGTATAGTTGGGAAATATGATTCCTTCGTTCCCGCTTACTATTTTTTTTTATATTAATTAAACTATCCTTTGACTTCAATCTCACCCTTGGACGAATAAACACATATCTCACCTGATGAGCGACGAATGACTGAGCAAAACGAATCCACTAACTTCCCGTGATATTTACCTACAATGCTGTAATTCTATCGATCTCATACGATTATGTTTGACTCCGGGATTTCCTTTTTTTACACCCTGTATCTATTTTTATATAAGGTAAGAAAATGTAACGTTTCAGGAATTTCGTCTTTCATCTCAAAAGAGAAAGTTTCTTGGTTTTACAAATAAGTTAAGCAAATTTTTGCTGGGAAAATTTTGTAAGGTAGATTTATTTGGCGCATCGTAGATTTTTTGCAGAAGAACCTTTGCAAAAAATTATATCAGACACTTTTGGGAAAGGTTGAATACTTACGGTAGGTACTCATACTCACTCATGGTTATAAACCGTATCTATGGGACTATCGTCTTTAGTTCAAAAAATCTGGGTTACTTCACTTATCATGACTTCTGTCTGACGTATTAATTCTGAAAGCTTCTTTATCTCTCGTTACTTTTTAGTAGATAATCTGCTTATTCTGCCACTTTTCCTCATAAAATTTCTAGGTATTATTTATTGGTAAGTACTCTACATATCAAATTAACTTATAGAATCATCTTCAAAAGATTTTATTTTCCCTGCTAATAGAAATACAGAGTTGTAACAGAGAAAATCTCGTAATCCGTACTTAGCTCATTATCAGTTTACGAAGGTAACTAATCGTGTATTTTCTAAGGCATAACTTTGTAAACATAAAACCATCGTTATTAATATTACAAGAAGCAGGAGTAAGTTACTCTCTCTCCTTCACGTTAAGATCAGGTGAGCCATCGGCAGATTTTCATTAATTTAAGTGTTTTAGAATTTAAGTAGATATTCATTAAAAAAAATGATCCCTGACGACCACGGTTTCGGACAATCGCGGTTTGACTTACGTTTTCGAAAGCTTTTTTTTACACTAAGTATATTACTATATCGAAATCTATCTATCTTAAGCTTCTTTACAAGGGTAAAGAAGCTTTCGATAGCAGCTTTCGATAGCAAAAAAAAGAAAACAATGTTATGGATAATATTGGAGATTTGATTGGAGCCGTAATCTATCGAAAGCTTCTTTATATAAGGATATAAAGAAGCTTTCGATAGATTACGGCTTCAATCAAATTTATTTATTTATTATTCCTATCACATTTTTGGTTCATAGCATTGTTTTCTTTTTTTTGCTTTCCGAGCTACCTAAATTTGAAAAAATATTATTTTATTCTAAATGCATGGTAGCTACTAAGTCTCAGATTATTTTTAGCTAAGTCACTATCGACAATAAAAAAACTTGAGAGGTGTCAAGGGACACCCGGAGGGAACGAAGTTCCTTTCGATTAATTATTGTTTATTATTTATTATGTACAAAAAACCTATAATACACTTAACAACAATAATCGTCGCGACACCACACTGTTCAATGCGAAATAGAAAGACGCAACGAAAATAACTAGCTTGCTTTCTATCAGAGAGAGAGAGAGAGAGAGAGAAAGAGAGAGAGATATACACGCGCACGCCGCACGGCTTACAACTATAGCAAAAAGTGATAATTTTATCCGACGTTGTCAAAGTTTGAAAAAAGTGTCGTTACAACTTTTGGTCTTGACTTTTTCCGTCTAGCCCCCTTTCGCAACGCGCGCTAAGGAACTTCGTTCCAAAACCAATCGAATGTTTTACTTTTAATTAAGGTTGTTGTTTTTTTTTAAATGAATACTTTTTTACGGTTTGGGGTGTATACAGACATAGATTATGACGAGATAAATTGATATAATCCTTAGTTTTGGTTGGTCAACGTCAAACAGTGGAGTGGTTACTCTTCCACGTTTGTATGGAAAGGTGTGCGACTTGTTCAACCATAAGAGAAGCCGCTGGCTCCCGAAACACAGTTTATACTAGTTCGGGATCCTATAGATTCAAATACTACCCTTTTTGTAACATTTCTTATGTCAAAGTAAATAAATTTTCATTTTCATTCATTTTTTCATTTTTCAATAATGAGATTTTTCCAGACTCTTTTTACTTACTGTAAATAATTTCAGTCCAAGAACAAAACACAGATACTCTACCTCTCAAGAGCCTACCGAGTCTAACATGTACAAAGAAACAGGGTACTACGCAAAACGATTACAAAGGTTTTTTCGTTGCTTCGAGTTACATTGCGCGTCAACAAATCCCCTATAATGGCGGTGAAGTGGGAGGGTACTTCGCTCACCGAAAGTTATATAGGATAGAATAAGATGCAGATAGATAGATATTCTCTTTCACTTTCGCTAACGTAATATCTCGTGCAAATCATATGAAGGCCGCCCAGTGTAAATCAAATGTAACTAATCTACGTGTTTCGTGGCCGCTGTACCTACTGTTACCTGGATTTAGGTCGAGGGCTCTCGTCCACAGGTTACGTAGCAGTTTCTTAAGCGGTACGGTCAGCAAATTTACTCGTTCGGGCAAATACGGACCGCAGAACACTCTCGGAACGTAATAGGTGAGTAGCTCGTAGGTACTCGGGTTTGTTGTGATATAAAGATCCATTGTATTCTTTGAAGGGTTCAACTCGTTTCTTTGAAGATTTCAAAGATAATCTGAGTTTTGAGCTTGCTTTTTAACATTTAGCAAACAAAAAGATAATGCGTCTTTTAGTTAGATAATATATAATAAGCGGAAATTGGTCGCATGACTACAAATTCTATATAAAGCGATGCGCGCGCTTGACTCTCTCACTTGCATTTCTGACTTCAAGGTGTTCACGCCTCTCGAATATTGTTGAAATAGGCTGTCACTATGCCCAAATGAATTTAAATTGTATTCTAATAAATTATCCTGGCTGATGTATTTAGTTATGAAGTAATTTCGTAATAATTAAAACATTTTGAAGTTGTTATAAATTTCTTGATCTTTTTTTAGTGGTTTTAGACAGAAACTTAGGTAGTATTGAGAACATTGACGGTCTTACTTAGAATCGCCTCCCTCGTCACTACTGTCACGGTTAACTTTAGCAGAAGTTGAGAGACTATTCTAAGTAAATCCCTAGAGTGATTGATAAAAGTACCTACATGATATTGTTAGTATTGAAATAGGTAGTGGATCGTCAATTTTTTTTTACATTTTGTCTCGTATTCTTTGGAGAAAAAATACTTTGCTGGCGAAAAGTTTTTTCTAAGTTCTTACTCCCTGCGTCAGACCTTTTGAGGATATCTACACAGGGTAGTCAGGGTAATATCTTACAATTTATCCACCCCTAAACCTTTGTAACGTCCCAGATCTTATTACACTATCTTGCTACCCTAATAAAACAGTTGATAGCAGTCATTAAAAACACACTTAAAAGTTTCTAAGCCAAATTCATTCTTACGCTTCAGGAATAAAGCTCATTGTTTAGTGAAATTCTGTATTTAAAAGGCTTCAAAGGACACTCAAAGATTTCTACTTGATTTTATACTTCGGGTATTCGGTGTTTTAGTTTTTTTCCTGTCCTAAAAATGGGTGATTCTGGTAAAATTACCTAAATGTTCTTATTTTTAGCATTTAAAAATTGTCAAGCTTATTTTACGACACGGTTTAATAGTTCTGACCTTGAATGGAGGGGAAGTATGAAGATTCGTTTCACAGCGAAAGAGATATATAGATGTTCTCGTCCACTTTCGCAGAGAGCTATTAAAACGTGCCTGGGCTTGTTCCACTACAAAGTGCTTCTTATATTTTCTTCCCCATACTTGCTATAGTCTCTTTCTATTAATCTGTGGCGAGTGAAACTGTGACGTCATTATACGTCATATATCTACGTATTTTGTGCGTAACGTACGCTTAGCAGAGATAGTTTTGAATACAAAGTAGGTACAGTCAACAGAGAAAAGTAATAGAGAAATCCGTATTAGTTCTTTGCAAATAAATATGAAAATACCTACTTCTAAATGAAAAAGTTCTAAACATGGACTGATCTTGGTTGTACCTTTAATTCCGTAAGGTACATTTGTGTATCTGTACCGGAATCTGAGCCCGACTCAAAACCCTTCTCAGTGAAGATCCTTCAAAAGCAAATACTTCAAATACAAATATTAACTAATTTAACTAACATTCTGCAAACTAATATAACTATCAGAGATCTAACTTGTTCCAAATCCTCATTATCAACAACTACATAGAAGTCCATTATTGTAGGTAATCTTATAAGCCTCGAAGCTCGCAAACTGTTCTAAAATAACTAAGTACAGTGGTTTTTTGCTTCGAGTGAAGGTTAGGAAAAAGATTTCATTAAATTCGTGTAGAGTCTATTTATTTATTAGTTTCTTTATTACCAACCTTCTTCGTGAAATAGAACAATGTTACTAACTTTTTTTAAAAAAAAACCCGCTTAGTATGTAAGTAGATCTCGCTAAAAAAGCTTACTATGTAAGTAGATCTCGTAATGCTACACTACTTTATTTTATATTTTCGGAATCACAATCGCATATTTAGTTTATCCATATCTTTAATTTTAATTTTTGGCTCTTTTACAGTTTTATAATAGTATAGAAAATCCTAGAACTGATATTTCCAGCAGTATTTCTTAGTTAAAGACGCACCAAGGAGCTTCAAAGCCCCGGTTTGAAACAAGCTCCTGCTAAGCCACACGTTCAGGAGTATTACGTGGTTCTTTCTAACATGCTTAACCTTTGTAGATATCCTCAGAGGGAGAGACCAGACTCTTCCACTTTCCGAATTGATTCTTTTAGAGGATTTTTTTATTATTTTCCATTATTTTTCCCATTATTTCATCGGTAGAAAAATGGAGCGTAGGCATTTTTTATTTTTTTTGAAGTGAAAACTTCTTTAGCACCGTTGTGATTTGAATTCAATGAAACGGAAATGATATAATTACATAGCATGACTTGAATGAAGCTTAATGAAATAGCCGTAATTTCAACCATCGCAGCAGAGGTACTATTGGTCGAATAGTGATAATGTTGGACTGCGGTCAGACCGACAACGGGAGCAAGTTCAAATCCAAGGCGACATTAAACTTTTTGCAACTCTTTACTTTTTATTTTAAAGTGAAAACTTCTACAACTAAATAAGTACTGGATATTGGATAAGTATATAAAAATAAATACTACGCACTGGTTTTTCACTTCTACCACGTGTGAATTTCACACATGTTTTTTTTACTGTGTTATATTTGTTCATACCTTCATTTCGTGACTATGGCTTACTTAGCATCTGTCTGAGGAAGGTACAGTAAGCAGGTAGACAGGAGACATTCAAAGGAAATCTTTAAATCTTCGTGAAGCGGGTTTTCCAAGGCTTCCTGGAAAAGTATTTCACGTTATCCGAATAAGGTTTTATTCGGAACGTTTTGGAACGGTCAATTTATTACATACCTACAGGTTAAATTCCGTATCGTACTCCTCGTATGCTTTACCAACATTTGAAGGGTTAATTGCATTAATCATTAAACACAAGCGGTATTATGTTATGCACTCGTTTCCATGGCAACGTCAACGTTTATAATATCTAAACGGAAATCAAAAAAGGTCTTGCTCTAACAAAATAAAGAAAAACCGTGACAAGACATAATAAAAAGTGAAAAACTTAATGAAAAGTAAAACTAAAACCCAACTTAACTGAAAAACCACGCTCTCAAAAGTATGCAACAAGAAAATATGGGTAACTCCCATTTGTTCTATAGGACTGTTTTTAAAACTTTTTTTTTCCCTGTAGTGTAGTTCCATGGTAGGACTATTGAAACTAGCACATTAGAGCTAGTTTTCGTTTCAATAGTCCTACCCAAATGGAAGTTACCAAACATTAGGAATAAAAAAAGTTTTAACAGTTCTAGACGTAGCAGTTCTATAGAACAAATGGGAGTTACCCGAAAATATTCACATCTGAAATTGGTTATGTACTACGCTTACAATTGTTATAATCTAGGTGGCATACGACCTCGGATATCGTCTTAAAATCAAAGCCTTCTTCATTTCTTTACCGTAGTCAAGTTAAAATAACGAGGTTTTCGTAGAGCAGGCCATTTGGACAGCAGCAGCGTACATGTAAAAAGGCACTAAGTTTCATCCATTAAAAGAACTTATAGAACTCATTACACGATGGAACTGTAGCGACCTAGTTTTGAATTAAAGTTTGAACGCTTCTTTAAAAGCGTCTTAGGAAATGTTTTCGTTTTATTTACAAGGCGGGCTTTTACAATCCGAAAGGACGTTGTGCGCGTGAAACAGTATTTTTTAATACAGTTGATCAAAAAGTGGCGTATTGCAGGGACGTATAGCGTTCGGGATGTGGGCTATTACATACTCGTGCTTTTTTTTTACCTTTCCCGCACTCGTGCGTTCTCTTTCCCAACTGTCAAAATAATGTCTATTAAAAAGAAAAACCAACCATGAAGTTTTTACTAAAAAAAATCATAGAAGTTTTTATGATTCATGCAAATACGTATATTTCTAAAAAAAAGCTACTAATTTGTTTCAATATCAGATTTAATGATTTGATTGAATGAGTTAGGTTAGGTTTCATTTCATTTAATCTCATTAAGTATCATTTTCATTTCATATCAATAAAAAAATTCTACCGAAGACTTGGCTGTATGGGCATAGTTCCCTTAGCCTACCAGAATGGTTGAAGAAAAAAAAATCTCTGCTTATTTTCTACGGTTGGCGCCATTTTTCAGAAATTTTATTTTTATTAAATTGCTTCATTTTTTCGCAACTGTATTAAAAATAGTCGTTCAGTACACGTGCGGAACCGTCATTGCAACTTGTTCCGACTGTCAACCCTCGCCTTCGGCTGCGCCTCGGCTCGGGTAGACATTTGTCGGAACTCTTTGCAATGACAGCCGTTCCGCACTTGTAATGAAATATACTTTTTACTTTAGACTTTATGCGAGGCTGCTGTAATAGCTAAATCAGGGGTTCCCAAAGTGTGCGCCGCGGGGCGCCTTGATGCGCCGCAGAAAAATAGAGGGGCGCCATAAAGACATCTATTCTGTCATTATCCGAAACCACAAATATTCGCGGGTACTTTGTTTTAGCGCTCGCATCAGTAAAGTAAGCAGATATTTAAATTTTTATTCCTCACAACCTAACTCTCAATCTATCATTATAGGCGCCTATTTCTTTCTACTGAATATTTTTCAAATTGCTAAACCAGGGTAGGGCGCCGTGTAGGGCAAAATTCTAAATTTGTGAATGCGCCGCGAGCTGAAAAAGATTGGAGGAACCTCTGAGCTAAACTAATTTGAACACTTTGTGGGAATGATACCTCGATTTTGGGACTGTAATTTGAGAGGTGGAAGGTTTAATTTACATTGATACTATTTTCATACACTAAATTTATCTTGGTACTCCGAGTCGCGCTTGTGTAAAAGTATAATCGTTTCAAGATCGCCACAATACCTTTGACCTTAGCGCTATCGTTACAGTGTGGTGCCGTGACCAGGATATGAGTTTACGCATAATTACTAGTTTTTTTTCCAAGTAGGTACCTCAGGAGGTACAGGAGACACAAGTGTCTAGAAATAGAGTACTTAAGCTTAATTAATAGTAACTATTTGTATTTATTTATGTATTTATTTTAACGAACTTCCCTCTGCGGTTTCCCCTCGGAGTTTTGAAATGGGGTCCTTCAAAAGGCGGGTTTATCTCCTCTTAAAAGGCCGGCAGCGCACTAGCATCACCTCTGGTGTTGCAGGTGTCCATGGGCGGCGGTGACCACTTTCCATCAGGTGGCCCGCCTGCCCGTCTGCCAGCTATGGCATAAAAAAAACTCTATTGCACAAAATTAACAAATGTATACAAATAAGTGGGCTTAATGCTATGAGCATTTTCTGCCTGCCAAACCTTACAGGTTGGGAAAATGGTTTCTAATTATGGTTTCTTACGGTTGGTAGGTATCTAATATAAGTGCCTACTGTTACTTTCCACTGTCCACTAATTTCTACTGTAAGATGTAATGTTAATTTTAAAACTATTCAATAAACATTTTTATCTTTTACCTTTATCTTTATGATGTAATGAAATGTATCATTATTTACAGACTCTTCGAAGAAAACCAAGACCTGCTCAACATGTTCGAGAAGTTCCGCCAATGCCGGACGAAGGAAGAGCAAATCAACTCTATGGAGCTGGCTGAGCATGCCAACAACGTCATGAATACTCTAGACGAGGGGATCAAGGGGCTGGACGACTTGGACAACTTCTTCGAGTACATCCACCAGGTCGGCGCCAGCCACCGGAGGATACCGGGCTTCAAAGTCGAGTATTTTTGGGTAAGATAAATTCTATTTTTTTGTTCGATGAATTGGTTTGTTGTTATTTTCGTCATTTATTGATAGAATGGATAGCTAGAAATCACCTTTGATCACACGTTATATTGGTTTTCGTTTGGTCCCAAAAATATATAAGAACCTTCAAATTGGTTAAACACTTTGTGGGCATAGGAAGTAGCATCTCTTCAAATTTTCGACTACAAAACAAAACTAAAAAGTACGCGTACATCGTCGCCCAAAAACATGTATTTTACGTTCTATTCCCTATCAAAAAGACGATGCACAGTATGTACTGGCTCATCATGAAATACATACATAGACTGTCAAACTCATAACCCTCTTTTGCCTCCGCGTAGTCGGGTAAAAAATAAAATTCCCCCGGGCAATGAAATATCAACATCGAACAAGTAAGTAATACAAAATATAACTTTTTCACGGAAAATATTCTCCGCGTTAAATTTAAGTACAGTCAGCAAAATAATCTTGTAGGTAGGAAAGTTTATTATGAGTTTTCTCTAGACTCAATTATATGCGTATCTGTCTAGTCTAGACAAGAACGTCGCAGCAAGCGGTATTTAATAAAATTACTGTTCTCTCCGAAAGACGTCATGTGAACGTAATGCAACAAAAACACGTAAGGAAGCATTATAAGCTCAAAGTCGTCGTGCTTTTCTGTTTATCATACTTACAGCCGAATACTCAAACGCAACTCAAACCCCACTCAATTTAAGTTCCGCTTAAATTATTGCCATCTCTTACAAATGAGTAATGTCAAACAGAGGCAGAGCACCACTTAAAATTTTAAGTGGTGCTCAAATTTTGAATGACGTTTGAGTATTTTAGCCTTAGGCTGGAATACTGATCCGAATCATTATGTCAAATGAAAACAAAAATATAAACGGTTTGTTCCTACGTTCCTACGTGACGTCAGTAAAACTACTTTGACGAAAAACCATTTTGTTTATTCATTGTGCTCGAACTTGCCAATATAAAGTAAACTAGCTGATTTCCGCAACTTCGTACGCAAAACTTTCCACCAAAATATCTGTCAACCAACATACGATGAACCTCGTGTCAAAGGCTGCTTTTGGTTTAGGGAGGTTAAGCTGGATCTAAGAATCCACGTCTTTAATTTCAATAAAATATAGCCTATGTTTTAATCCGGAAAAAGGGCTTCTGAATGGTTTATATAAGGTTCATTGAAATTGGTTCAGTAGTTTAGGCGTGATTCGCGAACAAACAAACAGACAAGCTCGATTTTCGGAATCAAAATCGTTCATTTAGTAGATCTGCATAATATTTCGTTTATCCATACTTTAATTTTAGTTTGTAGCTTTTTCACAGTTTTATAATAGTATAGATAGGTAGATGCACCATTTATTTGTCTGACTGTACAGTGTCAATACTTTACCATTATTGATGTATCGGGCTCCGCCGAGCTAGGATCGATTTCTATTTGCGGCAATAGTATCTCACTGATGGATATTTTATTATTGCCGGCGCGAGCCTTTCGCTTTCGCAAATAGGCGTTTTTCAATATAAATAGGTTTCGCAGCGTAATCCATATACAAACTACCGTTTTCTACGGAGTATTTTGAGACTGATGACTTTCATTCATAGAATTTTGAGACACTCAATGAGAATGTGCGCCAAATTAAATGGGCATAATGGCGTCTCGGTCTTTGACAAATTGGGTTCACCCAAATGGTTTTGTGGCAACTAATTTGTCTCCTTAAATCAAGTCGGGGGTGTGTATGAAAGTAAATAAATAAATAAATATTCTTGGACATGTCACACAACGCTCTCTATAGTCCCAAACTAAGCAAAGCCTGTACCTACTATGAGAACTGCCCGCATATAGCGACACAACAGGCGATTGACAATAACAGAGATATAAGTTTCTCCTAGGCAACTAAGTCGCTCGTGCGCGAGCTCTATAACACATTTAGTTCCAGTCCAATTCACATCGCTCGCTATATACACCAATTTTACCACTACGACCTGAGCCCTGAATCTGTGCATTTGTTTTGACTCGCACACGCAAACGCATTAGCAAAGCGAGAAATTTTGTTGGAAATTGCACAATTTCCAAATCCCCCGCTATAGGCGCTTATCCGGTTTTCATACAAAATATCTTAAAAATCTTAACGTGGAAGGGTAACCACTCTACTGTTTGACGTTTGTATGGAAAGGTGTGCGACTTGTTCAACCTTAAATACTCGAGACGAAAGTCAAAAGAAATGCACAGACACGGGGCTCCGAATGATCTCCCATCGATGGTCAATGGTCATTGATGTATGTATATTTTTGTATGTGTGGTTTGACCATCAACTTTCAGGGTTCAGCGACATAATTTAATGTTTACAAATCCAATCAAGTAATAACAATTTATCTCGCTAAGTCGACCTTTTTCCGCCTGTTGAGTACTGCGTTGATTTTCCGGAAACTAGCCGCCGTTATTTTACTTGCCCTTCATGAAAATGGTTGACATCCCACAGAATATTAGCTCCACAGCTGTTCCAAAATGAGCTTTCTATGTATTAAAATAAATTACATTTTACTTTCAATGACGTAAGCGGTATTTTTGTCATCATGTAGGTTACTCTATTGAAAACTTCTTTTAGGTTTTCCCTCAGAGCTTTGAGATGGAGTCCTTAAAAGTGGGTTTATCTCATCTTAGCGGGTTTAGCCCTCCAGTTAGGGTGTAAAAAAGTCAGTTGTGAAAAAAATAAATAACACAGAATATTAGTACAAGTGGTCGCAAGGGTCGCTGGAGGAGTCCATCGATTGCACTAGTAGATTCATACCAAAAGTGTGCCCATATGCCAACTAACTAAATAACCACAATTCTAAATGGTCGTCCTGTTATTAAATGACGGTGACCACTTTTCAAGAAAGCAAACCTTTACCGAAATTGCCTTTATTTTATGGAGGTTATCGAGCAACATTGATATTCAAAATGCCACTTCATATTCATCCTTCATTCCTATGAAATTGGTGCCCACTTCAACCTAAACTGACCCTCACTCGTATTTTAAGGCTTTTGTATGTTTAAAACAAACTCGTACTCAAGCGAAACTTCAGGCAGGACATTTGGACTACTCAACTCGAAGCTTGAGTTTCGATTCAAATTCGAGCATTATCTCCAAATACGGGCTTCCTGTCTGTAGGTATACCTACTCGGTGGTCACCGGCGACCCTACGATATCATAATAGGTTACGTATTCAGGTTTTAGTATTGCTTAGTTGTCATAAATTTGACCAAAAAGGATTTATCAGAATGTCGTTGAATTCATAAACGCAAGACGACGATGCTTGGCCGCTGGCCCAGGGTAGTCATGTGGGCCAAAGGAAGTTGCAATCTCATACAATCAAAGTAGGAATACGGTAAGTTACTTTTAAAGAAATTGATATAAAAGTATTTTAATAATAATAATAATCTTTTATTTCAGAAAAAGGAACTTAGTACAAAACATGAAATCAAAAATCATTTTAATTCCTTTCCGCAAATTCTTGAGCATAAAAAAATACCAATTCCAAAATTAAGTTTTTATAATGCCTGGAATTTATAACAAGAAATCATTGAAATAATTTTCAAGCAAACTCACCTAATTAGGAAAACTTCCCAGTATTACAATTTAATTACAGCTAATTTTTGCC
This sequence comes from Eulithis testata, assembly GCA_947507515.1. Lineage (NCBI taxonomy): Eukaryota > Metazoa > Arthropoda > Insecta > Lepidoptera > Geometridae > Eulithis > Eulithis testata. Next base: position 9,755,615 of record OX382207.1, on the reverse strand, counting down.
AAAGTTTCGTAAAAATTCGATTAATTTTTCAAGTCACTTTATTTTAGTGTTAATAAATTTACTCGTAATTATACCAGCTTAATTTCTATCGATATTTTTGCGTAAATTAAAATGATCGCATTTTTTGTTGAAATATAAGTATGAACTCACGCTGCGAAGCTGCTTATAGCCCATGATGTTGCCATACTATTATGGACTATAATACAACGCAATAAAAGTTATCAAACCTGTGTATCGACGAAACTTTACAGTTGACCTCCGGCACCGATCTAAGAGGAAACTTAGGATTTCTATCTTTCTCATTGCAGTTGAATATGGTGGTCAGAAACATGCTATACGATTAGCATATATCTAACTGCATAAATATACGGTAATAAGTTGATTGCATGACTGTACTGAGTTAACTGTGGCAAAAGCTTCGTTGGTCAGAATAATATTGCTTTACGATTTTGAAGTCTAAACTACAGTGATAGGAGTAAAAATCGACTGTATTTACGAGATCAGGTAATATGCCCTTTAGACCGGAAATAGAGACGCGACGACGTCTCTTCCGGTCCTCGAAAGATTTTCTCATTACGTTCTATTTGGTGTTTTGTGAATAGGTATTTTGATGACTGACCATAAATAATACCGAGCACACCTCTCTTGGCTTCCACCAAACTTGATCTGATTGTGTTTTGTTTTTATTATTAAAAAAATTGACTAAAGATGAATGAAAGATAAAAACGTCAGATCGATATAGATAGACATGGATAGGTAGATTAGGTAGGTATATCGAACGTGCGTGTCTTATCGTGTATTAAGTTTATCAAGATTATGTGTCTATAGCAAAATCATGTAATGTAAATGAATGAACGACTGATGAACGAATGATGTTCTGCCAACGATGACAGTGATTTTATAACATTATCGTTCTTGATTTTAAAAATACTAAAATTATCTCTTTATACCTTGTTATTTAGTTATACGTATATGAAGTACCTACATGTGTAGATTGTGTAGGTAAAATAAATATTGTATTTACTTATAACAATATTTTTTTACTACTAGACTAAAGATTCAAGATTCTAGAAAGATTTACGAGATCATAGCCATGAAAAAATATTGCAGCGTTTCTATTTTTGCTTTCAGAAAATCGAGGCGCCCTTCCTAGCAGCGGTCGAGGCTACACTCGGCGACCGCTACACGCCAAACGTTGAAAACATCTACAAAATAACCATAAAATTCATTCTAGAAACTCTTGTCAACGGCTACGAAAATGCTGGCAACAAAAAGTCCTGAAAAAAAAAACTCAATAAACTCAAAAATGGAACTGTCCAACACAAGTTTGATCGCGAGGTATTGATATTCAAACTTCGGAGAACGACCTCTTCCGTTTCGAAACTTTTCTAAATTCAAACAACAAGTCAATTTCTAGTGAAGTTTTCAAAGTAGCGATTCTTATGTGCGTTATTATCTGAACTTTAAAAATTAAATGTCAAAATGATAATTCATAAATTAAAATAGTCTTTTGTGTTCCTCTCGCTCTTTATGTAATATATGTTTTAATGTAATCGAAAATGTTAAGGTATTTGTAAGCAGGGAACATGAATTGAATAAAGTAATATGCTTTTAAAATAGATTTATCTATAGAAACATTAGAATAGTAGAAAAACCTAATCGTGCGTGTTATAATTTTATTATTATTACATATACCAAAAACGTTTTGTGAAGCAGCGCTTATTGTAACTAATTGTATATACTAACTTATTGTAATATTATTTATATGTTATTGTTAAGTAATTCAAATATTTTGGCTGGTCCATTAGTAGATGTATTTTATAATTTTATCATATTTTAATAGTGGCAATTTTTTTTGTGGCAATTTAAAAATATATAGTCTTCCCTAATGTTTGTTCGCGTTATTATAAGTTCATAAAAAGCCTTGGAATTTTTTTTACCATAGCAAATATTAGAAAATATTACAAAAACTCAGCTTAAAATTATAAATGTTGTTCTATATTTTTTTAATTAATAAATTATGAAATTCTATAAAAAAAGATCTGTTTGAAAAAATAGGAACTAACCAGATGCATATCTCTAAATAAAAAGTACCTATTTTCGAAACTCGATACTATACTAAACTAAATAACAGTAAAGGTAGGTATCTACCTAAAACAGTATTATCTAAATATAATAACAGAATAGATGTGTTTTAGGTGTATCTGCTATTTTAGAAATATTTACAAAACATATTTTTGGACTAAAACCTGATAATAATTTCTTGTAAATATTAACACGTAACAATCCGTACATTCCTGAAATTTTCACAGTGAATATTGTTGATAACCAAAGCTGATGCCAAAAGTTAAATTTGTGAACAGTTTGTTGAATTATTATACCAAAAGGAAGGAGCAACACTTAGCCACTAGCCATATTCATAATGCAAACACGTCGTGTTGGCTATTTGCTTAAAGCGTATATCTAACTACCATATAAAAAAATATGTCTCTGACTTCATGCACCTACTATGCGACATATTCTACCAAGATTTTATGAATATGGCTGGTAAATAGGTGGTGTAAATATATTTTTTATTTATTTTTAATCATACAATATTTATGTAGGTTTCTTTACCAGCACCATGTCACAGATCATATAATACTATACACGAAAATAAGTAGTATCTTGATATAAAGTAAATTTTAGTGTAAACTATCTAGTTTCTATAGTTCTAGTACATTGTTTTGCAATCTCCATTTATGTTGTGTTATTAGGTATAATGTGATAATTTATGTCATCCTAGAGCTCATCATCACATCCTACTAATATTATAAACGCGAAAGTTTGTAACGATGTATGTATGGATGTTTTTTACTCTTTCACGCAAAAACTACTGATCCGATTTGGATGAAACTTGGAATATATATTGTCCGTGACCTGGATTAACACATAGGATACATTTTATCCCGTTCCCGGGGAAAAGATGAACATCCAAAAAAAATTATCAGTAAAAACATCAGTCCAGCCGTTCATTTGTTAGAAATGGTATAGCAAAACACAACTGACATAGAACAACTTACAGCTTGAATAAAACCTTTTTATGTTGGTGGGTACACAACCTGGCCGTAAATAATCAAATAAGGAAAACAATATTTTCATTCTTAAGCTACGTGTACAAAAGTGAAATTTTTACAAGCGTTCCGATTTGGATGAAACTTGGAATATATATTGTCTGTGACCTGGATTAACACATAGACTAGGTACTTTTTATCCCGAAAAATCAACGGGATCCAACGGGACGCGAACAAGTCGCGGGCGGCCTCTAGTCCGTCATAATTTAGGCGTTTTGTCATCTTTCACATCTATCTTTCTTACTTCTACATCCACAACCTTTCTGCGTTTTGTGTTCACATCCACATCTAAACATTCACCTTGAACATAATATGTACGTACAGTCATGGGTAGATTTAATTTGATTTTCTAAAACTTTAGGTAGGTTTATTTATTTGATGAAACATTTACTCGTTTCAAATTGTTGAAATTGTTGTCAAAGTTTCATCCAAACAACCTCAAATAATGGAAACAAAGTTAAGTATTTTGTTTTAAATCTATTGTTAAATTGGAAACAGACGATGAAAGGGTTCATAAATTATTATAATCATTATAATCATTGTATTTTATAACAAAATTTATAATATCGAAGTTAAATTGGTTTACGTACCTATATAATTTATAATTAATAAATTATTTGAATTGATATAGTTCTGTCCCGAATTACAATATTTTATTTATCACGTTTTTAAGTAAAATTACAATTTAAAATATTCTTATAAAAACACGTTTTCACATTTCCTTTTATGCAAACATAATAAAATTATTTACGTAGGTACTACCTCTATTTATCAAAGCTTTACCGTGAGTTTATTTTGCTGATTAACGTAAACATAGACCCTTCACATAATTTATTGATGTTACTGCGGCAATATTTTCCAAAAAAGCCGCTAAATAATTTTCAAATTTAGATTGAATTACTTTATATCTGTAAATTGGAAAATAAAAAAAAACATTTAAAGAAATGTGTTACCTTCTAATGTTAAAAATTTAAACGCTTATTTACGCTAATTAAAATATTTAGTCATTACTTAATGAGTATTGTTACTAATTTACATAATATAATTCGTAAATATTTAGATTATTTATAAAATAATTTTATTATGCAATGAATGTGTTGTAACGTATTATTTAAAATTGTAAAATCGATGTAATTAAGTGTTAATTTGGTTTTAATTAAATAATCACAAAGTAATACAGGATGTTTTATTTTTTTCAATAACTGCTATAAAAAGTGAAATATTTTGTAAAAATTAGTAACTTGGTAATCTAACATCCGAACCAATTTGAAAAGTATAAAAACTTTCTTATAAAGGACAAACCGAAATAGTGTTTCATCACTAATATTTTGTAAATTTTAATTAATTTTACTATTCCAAAACCTCATCTTAGTTGAATATCTGTAATGTCAACAAACTTTCAAATGATATTCACCCGACCAAGTTTGAACTGAATAAGGATACGATTTCCATAAACAAAAACTCATTCCAGACAAATTCACCACGATAATATCAACAATAACAGCTTTAATACGATGCAACAAAGCCTAAAATAACGCATAAATTTTACTTGCAGCTTCATGACGTATGATTGCCATAAAGTCATAAAAGGAGACACTATTATCATACAATTGCGACGCACGTCATTAACGATGGTGCCAGCCCTGCTTGAATAGTGATGGGACCTTCAACTCAGTTTAATTTAACAAACAACTTTTGTTAAACACTATAAAAACTTAAATAATTAATCTTTTAGTAATTTCCATTTATTTCATAAGTCCTACTAATATTATAAACGCGAAAGTTTGTAACGATATATGTATGTATGTACGTATGGATGTTTGTTACTCTTTCACGCAAAAACTACTGATCCGATTTTTATGAAACTTGGAATATATATTGTCCGTGACCTGAATTAACACATAGGATACTTTTTATCCCGTTCCCGGGAAAAAGATGAACATCCAAAAAAAATTATCAGTAAAAACATCAGTCCAGCCGTTCATTTGTTAGAAATGGTATAGCAAAACACAACTGACATAGAACAACTGACAGCTTGAATAAAACTTTTTTATGTTGGTGGGTACACAACCTGGCCGTAAATAATCAAATTAAGAAAACAATACTTTCATTCTTAAGCTACGTGTAAAAATTTGAAGTTTTTTTTTTAATATATATTGTCCGTGACCTGGATTAATACATAGACTAGGTATTTTTTACCCCGAAAAATCAACGGGATCCAACGGGACGCGAACGAAGTCGCGGGCAGCCTCTAGTATACTAATTATATTTAATTTAGTTGGTACTTCATTTTTTGTAGAATAATTTTTATAAATACTGTATTATTATTGAAATCCTAAAGAAAATACTGATTATAATTTTTTTTTCTCATAAAAATAAATCTAACGCTCTAAATTCCGGTTGCCTGGAAGAGATTGCTTTGGCCAATTTTGCTTATTGTACCTACTTTCTAAAACTTGTTTTTATTACCAATCTTGGTGTTTCGATGTTATTTTGATTACTTATAAGTGGCGTACAGTAAATAATATTCTATCTACCTATCTTCTGAGAGTAAAGTAGGTAAATTTTATCAGTAGGTATAGCTTGGTACATATCCGGCAGCAGCGTCGTCGGAACTAGCACGTTTCTACTTAGCTAAACCAATTTGGCGTCGCGTCACACATCTCTCGCATACTCTCGATGTAGCCGAACATCAACTTCCATCCGCAAATTGGATTTCGTAGGTCAGCGCCCGAAATGTTCACGGTACTAGAATAACAAATACAAATACAAATACAAATACAAAAAACATTTATTGCCTCAGTAGATATTATAAAAGGTACAAGGTTATAGCTAACAGTATCTTCGAAGAGGGCAAAAAGGGTAAATTCAGCATAAACTGGATGCTAGACATCCAGCGCTGGTTTTCAATTTACCCCTCTCGGATAGATCTGCACCGAGACGTGTGATGTGAAAGCGGGCTACAGAGTAGAAACTACATTAAAAATTATATATATAATAACAGCAATTTGTAATAAGATCATATAAAAATATACATATTTTGAGGAATATAATAAAAAACAAAAAAAAGTGGTGAGGGGCAAAAATCATTTGATCAACTTCGGTTACAAAATGCTCTAAAAAAACTAAACTAGTGTGCATAGTTAAGCGTGTATATTTTATTAGTTATAGTGTCTGTGCATGGTGTATTGTGTGTATCTGAAGGTGTGTTGTGTGTGTCTGAGAAGTGCGTTGTGTGTGTCCGAAATGTGTGTTTTGTGAGTGAGTTTCCCTGATCCACGCCAGTCTCTTAAGAGTCTGGGTATCACAGGGGGAACCCACATGTGCGTGTGTGATTGAGGGTGTGTAAGTGAGTGTGAGAGGAGATTCCCACAAAAAGCCAGCCTTCTAAGAGTCTGGACGAAGAAGGAATCATACCTCGGTGTGTGTGTTTTTGTGTGCAATATTCGGCTGTGTTCTAAGCAGTTTTTTTCCTCAAGGTTTTAAAGGTTGATTCTATATTATGTTTTTGTCGCAGTAACAGCATCGATTTCAATTTTAGTTTAAATGTAACCGGACTAATTTTTTTCCTAAGGGGAGGTGGTATGTCATTCCATATTTTTGATGCACGGTATTTGAAACAACCCTTAAAGCCTGAGGTTTGGTGTTTAGGTGTAGCCAAAGAGTTATTATATTTTGACCGAGTGTTGGCATGATGCATAGTTTCGAACCACGTGAGTCTCTCAAAGAGATATTCGGGCTTTTTGTTCCAGAAGATTTTTTGGGTGGTACAGGCTAGATGGAGCTCTCTCCGATCCTTCATATTAAGTATACCTTTGTTAACTAAATATGGGCTAATGTGTTCTCTGCGTGGTACACAAAAACAAAACCTAATGCATGCATTTTGTACTCGTTGGATGGATTTTTCTGTTTTGGCCCATAACCTGGGACCATACACTGCACTGCAATAGCTAAAAGGAGAGAGCACAAGAAGGTCGCACAGTGTTAATCGTACCTCCTCCGAAATGTATTTTCTAACAGAATACAGAACTTTGAGCTTGTAGAAGGCGTTTCTAATTTTATCATTTACATGTTTAACGAACCTCATTTCACTATCAATTACTAGGCCTAAATTTCTAGCTTCATGTTCTATAGGGATAGCTATGTCATTAATAAATAACACTGGGTTGCGATCTAAGGTTTTTTGAATTTGAATTTTAGTGCCAAGAAACATAACTTTGGATTTGGTAGGGTTAAGGACAAGAGAGTTTTTTGAGGCCCACGCATAGATTTCATTTAAATCTTTGTTCACTTGGACCAATGCCTCTGTGGTATGTTCCGGATTAAAACTATGGTATACTTGAGTATCGTCTGCGTACATATGGTACTTGCAGACATCAATGTGATCAGGCATATCAGCAGTAAAAATGGAGAAGAGAATTGGACTCAAAATGGAACCCTGCGGAGTGCCTCTGGGGACATTCACTATATTAGATTTTTTTTTAGTGCCATCAGGATTTTCCAGCTCTACATATTGACTTCTGCAAGACAGATAAGAATTGAACCAGTCGCAGGTATCTTCAGAGAAACCATAGTATGACAGTTTGGCCACGAGTAGATCATGGTTTATACAATCGAATGCACGGGAAAAATCCAGAAGAACTAGCGCTGTGCATAGCCCAGAGTCTGAGGCAGTAATAATGTCATCTGTAACCCGTAAAAGCGCTGTCTCAGTACCATGATTCTTTCGGAAGCCTGACTGATATTCAGGTATTATATTCTCAACGGCAAGATATTGTTCCATTTGGTAGAGTACTACTCTCTCCAAAACCTTTGAGAGGACCGGCAGAATACTGATTGGACGCAGGTGTTTTAATTCTTCGACTGAAGTGGATTTAGGTATTGGTCTAACTAATGCACGTTTCCACGCATTTGGAAATTCGCTTGATAGAATGGATTTATTTACCATGTTAGTGATTAATGGTAGAGTTTCTGGCAAAGTCAGCTTGACCATTTCCGCGCTCAAACTGTCATATCCAGATGCATTTGTGGCTATATTTAAAATAATTTTACCAATAACTTCTTCAGGTACAGTGTTTAAAGAAAATATACTACTTGTTTTTTTGTTAGATTTAAAATACGTATATAGTTCATTATTGATTTGATCATTGCCTGGTATATTTAAGAAATGGTTGTTAATTAAATCAGGGTCCATTAAATTATCGGGAATAGATGGTGTAGAGTTATTAAAAGTCTTGACCTTTTTAAAATAATTCCACATCTTTTTTGGCTGTTTGATATTCTTGTTTATATAATAAGTAAAAAAGGCAGACTTCTCTCGTTCCAACGCACCAATTACCAAGTTTTTAAGACTTTTGTAGTAATCTAACGACGAGTCTGTGTTCTTTGCATTTGCTCTAACGAGAGCTCTATCCCTGAGATGCATCATAAATCTTACTGTATCTGTAAGCCAAGGCTTTGGAGAGTCCACAACCTTTTTACGCGCTAGTGGGGCATGGGTGTCAAAAAGGCAATTCACTCTGTCATTAAATTCTTCAACCATAGTATGTACATCTTTTGTATTCAAATCTTGCCATTCTATAGATTTCAGATCATAGTTAAATTGTTGGAGGTTTATATCGTTGATTGGACGTGTCACTACGTGACTATAACAAAACTTCTCTGAATTCCGCCAAATATTATCATTCTGTATAACCATTTTGAACGGACAAGATAAAATTTATACAATATTGTAAGAAAGTAAACGGAATATTTTCAGCCCAAAGGCTTTTGTTCGCTATTTTTGCAGAAAATTTATGAGACGTCAATATTGATTGTCTTCGTGGTGAAGCTATTTGTATTAATAATCTCGGAGAGCCGATAAAATGTTACACAACAAAAAATAATTTTACTAAACAAGAAATCAATGTCAGTATTTATTCCTGTAAAATAATATTTTTGAAACATGATTATATACGATCGCGTTAGTTGTCAAAATTTTAAAACAGTATTTTTTTTAACTATTATTTTGTATAGGTGTCCCATCACTAGTAATTGTTCTTTACAATTGCACGCCCTTAGTAACAAAAAATACATCAACCGTGTCACATGTTCACAACAAAAATAGTGATGGTTCAACGGAAAATCACTAGCCTTCGTTATTTAAAAATAACGAGTTATAGAATTATCGATAATTGAGTTTTAATATGTGTGCAGCGAATTCTCAGACGAAACTCTACCAAAATATTATTTACCTATACTCAGTTATTGAGTAACAGTGGCTCGCGCAGAACAAAAATAGTCTAAAATTAGATCGGTCAGAATTTATTGCAATTGAATTTCTTCAATGCTTTTGGATACTCGCTGAAACTTGAGTTGATAATTATAACTCGGCTGAAACGGTACTGAGCTGAAAACGCGAATGATAGTACCAAAAATAATTAAAAAATAAATAAAACGAAATTAATCTACGCCTCAATCCACACAGCTCTACATGAAAAAAAAGAAGTGAAAAATAAAAGTGCGAATTTGAATTTCGAATAAACAGTAAACTAAGGTATATAAAATTAAAAAAAAACGGATGTTTGTGATCATTTCAAATCGTCCAAGGAGGCCCGTTCGATCCAAACAGGATCACTGTGATTTCTAAACTCAAATCCTGCAAAAAGGTTAACAAAGTAACTTTTCTTTGTCACAATGGGTTGCAAGCTGACAAAGCTAGCCGCTTCAGAGGTGAGCCATCATGAAGCAATAAACCGACCGCCTCCACCTTCGGACCCTCGATCGCCGTTGACCACAAAGCAGCAGTACTGCATGCTGGCATCTTGGAAAGGAATCTTCAGGGAGATCGAGAAGACTGGGATTCTACTGTTTATCAAGTAAGTACCTACTTGTTTACTAAATTGAATTTTGCATGATGGTTAAATAACTTACAGCTACCATCAGGTGTGCCAACAGCCAAAAATATGTTGGTGGGACGACCGGGAAGTTGTTTTAAAAACTTCCCATTCGTCCCACCAGCGGGACGACCCAGTGCGATGAACGGGAATGAACGCAAATGCTTAGCATATAGCAATACTGATCTGATAAAATAGAAAATGGCTTAAAGGCTCATTTATATAGAAGAAAAATCCTCACGGAGTAAACTTTATTGGAATGTTGATGATGACTACTGTTAAATGCTAACTGTCAACCCTATTACGAAGCTAAGTACCTACTTTAAAAACAGTCATTAAAATCAAAGTTTCAAAGAAGGTACACCTAGGTACTCTTCACTTTACTTAGAAGTTTCGCAAGTATAGTAGTTATATCATAACACGTAGGCAACCCTCAGATGACCAAAATATTTTGTGAGGCAACCCTTTCTTCCCAAACAGCAGAGATCATTATAACATTATAATAAAGTCCGTATGTCTACGACATAAGGTGGTTATTTCAACTGCTTCATGCAAAAGATGACGCAGTTACCCGTGCTTACTAAACTGATAGGGCTGCCAATTGTATAGTGCCCGTGAGTTGTACGATTTAGGTCGTAAAGTGGGAACTACTGGGCCATAAACGTAAGAGATGAGTTCAGGCTTAAGAAAATTTTATGATTTAGTTGTACAGTCCACACAAAAAGATGGTAAAAGACAATAATTCTACATACTCATCCTTCGTGAAGCGCTCATAGCGTAGCTTGTTTAGTCAATCTTCACAGATTATCTTATAGACGTTCTGCGCGGTCACTATTTGGATGGGTGACCGTTAGTAGCATTTAATCTGAGCGCTGTCGTGCTTCAACTGTTGGTCTTGGCTCTACGGAGGCCATGGGCGGCCTAAAAACTCCATCACACGAGTTGGCCACTACCTCATACGAACTCATAGAAATATCCATAGTCAGTGTGCCTTAATAATTAATTTTTATCTTTGAAATGGTATTTGGTTCAAATGATTTTATTTTGCTCATTTAATTTACTTCCCCAAGCAAGCGAACCATTGTAGACATTTTTTTTCCCATCGGCCCCACCAGTGGGCCAGCCGGTGGGCTCGATGGGAATAATCCCTTTTTACTCATCTCCTTCTATAAATCTGTAAAAAATAATAACCTTTGAGGATGAAAAATGTTACGTAAATATCCAGCCCACACAAATCGGTAAAGAAGTCTACATATAAGACGCATCACCACATCGGCATGCGTTATTGAGTGCTCAGTGCTCAATGAATGACGGCATACTAATGGCTTTGTATACAGATAGCTCACTCACAATCTCGTAGATAAACTTGCAAAAGCTCAGTCAGTGTTTTACGATCTTTGACGAGCTGTTGAGCAGTCGACTAGCCGATACAAAATAATTAAATTGAACTGGTTTGATTCCCGTTCATCTCTCGTTTAGTGTCACGGCACAACCAGTGGTGTAGGTTTTCCATTCCCTTGATAGTACCGATAGTGTCATAGGTAAATTTGCTTCCATAACGACAGTTGTTTCATAGAAAATAAGATGATCTCCGGGAAAAGTGTGTTAAGCAGATTATCACTTGAAATCTTGTAGAAATACTAAGTAGGTAGCACTGGATAGTGTAGCTGGTAAGAGCTCTTTGGAATATAGTTCGTCCAGGCTAGTACCTATACTAGCAACCATTACACCCTGATGTTTCTGCCACACGCAATATTATGAAGTATAGAATATATAGAATAGATCTATTAGGTATGAAGACCAGTATGTTAGACCAATATCTGATAAATTCATCGCAGGCACGTCCTCAGTGGATGTGCTCGGTGAGGCAATACACTGTTATATGTGGGCTGTCGGCTTGTTCCATCATGTTGTATAAAAAAAAGTGTGTAATTTACACGTGGTAGAAGTGAAACTTTCAAAAAGACTTTCAAATCACAACGGTGCTAAAGAAGTTTTCACTTCAAAAAAGTTGCAAAAAGTGAACGAGTTTGCTCGAGACTTGAACGCACGCACTACGAGCTAGTCTCGAATCGATCCAATCCGTAAGACCGCTGAGCAGGAGTCTCCTTGGTATGCGTACGAAAATTAGGGATCTCTCTTTTCGTTTCCTCGCTTTTTCGTTTCATCGACTTTAAAATCGCAACGGTGCTAAAGAAGATTTCACTTCAAAAATATTTTGTCTCTCTCAGCTGGATAGTCGCCCACCGCGGTAAATATGTCAAAGAGACCTTGAATAAGGTTTATTATAGGAAATTTTTGTTTATACAGAGCTTCATAATTATCAGAGCTAATAAATATTAATTGCGGATGTTTTATTAAAAAGAAATAGGCAAACGTTGCGTTGCATATAACTTCTTGATCTCTCGGCGTATTCGGCCCTTTTAGTTGTAATAATGATCTAAAAGACAAGGTCAATACGTAATAGACTGAGAGGATGGTATAGGTGCTGGGCAAGCCTACTCCATCTAAACATTGTCCCAGGCACTACCAGTGTCCCGTTAAGTGTAGCATAGGTTGCCTCCTGACGTTGTATAAATCATCTTCAATAGATCTAATGATCTAAAATATAAACCTTATCACGAAGGAATAAAAGTATAAAATATAGCCATAAGGTAATAAATAATCTCACAACTGGAACCCCAGGATCATAAACAACCCTCAAATATTACGACCCAGAGGTAAAATAAAGTCACCTGCATCCATCATCCAGGAAGAATGGTAATTATATCAGATATTGTATGACCGTGTAAGCAACTACAGAGGTACCTGTTGCAGACAACATAATTATTCATAGTTTTAGAAGATTTTAAAATGTAAGCGTGCTGGCAACACCAGTCGCCATCTTGTCATAAAGTGTTCAATAGGGCGGTCTCAATACAAAAGTATTAAAAAATATAAACTAGTAAAATCAAACATTTTTATTTCTAGTTTGCAACAACATAATTATTCATAGTTTTAGAAGATTTTAAAATGTAAGCGTGCTGGCAACACCAGTCGCCATCTTGTTATAAAGTGTTCAATAGGGCGGTCTCAATACAAAAGTATTAAAAAACATAAACTAGTAAAATCAAACATTTTTATTTCTAGTTTGCAACAGTACCTACAACTGTATCGATCGTTCCCCTGCTAGGTCGGTGTGAAGCTATTCAACTGTAAATGTCCACACATCTGGCTACGGCCGTCCAATAATCGTTGGAAACCAACTTGACCATTTTATAGGTAAATTGCAGCCGTTTTGGAATAAACACCTATCTTTTTTTTTAATTAATAGAATATTTCATAACCGCCACTGTAATATGTATTCCTAATTTTCGTTCTAAAACGTATGTACCTATACCTAGGTCAAAATATATTTTAATCTTCCCTCGAAGACGTCAAAATGTAAAAAAAAGTATTCTATATCTAGCCTAAGATCCGCCATACAAGACAAATTTTTAAATGCATAAAAATTTGTCTATTAACCAAAGCAGTTTTTTTTTATTTACATTCTGGACTGAAATTTTTTAGGCAACCCATTTGCAATATATTTATTGACATAATTAATTTAATATGTGTTTCTATGTATTATAAGTATGTATTTACAAAAAAAAAATGTATGTATGTATTCTATCAGCCATCTAGTTCCCATCGTACAAGCTTTGCTTAGTTTGGGACTAGAAGGCGTTGTGTTAAGTGTCCGTGAATATTTAATAATTAATAAAAAATATTAAATAGTTTTCATCCATTAACCAGCTCGGTCCAATTCCTTGCACAGCGGATCCTGTACTAATCATTTTATTTTCAATTCTAATTTGCTCTACTTTCAAATGTGCGTAATATGCGGTGCCCTAGGATGTAAAAAAAAAATATTACTACCGCTGTAGATAAACTACTTAATACTTATGCATGGATTCCTTTGAAAGCAATATATCATTCTGTAAGCTAAGATAAAATAATCACAAATATCTCGAGTCACACCACACCTATCCATCTTCACCCGGGAGGCTGGAATATTGTGTTCTATTACCGCTACAGTACCGGCCATTTCATTTGACACTTTGTATCCAAATATATCTTATATTAGTCTTAGCTAGATAGATGATAGATAGATAGATGATAGTTATTAACCACCACAAAAATAGTACAATGCAAAGAAGCAGGTGCATGCGAACTTAAAATTAAAAGAAATAAAAAAAATACAGAATCTTTTTTCTAAATTAAGTTAAACTATGTTTAGCTGCTTATTCTAGCTGCTTAGATACCATGGACCTTGAAATATTTTAAGGGTTTTGAAGAAATGGTTTTGGGCCTTCTCCATTCACCGGTTTTTTATAAATACCTACCTAATCTGAACTATACGTCAGTCTATCAGATGAAGGGGCCGCAGTAGGTACTTTATCAGTACAATAAACGCTAGTGTTATACAGTTTATTTTGAACCCTTAATCAGTCTCTACCTACAGATTTCTTGTTCGTATACGCTATCGACGCATACTGTAATAGAGTTTTCAATCATTACGCCGCGCTGGAGGCATTGTGCGAACCACAAAACATCTTTGTTTCTCCACGAGTTGAATTGTTTTTGACGTCAAACGAATTCGTGCCGTCTGCCTAAATTAAATAGGTACCTATATTTTCTTGTGTTGTAGTATTTGTATTTGGCTAAGAAACGTATTTTGTTAGCTTTGGAAAGTGGTTTCAGTCGAGTTCTTGATCACTTAAGTTTGGTCGAAGTTTTTGTTCAATTCATGTTCCCTTTGAACGAATAAACGCGGTTCCAAGCATCAAATTCTTTCAAAATATTCTGTGCCAATTCTAGAGAAAATGGTAGCTAGATCAGGTCATATCAAAATTAATCAACTAGGTGGTGGTAAACTAGTGTACAAAATACTAGATAGTAGGAGTAGGATTGTAATCCTTCACACCAATTCAGATCCCAATTTTACTAGTGTAAATTGAGTTCAGTATTTTTTCAGTAAAATAGCACAAACAATTCCATTCCACTCCAATTATCCTGTAGCGAGAACAATGATTGAATCCATTAGTTGGCCGAATACGAAATACCTTGGCCATTTGGACGGCCCTTTGTGTCTTTGTATAATTATTCGGAGACAGGTACTCAGTGAATGAAACAGTACAACGCAACTCTGAGGTGGTCCTTGTTGTGAGAAAAAGTGACATCACAAGGATGACAGACGAAGTGACCCCCGTCACGACGCTACGCGGTTTTTGAACGGTTACCCAGCTCTACCTCTAACCTATTGCACACCTCGAGTTTCACTACGTCATCGTGTCCATCACTCAGGCGTAAAGATAAATAAATAAATATTCTTGGACATTACACACAACGCTCTCTAGTCCCAAACTAAGCAGAGCTTGTACTATGGGAACTAGATTGATGATAGAATACTTATATACATTTAGATGTAGGTTTTTAAGTTTATGACATGACATGATGCTTTTTCGAGTTGGCAAAGCGAGCTTTTTTAACCGTTTACGTGGTTTTGCGGCTTGTGAAAGTACATTTTTCCAGTGCATAATCAACCTTTTTCGAAAAAACCTCAATTTCTTCCAAAAACTGAAGCTAAGAGTTGACCTGCGGGCCTAAGATGCGCACCGCGAGATATTTGTCATGTCGTTCTGTGAAAATGTAAGCATTTCGCACCAGTTTAGTAACTATTGTATTATCTGTGGTAATGTTGTCGAGAAACGGCGCCTTTGAATTTTCAACTTTTGACATTTCTGCGTGACTATTATCTCGTCCTCAGAGAGGTACGACGACTAAGGAGTGTCAAAAGTGTACATTATGGCGCGTTTTGTCGACACCATTAGGTACCACAGATAATGCAATAGTTCCTAAACTGGTACAAAATGCTTACATTTTGACAGAACGACATGACAAATATCTCGCGGTGCGCATCTTAGGCACGCTGAAACTGTGATCGCTCGGGATGGTTGCGGGGAAGATAAACTGTGTAGCACTGTAGTTAGGTTCACCCCTCAAGTTGACAAAGGGAGATTCACGTGAAATGTCATGGCTTTAATGACAACGCTCGGGTCTGTGCGATGAATGATGATAGATCATGGTGTTGCTGTGAACAATAATATTGTTACGTGAACTTGTTAGACTTTGGTTTTATAAAAAACGATGGCGAAAATGAAAACATTTATCCGGTTTAAGTTGAACACGGCTAAAATTATGGCAATCCATGAATAACAAAGATGCAAAAAAACATACTCGTAGGTGCATAATTCCTTCAAAATAAAAGAAAATTGGACGAATTTTCTTGAATCCAACTTTTCAATCTTGTTTAACTACTCTTTTGCTAAAACCCTTAGCTATTCTGCTAAACTTTATATAGGATCATGTTGCAGTAGTATCTCTATAAGAATAGTCATTTTCAAACTTTTATGATCAAGCCAAAATCAGTACTAAGTATATTTCAACTAAGTACTTTATGCAAGAACGGGTTTCTACACTTTCTACAATGCCACAGTAGACCGCATTGGTCACAGTTGTTACCACAGCGTGCAAACTAGCAGTAGGTCACGTTTACAAAGCCCAACTCAGAACAATGCGAGACACCGCGCTATTGTCAGCCCTATACGACGCGGATGTGATTCATAGATACATGTAGATAGCCATTCATGTGAAGTAGGGTTGGCAAATGTGATTTAATCACGTATGGAGGCGGCCGGACCACCTTGCTTGAACAATTTGAACATATAAATTAGAGGCAGTCGCCAAAACAGGTAGAGTCACAACAAAAAGCGACTGTGTTTTTTGACGATTCAAGCGTAAAACAAAAGTCATATCTGAGCCGGTAGTTTTAATATGTTGAGCTTCGAAAAACGAGAAACGAGAAACTCGCAGTTTTTGTATGAAGGAAAATGGTTCCCCAGAGGAGGCGCTTATGGGAAGTGTTTGTTGCGATGACACAGTGTGAGTCTACTTACTACTAAATGATACACGATATCGTATAGATGTCGTATCGTGTCGTTGTCAGTATGAAAATGTCCAAACATTCAATCCAAAGCAAAACGATAAATACATTAAACACACAGCATTTAAAAGTTAATGCGTTGGTCTGGACGTTTCTCAGACGATAAAAAAGACAAGTAAAAATGTTTTAAAAATACCTATAAGTAATCTAATACCTACCAATTATATACGTGAATGTACGCGAATAGGAATAGGAGGTGGTTACTGGTAACGCAAACTGTTTTCATTACAAAGTTATAAGAACATTGAACAGCGCTGTACTAACACAAGTTTACGTAAAGTTCGTAAACTTAACTTATGAAGTTACTCTCGCTGCTGTTATCTTACAAGTAGGTAGGTAGGTACCTATGCAAGTATTGTATAAGTATTGAGTATGTATCTAAACATGCAAACGGATGTGCCTTCATGAATAATTGTTGAGTGGGTTCAATGGGAATTTTTTTTCCCATCTGGCCCACCAGTGGCCCGGTCGGTGGGCTCGGTGGGAATAGCCTCACAAAACGTCAACCGCTATTCAAATAATGTAGAGCAATTGTTTTATCTTCATGACCTTATTTTCAAATCTCAATTGCGCTGTTTTTAACGTAGGAAGGGTTTTTTTTTGTTTTAATATTGTCAATGCCGAGAAAAATATTTGAATGAATGAATGAATGAATGAATGAATGAATGAAAATATTATTGTACGTAGGTACACCTTACAAACTAATATGCGAGACAGATTATGTTATAGTATGTTACATAACGTACAATGGGCGGTCTTATCGCTAGGGAGCGATTTCTTCCAGACAACCTTTGGATGGAGTGGAGCGTATATATAGGAAGGTCGGTTAGGGTGTCCTATAGGACAAGAAAAGAGAAAAGATTTGCTACTTACGTTCGACATCGAGTCCACTGATTTGCAAAGTGAGTTTGTTGAGAGTTTTTTTCCCACCTGGCCCACCTACCCGGTGCAATGGGAATAACCCGTATTTTCCCACGGATAGAGAAAGTGTAGGAAAGTAATACTGTAAGCCAATAAGTTACAATTTAATGATTTATCTGTCTATTCTTTCTTAAAAACATGGTAAAGGAAACGAGAGACTAAACATAAATTGCGAAACGAAGATTCATCACGCTCTGTAAGTCGATGTAATAAAGTAGCTTTTATCGCTTAAAGATAAAGATAAAAGATAAAGATAAAGATTGTTTATTTGCTAAAAACATGTGTACATAAGGAACACTTCGAGTTAATCTTAACTTCGAGTTGGATAATTAAGATGCAAGGTCCTGTGAATAACAAACTCCTTTGTCCAAATAAATGGTTCATTTAGTAAGTTATATTATGCAGCAATCTACGCGTTTACCGCACCACTAGACAGGCTTTTTCAGAGCAATTTACCTCTCTCATAGATAAGTTGACTTTTTAAAGTCGCTGCTGCCAAACTCAACTATCTCATACGCTACGACCTTTTTACAACCCTAACCAAGTTATTTTTTTGTACACTTTGTAGAGAATAGCAAACTATATGAATGAGGTGATATGAGGTTATCAGTTTCTATACTACTCATATTCATTGTTATTCTTCTTACTGATAAACTTTTTGAAGCTTTCCATATCTAGTGGTTTTTCCCGTCAAACGTAGACCGTAAATTTAGACTGATTTATTATTAAGTTTGGCCACTGTGAAAGTTCACTCTGGTGTGGTTTCAGCGAGATTAACGGCGCTGCAAAGTGGCGAGCGTTTAATTAATACTAAATACCTCTTGTCTGTGTCTAGAAATCATCGAAAAAAAAAGATGCATTGTGTCGGAATGTTTTTTGGATCAAAATGATATTTTTTCTGAATATTTGCATTGTTTTTTTGCTTATTCTATAGATAGATCGTGAAGATTTGAGATTTTTTAGAGTGATTTTATATCTTGAAATATATTTAAATGTTTAAGCGAGAAGGGTTTTTTTATGTTATGTACGCCAGATAGATATATCAAGGATATTGAATGAATGAATGAATGATAAGTAAAACCATTAAAAATTTCAGATTATTCGAAGAAAATGAAGAATTGCTTCATCTCTTTGATGACTTCGTGGAACTGCACAAGTCTGAAGCGCTGGCACATTCTGAGGAGTTAGCTGAACATGCTACGAAGGTACCTATACTTGTATTTATTTTTTACAAGCTTTCGAACGCGACTTCATTTGGGTCCCGTTGGATCCCGTTGATTTTCCGGAAAAAATAGTAACCTATGTGTTAATCCAGGTCACGGACAATATATATTCCAAGTTTCATCCAAATCGGATCAGTAGTTTTTACGTGAAAGAGTAACAAACATCCACACACAAACTTTCGAATTTTGGATAGATAGCAAAACGCCCAAAATAGACACGAGTGGCGTATGAGGGAGAAGGCTTATGCCCCGCAGTGGGTTACTACAAGCTGCCTATGATGATGATGATGAAGTAATTTTTGAGTAACTGATGTGATGATGAGGAACGATGGATAATTACAGGTGATGCACACATTGGACGAAGGTATCAAGGGTCTGGGAAATGTGGACCAGTTCTTTGCTTACATCAGACACGTGGGCGCCACGCATCATCAGGTGGACGGCTTCAAGGCAGAAAACTTCTGGGTAAGTGAATAGAAGCCGGAATTACCAAATTCAAAGATGTTCTAAAACTTTATTATGTTTCTTATGATCAAAAAGTATTGGTAGATTTATAATTAATCAGAATAATGCTTAGAGTAGGGTTGTCCAAACATCATCATCATCATCAACGAGGTCACAATTTTGTCACACCTACATATTGGTCTTTTGCTGGACATAGGTCCAATAAACATGTAGATAAGGAATCTAGAGTAAAAAAATCTAATCTGAGAAAAATGTGTCTGATGGGTTAAGTTGTATCTGTTTTGTTTTTAACCGACATCAAAAAAGGTAGAGGTTCTTAATTCGGTTGTTTTTTTTAATATTTTGTTATCTCAGAACTCAGTTATTTATGAACCGAGTTGAAAAATTCTTCTTTAACTGAAATAGAACAATTCTTTTTTATCTTACCATAAAAAAATATTATAATCGGTTTAGCAGGTAAATAAGAATAATTGAAAAAAACACGTACACGATACTATTTCGAATTTTGCTTTTTTGACACTTTTCAGTGGTGTTTACGATCAACAGAACAATCCCTATAAACTACCATCATCAAGCCAGAACGTAGTCCAATTTATGTCGGTTTTCGAGTTTAAACTCATAAATTATTTGTCGTGCTTTTTCTAGTACTGATTTCTGCATCAGCCGAATCTAATAAGGTGGAATCAGTGGTCAAGGAATCTTTACCTCCTGATACCCTCCATCTTATTCAAAGGCTCTGAGGTTGAAAATCAGAGCTTTGTTCTCGTTCTGGCATCAAAATTTCAAAGTAAATTGGGTTTTAATCTTCTCACGTTCCAAATTGCCTTTCGGCTTCCTAATCTTGAATAATCCCGTAGACATTTTAGCAGATAACGATGTTTGTACAAGCTTTTAAACTACCTATATGAATACAACGTGTAATATAATACCCCTATAAGCCGAAAGAGGCTCATAAGAACCAAACACGTGAATTGTTTGACGTGTGTAAAAGTTTAATAAGTACGTAATATTTCCCATACTAAAGTAAAAGTTCGCGGCAACCCTAAGTAGTTACATATTTGATTTTGTTTTCTTTGCGTAGGTTAGGAAGGAAGCTTGTTAGTAGATATGCACATGCATTCTTTTATTGCATTGCACCCACACTAAGGGGTATATATTCATATTGGTCTTCTAAAGCTGAGCTAACTTAAATGATTCCTAAATCTGTTGTCATCTCTTTTCGTTGTCATGCAAGTTACAATAATAGACAGTTTAATATGAATAAAGGGGTTAGACTCTGTGTGCAACATGCTATTTATTTCTATAAACAGCTTTTATTTCATGTATAAAAAATCTTCAAAATTTCGAAAATCGTCGATCAAGCGTTGTTTCCCATGACGTGTAGAATACCTCTTTGTTGGGTTTTTAAGGATATGATGTTACACCCTGTATGAAAATACAATTTTAAAAAGGAGCTCATTAATACTCTTTGCGACCTTCGTTTTACAAGATATAAGATATAAGATATGTTTATTACCTCGCAATATATTAACACCCACGATAACCTAGGAGTTAAGACTGTAAGAGTTATTTGTACTAATATTATTATTAGTAGAGGCGTATTACAATATAATCTGTGGTTGAAATAATTATGTTGTTACAGTTTAGTTTACAATAGTATTATATAATCTTTGGTTTGGATAAAGATACGTTCTGACTTGAGGGCTAATTCATATCGAGGTCACAATTTCGTAGAGCTTCGTAGGCGCGTAGCATGAAGCTCGCCTACGCGAGTTTCACAGACGGTTGAAAAAAATAATATAAGCAGTAAGTTGGTATACATAGAAGAGTGTTTACTCACAGTACCTATCCGACAGAAGAAATGGGTTTTTCCCATCGAGCCCACTCGCGGGCCCACTGGTGGAGGCTGGTTTGATTTCTGCTGTGTCGTGAACTATTTTGAATGGGGTTAAGGTCACGCGCACATGAACTAATATCAACGCACGATACTAACTTATTATTATTCAAATGAGATTGTTCTTTTACAGAAAATTGAGAAGCCATTCCTGCAAGCAGCAAAAACGACTCTAGGCGATCGATACACACCTAACATAGAAAATATCTACAAAATAACCATCAAGTTCATCCTGGAAAACCTTGTCAAAGGCTACGAGGATGCTGGGAAAGTAAATGGAGGGTAGATCTAGCTTTGTAATTAAAAAAAACATGTCGATGAAAATTCAATGGGTACCTATTGCTTTCTATTCAGAGCCCGCAGTCTAAGTTGTGCTATGTTGATTTGCGACAAGCGAGAATCGAGAAACTCGCAGTTTTTGTACGGAGAAAAATCGTTTGCAAATCTCCAGCTAGAGGCGCTTATTGGATTTTCATACAAAATATCTCGCCAGTCGCTAACTAGATATGCGTTTCGAGCAACAAAACAAAACTCAGACTACGGGCTCGGGTGTTATTCAACGTTATGTATACATGATTAGTGTTTCCTATCTGTATTATTCTTCGCCACTGTACTCAAACTATTTTTGAGTGAACTTTTTATGAGTAGGTGACCTCTTGATATATTATTATTAGTGGAAGTCGTACACTATGTGCTATAACTCCCTCTGTAAATAAAATTAAGCTAGATAGATATTTTTATATTATTTTATGTTTACAAAAGTTACCTTTAAAATAAATGTATAGCCAAATATTTTATATTTATTTTCTTTTCTTGAACATAATTACATTGTTCACTGTCATAAATAACACAACATAGAGTTTAAGTAGCTCGTAAGGAATCTTGTCTATCACCGACTTTTAAGTTTAAAATGAACCTATAGACTAAACCAGAGATAAGGCCTCCTAGTAAAGGTGCCACACAGTATATCCACAGCCTTGACCAATCTCTACTACTCTCATGTGATCTCTCAGACCACGCGGCAACGATACCCGGTGCCAACATTCTCACTGGATTCATACCTACCATATAAAAAGAACAGGAGCATTCACAAGCGATTATACTAAGTCCTATAGCAAAAGCAGAGGACCCTAACCCTCTCGCACCTCGACTAAGGTCTGTTACGCTGATGGATACAGCAACGAGGATGAAACTCAAGATAAGTTCAAGAACGAAGATTTCGCAATGTCCGTATTGAATGATGCCTCCGAAGAACTCTTGTAAGACTTTGTTCAGCAGTGCGTATGATGTCGCTGCTCCTGTAATCAGAAGTTTTAAATGATATGAATTCAGCTCTCTCCGCTCTTTCCGATTAGTCAAATAATTGAGGGGGTTTGTTGAAATAAGAAAGAGCTTGCTTCGCTCGCGCACATCTGGGCAAAGTCAACGACAATAAGGTGTCTACAAATCTAATCTTCAATAATGGCTAGTTCTGCAGACGAGAACTCCATACTAACCATTCACAAAAAGTTTCGCATTTCAGAGCTCTCACTGAATACATTTGTATGAAATCTTGTTCACTAGAAGGTATCTTGAAAATTTCACCATTGATATGACCGTCAATCTGATTATACAGTGTGGTGAACTTTGAAAGGGCCATGATAAAACGTTGAATAACAGACTCACGAAGTTTCACCATGCGTTTAAAAAAAGTCGATACTCTAGGTACGTATGTGGCTAAAAGCTTCCACTTCAAGATACCTGCAATTGCTCCCACAATCTGTACCGCGACGTAACACAAAGCCCTCAAAGCCTTGATCTGCCCACAAACCAGAGCCCCCAGGGTCACAGCAGGATTAATATGACCCCCCGACACATTCCCAATGATCTGCACAATTGAACCGACGAGGAGCCCGTTTGAAATAGCCACTGATAGCACACTGAACTCCTTAGCCTGGTCTCCAAGAGGTGCTATTGTGGTGTACAGGAACGTACCCAGTGCTTCGGCGAAGAGTTGTTGAAGTAGAGGCTTGTAATTTCTCATTTCTGTGACGCCCAGAGACGATTTTATGTGGGACATTTTTGCTGTCTAATTACTCAAAGGCTTACAGGGCAGCCTGTAATCTAGATGGCTTGGTATTGCATGGTATGGCGTGGTGAAGCTTTCAGTGAATTGTTCGTAGGCAATAGGCACGCATAGGTGAAAGGTAATTCGGTCTCTTTGGCGTGAGAGTATAGCTACGTGACGGCACAGGTTTACACTATGATATGACGTACGTTATAATGACGGTACCCGCTTTTCAGCCAGCAGAACTACTAATTGCTAAGAATATAATAATAAATAAACCAATTTCCCTGGAAAATCACATGCATACATAGATTAAAAAAGCCAAAGACTCAATGGCGCGACTTAGAAGAGACCTACGTCTAGCAGTAGAATAATATAAGTTGATGATGATGATGATGATGATTTACCTTGTGGTGTACCTTGTACCTACTACCATGCCTATTTTTACTCCTTGATGAGCTTCTACAAAACGAGAGAAACAAGCTGAGAAAAAGCCTTGACAGATAATAAGTAAAGTTTCGTCTTGTTCCTGTTAATTTTCAACGGAATTCCTTTGCTGTTCCAGTTCAACCCAATTTGGAAACTTAGCTGTTACTTTGGTAGGTATAGATAAATAAGTAGAAGCGTATCTACCCTACCTATCTATCTGCCAACCCAATTTAGGTAGGTAAGTACTACCTAAAATAACTCATCATTGTGATATAATGTTATAACTTATGTAGTGAAAACAGGGCATAATGGTGCCTTATGTGGCATAAATATTGACATTATTTGGTCACAAAAAGTGGCATATACATAACCCGTTGAACTAAAAATAGAATGACAATCCCTTGCTTGGCCGACATTTTCAGATATTTATCAATACCTATACACATGATAATGTACTTAACCTTTGACGCGACACAAATAGTACCACAGAGCAAGGATCACGCAGCGACGACACAATGACGACGAGGCGGCGGGCGGCACGGCGAGACTACTGCAGCAGTGGTACTACTATTGCGTGGGTAGCTAGCGTCTACATGATATACCTAGTGAGTGTAGACCTCTTGAAAAATCTTTATGAAAAACACTTTCTTTATAAAAACACAGTGTGAGCGCACAGCCCCCATATCGCAAGCTCTGAACTGCTTTCGCTGCCCAGCATAATGTTAGTGATGTCGCTACAGATATACGATAATTTATAAGTTAAAAAAACTGGAAAAACCGACTTCAATTTGATACGCCTTCATCATCAAATGATGATGATGATGGCAGTTCGGAACCAACCTGGAAGCATACCTTTTCAGATAAAAATAGTAGATTATTATACAAGGGGATAAATCAGTGTCTTCTGTCGCGGGTGTCGATTTAAATCGCGAGCGTAACGAAGGACTCGAAGTTTACTCCCGAGCGTAGCGAGGGTGTTAAAAACTTAAATCACGAGCGAAGCGAGGGATTTTTGACGAGTCCTGAGAGTAGTGAGGGATTTAAGTTCACCCAAGACTAAGACAGCTTTATCACCGAGGAAAATACTCTACCTTTTGTACCATTTGCGAAAAAATTCACACAATAATAATATGAGATAGCATTTTAGAACATTAACTAATTTATAAAAATAAATTAAAATAAACTTAACGTTTATGTATTTGAAGAAAACAAAAACGCGGCATTTTCCTAGACTAATATTTTTTTGTCGGAAAAGCAAAGGCATCAAGCTCATACGGCCTGCATAATAAATGCGTATTCCTTTTTCAAAAAGATGTAAACACAAACTCAATGGTGTAAACACAGATGTAGTTCAGTATAAATTGTATTCCAAATTTAAATCACTTTCTCCCCCTAGAGGATGAAAGAAATCCAGTACAATTATCTCTCCCTGTTTTTAACAGATTAAAAATGACTATTGTTATGTTCGCTTTTTGTGGCATAGAATGTCACTTTTTTGAGCAAGTGGTACGAAAAAGAATTTTTCAAATCGGTTCATAAATGACGGAGTTCTGAGGTAAAACTTTAATAAAAAAATTAAAAAAATGGGACCAATCTGGAAGCATACCCTTTCAGATAAAAAAAAAATTCAAATCGGTTCATAAATGACGGAGTTCTGAGGTAACAAACATAAAAAAAATACAACCGAATTGAGAACCTCCTCCTTTTTCGGTTAAAAACGGTCGGTTAAAAACAAAAAGCTTTTGACGGCAAAAAACGCGCTGAAACGCGCTATCGCACTATCAAACCTGGCAGGTTTTTATGAGACAACGATTGCCCCCCAGTCTTATCTTTGACGTGTGCGCCCGCATAAATATTGCTACACCATCCTCATCTACCTAGAGAGGCACGTATTCATTGCTCTGTGTCCCAAATACGGGTTTCAAGTTTCAATTTACCTATTACCTACCCGAAGGTCGCGGCCTTTTCGGTTGTAGAGCGTGGTCGTCCGAAACCGTGGCCCTACGGGATGAAGCCGGTCGGGACATTTTAACGGAACATGTTTAATCTGTTTTTTCAGGGCACATTTTCAGAATAGGTAGGCTGATTTATTTCCGTTCAGGATAAAGGTTTAGAATTACCTTGTTTGATATGGAGTTTTCAATTTTATTTACATTAGGTACCTACTCACTTATCTGCTTACGTAGGTAGGTAAATCTAAAGGGTAAGTTTTGAGTGAATATTTGTTATTGTACCATCCAGTATCATCGTTATTCGTTTATATTGATCAGTCTATGTAACAGTTCAGAGGAAGGGACTAGGTACCCTGGGGCCTTATTCATTATGACCAATACAAGCGCGTTACGCAGCACGACAAGACAGCGGCGTGAAATCGCCCTATGCCTATGCCGTATTTCCTATGCCATAAATGTCATTCCTTACGGTGACGTCATACGGTTACGGCAAGGAATCTCCTAAGTCATACAGAATAATGCCCCTGTTGGTTATGATATGACCAATACACGCGCTGACTTTGATTTTAGGGAGCGTCACGAACGAATTTTAAAATATTAGTATCCTTGCCGCCCCTCTCCTAGCAGGTATCATAAATAAATCACGCATATTAGACCCTCAGAACACATAAAATATATCCATTAGACCCAATCACCTAAATAGAAAGAAACTTAACACGTGCACATTTAAAATCACGCGCCAACCAAAACAAGAAACGGAAGTAGCTGAAAAAGAATGAGTACGTACTATAGGTACGTGCACGTCTGTGGGTACGTGTATCGGTATCGGTCTTTTCATTCATTGATTGACGTCATCGTCATAGATAAATTTTCCTAAAATGTCAGTCTCACTCACAATGACGTCAATCGAATCGAACGAAACGAAATGAAAACTAACTTCATTCATTTCATTTTCGTTCCGTGCTAAAAGAAAACAAAACTTTCATTTTCTGTTATGCAAAATAGTTGTTAAGTGACTGAAAAACGATAAAATGTTCAACAAATAGTGTTTATTTTGTTAGGCATCTTATGTTAGATTAGTGAATAATGGAGAACAGTGATTGTGAGGAAAACGAAATACCGATATGGCAGGAACCAAGGTGCGAGCCTTTGGGGGCTCCAAAGGAAGTGTGCGACGAAGATACTACCGAACAGGTCCCAGGGGACCGCCTGCACGCCCTGGAGGAAGAACAAGAGATGCTATCATCATCGGTTTTCTCTCTAACATCACATCTTGCGCAAGTTGAGTTCAGGCTACGTCAGATACTGAAAGCTCCCCCAGAAGAAAAGGACGATATGCTAAAGGCTTTGGAAGAGTTCACATCGCGCGGCGTGCCTGACTCACGAGCTGCGCCGCAAGGCAGCTCCGACGAACCAACATGCAGCGAGTGTTTGGAACTTGAACGCAAGATCCGAAAGCAGCGAACCCGCCAGTCACATTTCATCGAACGACTCAAAGTGCAACTGAAGGAACTTGAAAGATTCTCCGCAAATCCTTCCTCTTCCGGCGACACCACTCACCGATCCTTGATTGAGCATCTACGAACAGAAATAGATCAAAGTCTTGAAGAGGGATGCCATCAACCGCTTACAGCAGAAGAGTTGAGGCATCAGATCAACTGTGCTGTCAGGCAGTATGCTGACCGACAGCTATCCAAAGGTGAGATCATAAGCAAACTTCAAGCTCACATTGAAGACATGCAAAAATTCATTATACTAATGAAAAATGAAGACTTGAACTCAAATAGTAAAAAAGAGCCCAAGAAAATTGGAAAATCTGAGAAGTTTGAGAAAACATTCAACAAAAGCAAAGGGAATGATGATCTGCGAGCTGAAACTATCAACCTGATGAGAAAAGCTTCCACTCTCATACAAATATTCACCGTCTCACAGTTTGGATGTTCTCCCAATACAAACCGTAGATACGAGACAAAGTCTTCTACCATAGTCACTCACTGGGGAAACCTGCGCGCTAAACTAGAGATGTCAGTTGATGCAGTTCTTCATCTTGTATCCAGAGAGAGACCGTCACAGACTATTATAGATAGCTATGACAGTGAATCTGAAGAAGGAGGTGTCATTATCAATGATGCTCCATTGACCACAGCTGTGCGGAGACATTTAGCAGTCAACATACGTGATCTACTGCAACATGGCTTGACAGGTCCAGACTCCAGCTCCCTCGTTCCTATAATCGGCTGCTTTCCTGTTAGAAGATCTTCTTCCTCAAGAACTACACATATTTGGGAATTGATCCTACGTTATTATGATTTGAATGATGGAGACCAATTCAATTCCACACCAGCTCGGAAACTGAGTCAGAGTTTTAACCTTGATATTGTGGGAGGGACGGCTATAACTAATAAGCAAAGCTTGCTGAGTGCTATTGGAAGTATAGTGGCTTCGCACACCCCATATAAAAGGAGTTACGATGCTCATTTTAAAGCATTTGTTTGTGCAGCATTAAATGCACAGAAGTTGGTTATCTGGTTGAATATTATGCTGAAATGTAGATCTTTGATAGATTCAAACTACTCTTCAACTAGCTACATTGTAAACACTGGTTTCCAAGATGCATTGCAAAGCTTAGATCGGTTGACTCCGTACAACTTTGATCTGCCGATTGACTTGGCTGTGAAGCAATTCCAGAATATCAAAGATGTATTTATGTAATTTAAGAGTACACTTTTATACATAATCAATTAGGTTATGACGCCTTCCACATTAGCATTACAGTTTATGTACTTAGTATTGTATTGAATTGAATTCTAGTCCTGCATCTATCTATAGTCAACACAAGTCTCTTACAATCAAAAAGAGCTCTTTTTCTTTGTGAAAATCTAAAAGTATGTGTACTAGTCATTGATACAAAAATTAAATTAAAAGAGTCTTAGATAAGTCCTAAATTTTAGTACAATTTGTTTTTCTGCTAACTGTAACATTCCAATAAGATTTCTAAGTCAAAGAAATTGTGATAAACTTGTATCATATAAACCAAAGATGTACCAAAACCTGTATGTATTATGCAAATAATTATGTATAGCTAAATATACTGTAGTTGAAGCATTGAATACCTATTTATTTTATCTCAATTTATCAAAACCTTGGCATACTCATTCATCTATGCACATTGTGTCAGGGGCGCGTTATCCCCTGAAGAGAATAGTAGTAAAGTTAAGTAAAGTTTATTAAAGTAGTAAAAGGGTGGAATAAAACCAAACCCGACGAGTGCTAGTTGGCAACTGAATTTATTGAAGTAGGTAAAAATATAAAACGTGTAATTACTAAATCTAGGTCGAGCATTGACCAGGCGTCCGATGCCTACGCTGCAACTTTTAGTAGGTAGTTTATGCAATGGCTCTGACATATTGTGTGGCTTGGGTAGTTATTTAGGTACCTAGAAGATCAATTAGGTCCTTAGCCACGAAGATAGGCTTTCAAATATCATTACCTACATAGGTATTCAGTAGGTAGGTATGTATGCACGCGCTCGTACCATACCACTTGCCACACGAGTGTCAATATCACAGAAGAGAATACTTGTGGTCAAGTTGGTGGGATTCCCTCCCTCACGGATTAGTTTAGTTTACATAGAGGTAAGACTTCTTAGACATTGTTGGCTGCAACATATTAAAATGCAGGATATTTATGTAGACTAGTAGGTAGGTAGGTAAATACTTGCCTTACCCTCTTAAGCTAAAATTAAAACAACTGTGTTATACTTTGAACTTCGTGTATTTTACTTAAAAATAAATAACAGTCCAAAACATTGTGAACATAAACATTTTGTAAAACGATGTCCGAAACAGTACGACAACATGTGCAAAAAACTCACAAAACATAAACTCTTACAGAAAATGTAGGTAAATGCGTTAATATCTTGTCATTTACAATACTGAGTTAAAAATCCATTCTGTGTGATCAAAACATTGCTCTAGACATCTTTATATC
The DNA here is from genome assembly GCA_947507515.1 of Eulithis testata. NCBI lineage: Eukaryota > Metazoa > Arthropoda > Insecta > Lepidoptera > Geometridae > Eulithis > Eulithis testata. Next base: position 9,725,682 of record OX382207.1, on the reverse strand, counting down.
CTAAAACGTGATAAAAATATAATTTAATATTGTATTATGTACGTACATAGGCATGATTTTTGGCACTACTATAAAACCTAGGAATATTTAAAAGTGAAAGTAAAGTTTAGAGTGAGTTTTACCCATAAGGTGTTATGTCTAAATTAGGTAGGTACCTAACAAGGGGTCATTAATTCATAGAACTTAAAAATGTTTCTGAATTTTGACATAACATTGTGCTCAATGTTTGGTTCAGAGGGTGATACGAACATCAAGTTCGTGAGTGCTCAATGTTTTGTTACAAATAAATGCTCTAATGTATACTCAACCCTAAGTACCATAGCAATAAGTAAAAAAATGGCTTTGTCGCAGATTGGGTTTCGCCGTTAGTCCGCGATTTGCTAGGTCAATGACATCAGAGACATCCGAGTACACTAAGATCACACGTGGGCTTGCAGTCTACTTGGGTCCGAGCATCTCTTCCGGCTTTACCAACTGATCGAACTGCTCAGCGGTGAGATAGCCGAGCTTGACGGCGGCGTCCTTCAGGGTTGTGCCTTCCTTGTGCGCGGTCTTGGCGATGTGAGCAGCCTGGGGATAATGCGTTGGTAAGTTTATATAAAGGAACTAACTCTTAAGTGGCTCATTACAGTTCTCCCCTGCGTGCTTTCTCTATGTAGATTTCTGGACTTTTTGTCCAATAATCCCCTTGGATCCCTGCGACTGCCGGCAGGGGAAAATGTACCGTTCCTAAAGTTGTGAGATTCAGGCCATGACTCTACTGTACTGATATTATTCGCATTACGACAACCGATGAAACTTTTTTATGTTTGGACATGCCAAAGACTACTCTAAATTATCTTGAGTACCTAATCCAAAGTCTACTAGTGGAGTAACTGCTACTCAGTTTTTCATCTACTAAGGTTGTTAGAAACGCTGTCTTCAGACGAGCATCTACATCTTTATGAATTTTAGGGTAAATAAAAAGCTCATTCCAGTTTTCCCCTAACTCTAAAATTCCAATGGGGAAAATTGGATAAAACTTCCAGAAATCCCCTGATGGGGACATTTACAACCGCCGTCCATCCGACATTTGGCGTTCTTGTGTTGCTATCGCTACTGATAGTCAAACTGCCACTTTCATTTGAATATTCACCTATTACCTACAATAAATACAGAAAAATATTTTTTTTTATACGGTCATAAAATATTTGATGTAGTTATAATCGTAAGCCATCGTGTCAGGTTTTTACCTTATCGTATCCGATGTGAGGATTGAGAGCGGTGACCAGCATGAGAGATTCTCGCATTATCTTAGCGATCTGCGCCTCGTTAGCTTTGATACCGACAGCGCAGTTCTTATTGAACGCCTGGCAACCGTCACCTGGATATAACACAATGTTACACAAATTCAAATCGTTTATTGCACTTGTGTTGTTATGTAGGTGTTGTACAAAAGGTAGTGTAGAAAACACAAACCCTGTTAGGGCACAGCAATTTGTTGAGGTATAGATAGGCACTAGGTGGTAGATATGGTTGATTTTTTTGTATGTGAATTGTGTACCAGCAATTAGTTTAATGTTAATAATTGACTGATTTAATTTTAGGCAACAAATTTTTCTCAATAATTTTGAACCAAATTGACTATGGTACATATTTAAAACCATGTGGTCCATATTTTGTACACTTTTTGCTAATACACAATAATGACATATTTTAAAAAACGTTGATTATTTCTAAGATGTTCATGTGTTTTAAGAATTCTATTAACCGTTTTTGATAAGAAATAATTATCGAATCGTTCAAAATATATAAGGCTGATTAATCTTTATAATTCTGTGTTTTATTACACAAAATCCTTATGGTGGTCCATAATTGGCGCACTTACTCTATATTTATGTAGCAAACACTGTTATTAGATGTTTTTATTACGAAGGTGAATTTAAAAAACGCAATCTTTACTGTAGAAAAAGTACCTAATTGAAGAGTGTTTTAATTCATAATAAGCACCTGTAATGTAGCAAGCGCGTTGAAAAACTGCGCTTTACAAAAACAAACGAATTGACAAACGTTTTTCTTATTACAAGATGAAGAAAATCACTAAAATAATTCAAACTCTGATCACGCCTCCTAAGAGTCCTTTTATTTTTTTCTACTCTTATTTTTTCAACTAGTCATCCTCTGAAACCCTTTTGCATATTTTTTTTTATTTATTTTTTTATTTATTGGTTTATATATATAGCTTAGGTCTTATTTAGCTAAAAGAACAGTCATGTACCCTGTGAGGGCGCAGCAATTGTACTAAAGTAGATAGCAGTAGTACATTAATATTATAGATTACCTGCATAATGAAATAGTGATAATGTCATGGTAAAAGTTGAATGAATGTCAATAATAATGGGAGGTGCTTATACAATTATCAAGCGGATGCAAAGTCAAACATAAATTCATAACATTATCTACGTTAAATACGTAGATAATGTTATGAATTTATATAATAATATAATTTAAATGTCAAAAATAAGTTGTAATTTAATTAGAATAATGTCAGTTTTTATTATGCGCTACAATTTATCGGACAGAAATTCGTCAACAGAGTAATAACACTTAGAAATAAGGAATTCTAGTAAATGTTATGAGATTGCTTACCAATAAGTCTGATAGAGCGTAGCACATTAGCGACTATCATGGGTTTGAACACGTTCAGCTCGAAGTGTCCGTTGCTGCCACCAACGGTTGCCGCTACGTGATTACCCATCACTTGAGCGGCAATCATTGTCAGGGCTTCGCATTGGGTTGGGTTCACTTTGCCTGCAAAATGAGAGTAAAAATAATAAACAATAGTACTTAATCAACATCCTATTAGCAAGAGATAAATCTATACTTCTATACTAATATTCTAAAGAGGAAAGATTCGTATGTATGTTTGTAACGAATTGGCTCAAAAAGTACTGATCCGATTTGGATGAAACTTGGAATATATGTTGTCCGTGACCTGGATTAACACATAGGCTACTTTTTATCCCGGAAAATTCATGGGATCCAACGGGACGCGAACGAAGTCGCGAGCGGAAGCTAGTAACCAATAATGAGCATGAAATTAATCCACGTGTTTTTTGTTATTTAATGCTTTATTGCACAAAATTATAGATTTGTTACATAGGATGGACTTAATGCTGAAAGAATAGTCTGATAGTCAACCCAAATGTGGCGGGGTAATGAGGATGTTGTGTGTGTTTTAGTATTCGAGCATGCCCTATATTTTCGTTCACAAAGAACAACATTTATAATACTGCACAAATATGATAAAAAGTAGGTAAAAAAACAGTAATTATTTTTTACCCGGCATAATAGAAGATCCCGGTTCGTTCTCAGGTAGCATCAGCTCGGCCAAACCACATCGTGGTCCAGAAGCCAACAAACGAATGTCATTGCCGATCTTCATTAGGGAAACCGCTATGGTGTTCAGTACCCCTGAGACTTCTACCATTGAATCGTGACACGCCAGGGCTTCGAACTTGTTGGGAGCTGTTTCGAAGGGTATACCTGGAAAAAACGAATTGGGGTGACTAAAGCTTCATTATTGTTCTGGAATTTGCGTGCGGAGATGGTGCAAAATGATTCTCTTATCACATTTAGATTTTCATAGTGTGAGATCCGTATGCTGATAAACAAATGATTATTCAAGCATAGATTTGAGTAGAGATTTTTATATAAAATCTATGCTCAGGGCCATCCGACACGTACCACAACCACACGAAGTGGTCAGGCGTTATTTTGTATTGAAAATGAATAGTCCATTCACACGAACAACATTTTGCAGTCGTTATCGACCACTTGTGTAATACCGACGACATCGCAACGACATCGCAACCACCACGCAACCACCAGCGACAGCGACAAATAGTGGCCGACCACATAGACCAATAGTCGGCTCCCGTACCAATAGTACGGGAGCCGACGACAAAACATATTCATATTCATATCATTTATTGCAATTATTATGTTACATGGTGAGGTCTTAAGATTAAAATAGTAGTGCATAATAGCCCTTAAGCTTAGGGCATAGCAATATTTGGAGTGGAAGCGGGCCGTAATTTGAGTGAAGTTAAAATTAAAAGCTAATTGTTTGTAAACCACATCGCAAACTACTGGCGACAACGCAACCACATCGCAACTACAAAAAGCGGCAGCGACACTATTCACACGTAGCCACTTCTTGACTACATTTTGACGCTGCTATGTGGTGTGGTTGTGGTACGTGTGGGATGGCCCTTTAGGTCTAGATCAGTGATTGAGCAGTCAATCCGCATACGTCAGTACGTGTCAGTCATTTTTAAGTCAGCTGTTACTGCCTCAAGTTCAAGTTTAGTGGAAAATGGGTCTAAGATCTTATTTAGGCTTTTAACTGCTGTCAAATTATCCTGTCCAATCCCGCTGGCTCCCGTGGGAGCCATTCATGGATGGGAATTTTTTTTCTGGGTTTGGACAGGTTAAGTTAGCGCTCGTGGCGTAGCTTGCTTAGTGAATCTTAACCGATTGTCTATGTTAAGCGACGTTCTGAGCGGTCACCATTTGGATGGGTGACCGTTAGTGGCATTTTACATCTGAGCGTAAGCGCCGGAGGGCATGTTAAACTGTCGGTCCCGGCTCTAGCAGTCGTTAAGCCATGACGGAGGCCTTAAGGCCGCCTAAAAACTCCGTCAACAGAGTGTGGCCACTAACTCATACGAGCTTGCTTGCTTTTACCACAAAGCCATTTATGTTTATACTAGCAGCGCCTCGCGGTTTCACCCGCGTAATTCCCGTTCCCGTGGGAATTCCGGGATAAAATATAGCCTATGTTCATCAGGGATAATGTAGGATTCTAATGGTAAAAGAATTTTTTTAATCGGTCCAGTAGTTTCGGAGCCTATTCAATTCATACAAACAAACAAACAAACAAAAAATCAAACCTTTCCTCTTTATAATATTTGTATAGATGTATAGACTAGGCGTCGCCAGCGGCGTTGCTCGCGATCTAGACCCTTTAGAATGTGACTTTTCAAAATTCCTTTCTTAGTGCACCCCTACACTACATTAGGATACTACCTTCCAAATTTCATACCTCTAGGACTTATGGTTTAGGCTGTGCGTTGATTATCAGTCAGCTTCAAAAGAGTTTTATATATATTGACCGCCCCGGCTTCGCACGGCTGCAATGCAGTGATGATGATGATGATGTATTATACATATAAACCTTCCTCTTGAATCACTCTATCTATTAAAAAAAACCGCTTCAAAATCCGTTGCGTAGTTTTAAAGATTTATGCATACATACAGACGTTACAGGCGTCATGCCTCAGTCGGTAGTAGCTCTGCCTTCCGTGCTGTGGGTCGTGGGTTCGATCCCCACCGAGAACAAACATTTGTGTGGCAAACATAGATGTTTGTTCTGTGTCTGGGTGTTTCTATGTATTATAAGTATGTATTTACAAAAAAAAAAATGTATGTATGTATTCTATCAGCCATCTAGTTCCCATCGTACAAGCTTTGCTTAGTTTGGGACTAGAAGGCGTTGTGTTAAGTGTCCGTGAATATTTATTATTTATTTATTTATTAGGACAGAAGCGGGAAGCGACTTTGCTTTATACTATGTAGTGATGATTTATACTAATTATGATCTAACGCAGATTAATCCAGCAAAACTACTCACCAGTAAGACTGGCGATCTCAGCTGCACACTTCTCAGCGAAGCCAATCCTGGTGTTAAGTCCGGTACCAACAGCAGTGCCTCCGAGTGCCAGGTAGTGTAATCTTGGCAGAGTGGTGCAAACGCGCTCAATGCTGTAAGTTAACTGGGCGGCGTAGCCACTGAACTCCTGGCCCAAGCTTAGAGGTACTGCGTCCATGAGATGAGTTCTGAAATATCATGAAAATAGGGTTAATCCGTACTAATATTATAAATGCGAAAGTAACTCGTCTCGCCTGTCTTGCTTTCAGGGTAACTATAGGACTGTTTTTAAAACTTTTTTTTCCTGTAGTTCCATGCTAGGACTATTGAAACTAGCCCATTAGGGCTAGTTTTCGTTTCAATAGTCCTACCCAAATGGAAGTTACCAGATATTAGGGATAAAAAAAAAATTAACAGTTCTAGACGTAAAAGTTCTATAGAATAAATGGGAGTTACCCCGCTTTCACGCCAAATGTACTGAACCGATTTGAATGAAATTTGGTACACAGATAGTCTAGAGCCTGAGAAAGGACATAGCCTACTTTTTAATGCGAAAGAAGGGTTGAAAGGAGGGGGAGGGGGTGAAAGTTGTATGGACGTATCGTCATTTTTAGAGCTAGAAGCTTGAAACATATTTTTTAGGCTATTGGTTCAATAATTTAAGATGCTACCCAAAGAAATATATTTCACGCGGACGAAGTCGCGGACCCAGCTAGTAATAAATAAATAGATAATGGTATCGATTCTAAAATCTAAAGTGCATACTAAAAACGTTCTAAACTAGGTTCCTTCTTCAGCAGTCAGCAGTGAACTCTGGTTATATATGATCTGAATTACGCTGCGCGGTAATACCAGAGTATTAGTAGGTACGTAGCCGCTCAGTGTTACTCAAAAAACGTTACCTTCACGTTTTCAAATAGATAGATAGATTCTTTATTGCACATCTTAAAAGTAGTGACGAACTTAATGCTAAAATAGCATTCAAAATAGCATTAAAATAGCATCAAATGGTTGTTTACCTGCCAATCTTAATAATATTGTTGAAATCCCTGCTCTTAGCCTGCAGTGTGTCTCTCAGTGCGACCAGTCCCGGCATAAGACGATCCCGTAACTCCATAGCCACTGCGATGTGCATGGCCGTGGGGTATGTATCGTTGGAGCTTTGAGATTTGTTCACGTGATCATTTGGATGGACGGGATCTTTTGAACCGAGCTTACCGCCCAGGATTTGGATGGCGCGGTTTGCAATCACCTGAAAAGTAGATTTTTTAAAAGAACTTGTTCAGGGAAGTACTATAAGGGTCCGTTTACACCAGTGGTCGTCACACTTTACTGGCCAAACCCACACATGACAATGTGAGTGCCAGCGCCGGGCCGCAGAGTATGTGAAGGCGCTCCAAGAGCGTTTCCACACTTAGGGTGCAACACCTTAATTTTAAGGATAACAATGACTTTATCGCTTGAAAATGTGATTTGACAAGTTTAACAAGCAAATCATGAATATTGTTAACCGGTGCGCTATCGTCGGTTTCGGTTTCGTCGGACTATCGGTTTCGAACGCAAAATCAGATTTTTGTTTGCCATCCTACTTTATAAACGCGAAAGTTTGTAAACGTATGGATGCATGGATGGATGGATGGATGTTTGTTACTCTTTCACGCAAAAACTACTGAAGGGATTTGGATGAAATTTGGCACACAGATAGTTTATAACCTGGATTAACACATAGGATACTTTATATCATAGTATTCCCACGGGAACGGGAACTACATGGGTGAAACCGCGGGGCGCAGCTAGTGTAGGTATATAGTTGACCATTGAAATATTTTACTTTGTCGCGAGCCGCACAAATAATGGCCACGGGCCGCAGTTTGACGACCACGGCTTTACACAGACCGGCTCGGAGAGCATCGGCGCGCATTTTTCTTTTCACACAGACCGGATTGTATACGCTTCGAGTTGGTGGGAGCGGAGCCGCCAACTATTTAACATAGACCGGCTGGAAGCGATCTGAAAGCGGATGCGCTCGGAAACGGCTGCGCGAACGATAAAAAGTACGCGATCGGAGCCGGTCAGCTCCTCTTACTATTTCACACCAAGCGCGTTCAAGCATTCTTAATGACAAAAGCAGTGCACATGCAAAAATAAACCTTACTACAAATACTAAAAACTCTGTTTTCAACGTGATAAGAATCTGCTCTCTTCTCCGAGCCGGTCTGTGTGAACGGACCCTAAGCGTACTTATTGTCCCATTGTTTTTCTGTTAAATATACCTCATTAGTGTTCATGTTAGACTGGGTTCCCGAACCTGTCTGCCAGATGACCAGCGGGAAATGACCCTCGCGATACAACTTGCCCGAGATCACGTCTTCACAGGCCAACATTATCGCTTCAGCTGGAAAATATTAATTAAATTTAGACCAACAAACTTAGAAGTAGGGCTCCATAGTAGTAGATCACCTAGGAATATACTACAAACTTAGTAGCAGGGCTTTATAGTAGTTGACCTAGGAAAATACTACAAATTTTGTAGTACTACTATCCTACACTTATTGTGATCGCTTAGCAGTGATGCTTGCATTGCTGCATTCCGGTTCCACACTCAAGCATATAACAAACATCTGCATTTGCCACACAAAGTTTGTTCTCAGACAGTATCGAACCCACGACCACAAGCAAGCAATCTCGTATGAGCTAGTGGCCAACTCTGGTGACGGAGTTTTTAGGCCGCCTTAAGGCCTCCGTCGTGGCTTAACGACTGCTAGTGCCGGGACAGAGTTTAGCGTGCCCTCCGAAACACGGAAGCGTTCAGATGTAAATGCCACTAACGGTCACCGATCCAAATGGTGACCGCGAAGAACGTTGCTTAACTTAGCTTATCGGTTAAGATTACATACGGATAAGCTATAACGCCTAATCTTATTTAGTCATTTAAAAACAGCGAGTTATTGAAATATACTGCATAACTTACCGACTCTCTTCTCTAGTCCATAGTCCATGTTAACTTTAGCGGCAGCCTTTTTCAAAATTCCGAACGCAACGATCACAGGGTACTGTAAAAAAATAACAAAAAAATATTTTAGCTTTCTGTCCAAATACCTACCAAGATCATTCATCAACATCATGTTAGCCTGTACACGTCCACAGCTGGACATAAGTCGGATTTTCAGAACGATTTTGATACGCTATGCTACTAGTAAGTAATCTGTAATAATCTGTGGCTATGCTAACAATGTTGTCGGTCCATCGAGGGGCTGGCTAGCCTATGCTTTGACGTTTGGTGCCTTGTCATTGTCACTATTCGAGAACTGATTCGAATTTTGTAATTTTTTTAAACAGCTTAGCATTTTTATTTTAATAGTTTTTCTCGTGTATTGTTGTTTAATTTTGGTGGAATTTTAACCAATAATACTTAGGTCGTAACATAAAGTGTGAGCCATTGGAATAAATGTGTGTAAAGTGGTTTTTCTGAATGTGAAATGAAAATTCGATTCAGGTTTTGGAGGGAAAATCCACCATTTTCTCTTCAGAACAAACGACAGCCGACTTGACGAAGACTTATCATTTACGCAAGACAAACGTACATAAACAAACTAACATAATGGGTAAAAACATAACGTTAGACTAGGCGGTATGGTTTTAAAACTATAGCCTGCTCCGAGGAGCGAAAAAAAAAACTATTCGAGAACTTTGTTCTTCAACGGCTATGAAGTAGAATGTAAACAAAACAAATCAGTAACTGATATGATTTCTATATTAAAAAAAAATATTTACGCAAGACATACAACTAAACAAACTAACTTATGAGAAAAACATAACGTAAGACTAGGCGGTATGGTTCCAAACTATAGCCTGATCCGAGCGAAAAAAAAAACTAAAAATTGTTCTTCAACGGTTGTCACTTTTCCGTAAAGTATATGTAAAACAGGTTCATAAAGGTACCTACTTACTTACTTTACGGATTCAAGCATAGATTTTTTAAATCCCTACTCGAATCTATGCTTGAGTAATGATTTCTGTATCGGCATACAGGCCTAACACTATAATATGCTTAAGTAAGCTTGTAGTTGGTTTTGTGATCTCACCATCTTAGTTTTATCACTATTCATAGGTAGGTCTAGGTACTTATTATATAAAATCAAACTAAGTTGCACAAGTATTAGCGATTCCTATTCATTGCATTGGCACAAGGTAAGACCATGACCAGATAGCACGTGCCTAGTCAGAAGGCAGGTGCTATGTGTAACTACGAGGTCAGAGCCGAGCCCAAACTGAATAGAGCGCAGTACACATTTTGATAGATCTCACTGTACACAATTGCTTACGCAAAAATTGAAAGCAATGATTCAATTTTGTGAAAACATGGCCGCTATTGCAATGGTGGAATATGCGTAAGTATGCGACGGTCGAAGTGCCGAGTAATATACAGACTTTTCATAATTCAAAATTTCAACCATGGCTTTACTAACCAGGCGTTGTAATGTAGTGCCAGGAATATTATATCTCTCAAGTCTCTATTGATTCTCGGTTGTCATAATGCTATGTTCGTATTTTTATACATCTCGATATTCGGTCTCGCATTTGGTTAGTAACAAAAACCTATTATCGTATCGTATGTACAAAATTCTTATCAAAAAACCCACATTAAAACAGTACATGAGGCTGAAATTGTTAATTTAAAGTCAATAGCAATAAATTGATTACACTAATTTAGCACCCCTATTGTGTTTAGGAGGTCAATGAGATACAATTTTGAGTTTATATTCGAATTATCCACTGAATTTCAATAATGTGGGCGTGCAATCAAAATAATGTTCACAGACAGTATTTTTTCTCTACTGATTCATCAGGCGAGCTTTCAAAGATTCTAGAAAATTCCCCTGAGCCGAGAAAAGAAGTTCCGAGTTTCTAACTTCAGAGTTTTCGATCGGAAAGTTCGACATACATGTACTTGTACCTACTGCATACTCCGCTAGTTAAATTCTCTTCTTCATACATTTAACCACGAAGAAATATATATTTAGGACATGAATGTACTAATTAATCTATGTAGAAGTAAAATCCCTAACCGACAGACGTATCGACAAAATTATGTTTCTGGTAGCTGTGTTAGTCGTAACTACGGAAATTATAAGCGAAACAATTTGTGCACAACCATTGTCATGTCAGGATGTCAGGGGACATGTTTTGTGAAAGTAACCACTGCCAATTCAAACAATGGATTGCGGTTACGTAAACATCATCAAATCATTGTCGTGCGCTGATTATTTGATGCGGAAGGTGAAAGAGTTCTAACGCGTCTAAATAGTATTCAGGTTTTTTCGCACCTACAGCTACCTAATTACATTTGATAGTGTATCTTTGTGCCCGTGATGCCATTTCTTGTACGTATAAGAGCAATAGTTGAATGCAATTAATATGAAGCACAGTAAGAACTGTTTACACGAGGAAAAATTATAGGTACAAGAATTTGTTTGCCTGTGCTGTTCACACCAAGAAAAGTTTAGAAGCAAAACTTGTATTATCATGCAGATCAAGAATATTACGTGTTGTTTAGAACATGCAATGCAAGTCATTTGTTGCTTCAATTTAATTGTAAGCTTCTTCTCGTATCGTATGAAAGACATCGACACTCTGCGTCGAGAGGCTGGTATAGGCCGACTGGGCTGTGACGCCTGTCAACTCGAGACAATGATCCCTACAAGAATCCTTGTCCCTGGCCTCTGATAGAAGTAATCTGGTCAATGCTGATTGGTGGGTTTTACTCACCGGCATGCGTTCCTCGATTCCACCAATAGGGAAGTTCATAACAGACCTTACGGTCTGGGCTCCGTAGAGTTTGTCATCGGGAACGTCCAGCTCCCCGAAGGTGTCGCGTTCTCTTCTCTGCAAATAATGGATCTTATTAGAAGTGGTTAAGAGTCAGAATGATTTGAAAGGATCTCTATTATATTTAGGTGTCATGCATGAAACCTACCAATGTCAAGAAAAGTAGTCTTCATAATATTATCAACTAACTGATACCCGCGACTTTGTACGCGTGCGAAACTTTCCACCAAAATATCTGTCAACCAGCATACGATGAACCTCGTAGCAAATGGCTGCTTTTGGTTTAGATTAGAAAGTTCAAGCTGTATATAAGCATCCACGTCTTTGATTTCAATAAAATAATATAGCCTATGTTTCAATCGGGAAAAGGGCTTCTGAATGGTAAAAGTTTCATTGAAATTGGTCCAGTAGTTTAGGCGTGACCCGCGAACAAACAAACAGACAAACTCGATTTTCGGAATTAGAATAGTTTATTTAGGAGATCTGCATATTTAGTTTATCTTTATCTTTAATTTTAGTTTTTGTCCTTTTTACAGTTTTATAATAGTATAGACAATCTACAGTGATACCTAATTATAATCTTTTAATCTCGTTTAGGTCTGGTTCTAGTACCTCAGGCAGAATAGCCTCAGGACTAGTTCAGTTGGTAAAAGCTCGCAAACATGAGCTACGATAAAAAGTAAAATGCGAGAGGCATGAAGCTTTATAGTAACTTTTATCAGTGCAGTGGTTTTTGGTATTTTTGCGTGCGGTTTCGTGCCCTGGGAAAAATGCAAACCACATCATTCAGATACGCTTTTATCACCCTGTGGTTATTGTTTCAGAATTTTAGAGCAAAAACAAATTTTGCAACACACACAACTAACTATGTTGGGACAAACTAGCTCCAACTGATCCAATAAAAAAAAAAATTGTAATCATACCTAATCATACAAAACGTAATGACGATTCAAAGTGATTAGTATTTTATTGAATAAAAGCTTTTTGACTGTTGTTCGCAGTTTGTTTTTGCAGTTTTTTTTTTTCTATAAATCATTCATCACATGGAGTGATTATTTGTTTATCAGAATAAGAGACTGTTATGTTGTTTATGTATGATGTAAATAAAATATTGATTGAGCAGTTTTTAGCATTTCTTATCGGCAAAAGGTCGTGGTCATATCGATTACAGTCATTTTAAAATAATAGGTAAGTAGGTACCTTACCTATTGTTGTAAGGTTATGAATAGTACAGAGTTGGGTACATATTTTTAGGGAAATATTAATAATCGTTTTATTTAGCTAACTTACTACACAAATTTCGATATTTTTACACTTTTTTAACAATAGTTACGATATAAATAAATATGGGGGAATCTACCATTCCTGTATTGTATGTATACTCCAAAGAATATTACCTAACACTACGTTTTAGGAAGCGGGACTCGCTTTCTACCAAAATTACACACTGAAGTTCTCGTTTTGTATGAAAACTGAAATAGAGGTCAAAATTTGAATTGAACAATGTAATGTGTACTAGGTATTGTTAGTTTTTCGAAAGTACGAGTCTAGTTCGAGAGTTTCGTCAGGCTGGTGTACCTACCTACTCGATGGCAAACATAAAACAGATCACAATTTATTTTTTAAAGCAGCTGATCTATACAGTACAAGCCAAATGGTGAAATTGCTAGAAAATTTGATTGAAAACTACTACAGCGATATATCTAACGAACTCACCATTTTAACCGGTTTCCCATCGGGGTTCATGCACACCGTACACGCCATTATTTATAAAAGAATCACAAAAAATTTAGTTAAATAAAATTTAACACACACACTGATTTTACACCGACTTGATTTTGATTAAACGTCAATGTGACTTGCGGCCGCGCCAAAAGTTCTTTTTCAATGAAACCTCATTCAAATTTTGAAAGGAGAAATGCTGGCCAGGACTTTTTTACTTTTTAATTAAGGATTCCACTCGGTCACAAAAGGAAGCTGTGAATTGTCGCTATTTCAAGACTGACTACGAGCCACGTCGAGTGAATGAGAGGCAGTGGAAACCGGTCGGTGCCCCTCCACGAATGCTCAAACGAGAACCTAAAACCGTTTTATATTATTCTGTTATCAAACTCGCACTGTACCGTAGCACCCGCATCGAACGTCGTGTGCAGACTCATTTATACGATTATAAAAGTATGGTCAACCACAAAGTTTAATAGATAATTTTTTTCGGTTAAAATATTTTTTAAACTACCATTTATGATGGCGGCCTCAAAACTCCGCCACCAGAGTTGGCCACTAACTCATACGAGCTTGCTTGCTTGGATAAAATATTCCTTCTTTAAATTCTATCCCAATCATTCAAGTCGGTGTTTACCTAGCTTTTTTATATATAATACGTAATAACCTTAGGAGTGAAAAATAACAAAAATGTATTACTGTATTCAATACCAACAAACAAACAAACGAATCTTTCCTCTTTATAATTATTTGTACTTATATACGTATATAAGTAGGTAGTAGGTAGGTACCCATTTGATTTTTTTATTTGTAAGTTTTCTTCCATAGACCAGCGGGCCTAAGATGCGCACCGCGAGATATTTGTCATGTCGTTCTGTCAAAATGTAAGCATTTTGTACCAGTTTAGGAACTATTGCATTATCGGTGGTAATGCTGTCGAGAAACCGCGCCTTTGAATTTTTAACTTTTGACATTTGTGCATGGCTATTATCTCGTCCTCAGAGAGGTACGACGACTAAGAAGTGTCAAAAGTGTACATTATGGCGCGTTTTGTCGACACCATTAGGTACCACCGATAATGCAATAGTTCCTAAACTGGTACAAAATGCTTACATTTTGACAGAACGACATGACAAATATCTCGCGGTGCGCATCTTAGGCCCGCAGGAGAACATTCTATTGTCCATCCTCAAACAAAGGTATATATTTTAAACAATAAATCGCTTGAATTGATTATGTAGCTAACTGTACTTTGTTTATTCTTGAACTGGTTACGTACTTAAACGTTATCAAATTCACGAGTTATTTGATTTAACTGTACCTTGTACTGATATTCTGTGACTGTAGGCACGGGCAATTAGCATAAGGTAGTGAAAATACACTGCTGATGACTTCTGTGGCGTAGCGGACGAATACTGGCGAATAGAGATGCGGGTTTGTTTTCCGCGGCAGGACAAATTTCTGCATAACCTGTCGATATTTGGTTCTGGTTTTTCGCTATCCGTAATTAGTAATTACTAATATGCATTATAATAATTATTGTTATACATGGTTTGAAAATCACATAGGTAGGTATTAGGTTTATAGTTCATTACTTTTGGAATATAATTAAAATAAATAAATAATAAATAATAAATATTCTCGGACACTTAACACAACGCCTTCTAGTACCAAACTAAGCAAAGCTTGTACGATGGGAACTAGATGGCTGATAGAATACATACATACATTTTTTTTTTTGTAAATACATACTTATAAAACATAGAAACACCCAGACACAGAACAAACATCTATGTTTGCCACACAAATGTTTGTTCTCGGTGGGGATCGAACCCACGACCCACAGCACGGAAGGCAGAGCTACTACCGACTGAGACATGACGCCTGTCAATCAAAAAAAAAATCTTTCAATCAATCGTTTATTCAGAATGTGAATCATTTAATTACAAGATTTACAAGCCTCAGTACATCCTGCCAATTAAAAATAAATAAATATTCAAGGGTATATTGCACAACACTCTCTAGGTCTAGTCCCAAACTAATCAAAGCTTGTACTATAGGAAGTAAATTTCTGATAAAATACACCTATACCTCTGTACAATATTTTTTTAGAAATTATCTTTGAATTACTGTACTTTATTATTATTATTATACATATATTTATTTAATGTCTTAGTTTTAAGTTTTTTTACAATATATATAAAAAATAAACATATACTATAAAAAACTTAAAAACTAGAACACCGCCAGCAGCGGGGCAGGGCCCAAGCTACTGGTGGTAAGGGCTACAGGTGGAGGAACCTCCGAACAATGCGCGCCATTATTATTATTATTATTATTATTATTATTTTATACACAGGCAGCTTAAAGCTGATACGTGTACTTGTAGTACTAATTTTAATGTTAAGTTGAATAACACTCCGGAAACTTTTCTGTAATGTTATTCTTATGGCTAGCGTCCACAGGGCCGCATCGCACGCATCGCACGCATCGCACGCAACGGATTTTAGTTTGCCTTGTATAAAAACTCGTCCGTACGGTGCGGATCAGTGGACGCAGTTGTATGAGTTTTTATTTAAATACATAGTGACACACAGAACATAGATCAAACATCTATGTATGGCACACACAAATGTTTGTTTTTAGTGGGGATCAAACCTACATCCCACATGGATGGCAGAGCTATTAACGACTGAGCTATGACAATTAAATGAGATAACAACAGATTGATCAGCCATTTTAGCTGTTAGCTGACTAATGTGAGTATTCCTCTAAGTTTTGTGAGATGTTTTGTGAGATGTTTTGTTGTCTGAAAGCGATCGCTTTTACATATGGGTCATTCTCAGTTAAGAGGTACTTTCCATGGCTAGGACAAAAAAATACTTTTTTTTTATACTAACTTCCTAATTAACCTATTTATTACTTAAAACTAAATGTTTTCTTCATGGTCACTTAAATTTATTACAGAAATGTATGTAGTTTAGTCACAATTAGTTCTAATATAACGAAAAAGTCTCTACCCTGGTCTGTCCCCAAACCGAATTTATTTGTAAACCAGTTATTATGAATGTATTAAAATTCAATAATTACTTTATCATCATTAATTTTATACAGAACAATAACTTGGTCACGGTGTCTTATATATGACTGGCGTCATGGCTCAGTCGGTAGTAGCTCTGCCTTCTGTGCTGTGGGTCGAGGGTTCGATCCCCACCGAGAACAAACATTTGTGTGTGGCAAAACATAGATGTTTGTTCTATGGCTGGATGTTACTATGTATTATAAGTATGTATTTACAAAAAAAAAGTATATAAGTATTATATCAGCAATCTAGTTTCCATAGTACAAGCTCTGCTTAGTAGAGAGCACTGCGTGTAATGTCCAAGAATATATTTTTTTTTATGACCACCCATTGTACTTAAATTTTAAACTTATTTTTCTTTAATTGTTCTTCTTTTTCTTGGTGAACAGTAAATATATCTATCTATCTATTTTGTCAAATGCTACCTTGTATTGATGGAGTACATGTCATTGTATGTGTAGCGGAGGAACCTACCAACAGTTTGTAAGGTGTTAGGCAAGTTTTAGTGCAAGAAAATAATATCGAATAAAAATTTGTAAGATCTGCACTTACATCCTGAGTCGGTGTGCACTGTGCCCTAGCCCTTGGTAACCTCACCCCTGTAACTCCTTATGGTGCGTTCACACTCAACTACAGTCGGCAGGGAAGTGGGCATGAGCATCGTGTGAACACGATCATGCCTCTATCCTGGCTCCCGACCCAAATTCATGCCCTTGCTCTCTTATAAAGGCAGTTGCTATGGCCATAAGTCCAGAATTAATAGCTGCATATACCGGCAGCATGGCCTACGTGTGAACACACTATTTAAATAATGGAGTGGTGTTGAATGTACACACTCCTACATGTTTTTGGACAAGTTTTTGAAACAAGGATTAAACTCTAGAGATTATTTATACAGCTTTGAAGTCTATTTTTAGTGCTTATCTGGCTATAAATGATGTCCAAGATTTAATTTTTTTTGTATGTACATCTATAATTTCCTCTCCAGTCTCAAAGGTTTGCTGGAAGAGTTTTCTTGGCACAGTTCTGCTAAACTGGTGGCGAGTTAGGGCCTTGAATTTTACCTTTACACAGATAAATAATTGTGGGTCATGGTAGGCGTATGGTAGATACGTTTTTAGTGCATTGATTAGACTAATTTGAACCGGCAATACGTCAATAAACCTACACATTCCGATTGACATAACATAACATATGAAACTACGATTAATATACGATCGAAGAAGCAAACTGTGACAGGACCACCGACCGATGGTTCAGGAAATACTACCAGAAACTAGGTACCTAACTACAGAGCACAACAACAAACCGACCGGACCCGATTATGCAACTTACCGCGATGACATTTGTAGTTGAAAACTTGCAGCTATCAACAATGCGGACCACACTGCGGAAGTTCTTAGATGCGTTAACCAAAGTCGAAGATAATTTGAACATGGATGTAGCCATGATTTTTAAGTAACTTCGCTTTTCTCAAGTTAATTAGACTTTCTTTTCGTTCCGTTCCGTCCACTGTCGGCTGTCGTATGCTTTTTTTTGTTTGACATTGACAGTATGATTTTGTTGACAGTCAGATCACAGCTGATCTTTTTTGTCTATGATATGAGCATAGACAATCGTTGTTATTTGGAATAAAGCTCTTACCACACGAGAGATAATAATAACAATAAATATTTTCTATGTAAGATAGTAATCTAAAGATAAGATAATAATCTTTCTGCAGAGGTGACTTTGCCCATTTTTACCGTGTAAACTTAACTTTCAATGACCTACATCGACGGGAAATATTTTTTTGCAATAAAATAGAAAATGTATGTATATACCAAGGTAAATGTACTAATATATACACATATTATTTTTCTCGCATAAAATCTCTTATTTGTGAACGCGTCCATTGTGAAACTACAGTGCTGCCTCTATCGGAAGACTTTGGTAATAAAACCGATTCGGGTGCATTCGGCTTTGCTCGGGCCAGTCACGCCTAGACCCGTTCGAAAAGCGAAACCAAATTCATTCCACGGCGATGTACGAAGACTGATGCTCTTGTCGTGGACTTTGTGAAAACGTGCTATTTTGTTCTCTGCAACGGGCTTTGATATTATTCGGTAAAGATATATTTTTATACATTCAATGTTGTGATTAAAACCGTCGTTTGTGGTGTTTAGTGATATTTTAGCAAAACAAGTGAAATTTTAGTGTGTTGTGCAATTTTTAGTGTCCGTTCTCATTTCTGGATTCCAAAGGATTGTTTTCCAGTGAGATTATCTAAATCGAGGTAAGCTTCTTCTGTTTTACGCAACAAATTATTGTGAAAAAGTCATGGCGTTTGGAGGAATGGCTTCCCGTTTAACGAGTGGCGTGCGCCGCTGTAATGGCTGACTTTCTTTTCTTTGGGTTTTGGGGATAGCGCATACGATAAAACTGTAATTGTAGTAAATGAGTAGGCTAAATAGTGTTAATGTGGGTTAGTTTTGTGTCGTGCGTGGGTGATTGCGTGGGCGGCACAGGGAATGTAATCAAAGCAAATTGTAGGGCCAGCGGCCGGTCGTTGAGCGCAAAGTCCCATTCATTTTGACTGTGTAATCTTTCTGATAATATTTTGTTGCAAAGACAACGTGTGACATCATGAATGACCTCATATTCCTAGTAAAGTTTCGACCTCCGGTGCACAACTTCAATATAACGAGATAGGATTCCCTGAAAAGGATGACGAATTCTCTGATAAATAACCTAGTGCTCTGCTAGAAGTATGAAACTATTAATCTACAAATGTACACTTCAAAGCACCAGGATATCATCACTTATTATGGCCCAGGCCTGCATTAGTCCCCTCTATTTCATACATAGGTACCTACCTACTTGCTTTTGTGATCAGCAACTTCCAGATTTAGCAATGGAACTGAACCTAATTGTTGAAGAAAAAATTTCCTTATCTTCATGAACCATTTTGATTCAAATTGGTGTCATAGGCATGTCCACAACACTTCCCAATTAAAAATATACCTAGGTTTTCTTTATTTATTTATATGGTGTTTAATCGTTCACACAATTAAACAATTAAGATGCTATGAGGTCACTAAAAAAGTCACTGGCTTGATATTTGCATCGTTTTACTAATAAAAACATGCTAAATGAAAATAATAGTGCCCAAATCTAGAATATTATGGTATTTCGTTCGTTCAAAACACTATTTTAATCTAATTAAGCATTTTAGTAGCGGCACATAATTAAAGAATGAATCACTGTAGGTTATTGATCAATGAAGCCGTAAATATTGCTTTAGGCTTTTTGAATTTACTATGACAATGTTTTATGACTTTATCTCGGGTAGTAGTCACAAGACATGTCCAAATGTCCACTACATTTGGCACATAATGCCCACCATGATAAATAGATAGAAACCTATTGTACGCCACAAGGAAACACAGAATTCATAATTCTTTAGTGACGTACAATGGATGGCCTTATAGCTATAAGCGATCTCATCCAGTCATGAGCATTGTTCTGATAAAACTAAATAATTAAAATCTATGGTAAGTATAACTAAATTGTGCCTACATTATAGTATTTTGTAGAGATAATCCAGTAACTACACACTGCTTCAAGCGTGACTCACAGCGGGATTTTATTGGATGTAAAGTTTTAGTTAGATGTTTACTAAACGCTCCATTGTGGGCCGGCCGCATTTATGCAAGTGTAGTGCAGGACGCCCTCTGGCTAGGTGGGGTGACTATCTGAGACATGTAGCTGGCAAACACTGGATGAGAAGAGACGAAGACCGGGCTCAGTGGCGCGTCTTAGGAGAAACCTACATTCAGCAGTAGACCGATATAGGTTGATGATGATGATAGTTGGCAGTATTGATCTTCATAATCGTCACGGACTAGAATATCAAGGTTCAGAATACTAATTACAACCACTTGTAGTATCTGTGTGATGTTTGTATTGTTATTCTATGTATCCCTTCATGTCAAGTGTCCATTTGAAATGTAATGAGCTATAAAGACTAAAATGGACCTAGATAATAGGTTTAACCATAGATTCCATGGTTATCTATCAAATACTGAGTTGTTATCTTGTAGGTGTTTTTGAAAACCTACTCAGTGATCAGATTTCAAAATTGAAATCACTTTGAAACATGAATGAGTTAAAAATAATTTATTGTATGTATGTATACACCTTACGAACTAATATTATGCAAAAAAGCTTACAGAAAATAAGATTTAACTATTATGTGATCTTCCCTGTTGTAATTTGATGTAAGCTTGGAATATTACACCAATTTGTCTCTTTCAATAGTATTTGAACCGGCTTGTCAATGCAAAAGATGAAGCACCTTTCCTGGTAGAGATTGCTTTTAAGCGATAAGTCCGCCCATTGTACATTTAATGCAACTTGTTTTGTTTTATTTCATAAAAATATGCTTTGGTGTTTTCTATGTACAAAAGTGTTTTCATACATTCATTCATTCACTTAGACATGAGGACTCACCAAAAATTCTTTTCATTTCACATTCATCTCAATGACAGAGATAAGATCAGATTTATTAACTATCTTATCTAAGAAGATGATAAAGTAATCAATATATACACGCCACACAGCCACCTACTGAAGGTCAGGTCAGGCAATAC
Source organism: Eulithis testata (assembly GCA_947507515.1). Classification (NCBI taxonomy): domain Eukaryota; kingdom Metazoa; phylum Arthropoda; class Insecta; order Lepidoptera; family Geometridae; genus Eulithis; species Eulithis testata. Next base: position 9,704,726 of record OX382207.1, on the reverse strand, counting down.
CATGCAATGCAGTATTGCCATGACACAATAATGGTATAAGTGCCGATGCAGTTGTGATCAGCATAAACTTTAATACCGTACTGCAATATAATATTCTAATTTCCAGAACAAACTTGAGTTCAACATTTGAAATACGTAATCTACCTATTACATGTTTCGAAGCATACAATACTCTGCACCTAGAACAATGTGCGGCCTTATCGCTATAAGCAATGCCTACTACTCACAAGTATTGCTTTGATAAAACTAAATTTCTAGTGTTCAAATTTCTAGAACAAAATCTAATTCAACATTTATGTGGGGTACCTATTTCATACAGGCCTTAGAGTCCAAAAAAGGTTAAAAATATTTTGCCAGTTAGATTTGTGTTTGGAAGTTGGAACCACCGCGCCGCGCCGCCAGCCGTGCCGTGTAATTCAGATACGTTATAGCGCGTGCAGACTATGCCGAAGTGGGCATGGACTTGGGCAGGGAAGTGGCGTGAACACGAACATGCCGCTGTCCCGTCTCCCTGCCCAAGTTCATGCCCTAGTTCCGTGAGAATAAAGGCGATGTTGCTGCGGCAATCATTCCGGAGTTAATCGCGGCATTCATGCCGACTTCCCTGCCCAGGTCCCTGCCGAATGCCGCGATTAATTCCGGAATGATGCTGACTTCCCTGCCCAAGTCCCTGCCCACTTCGGCATAGTGTGATCGGTTATAGATATTCGTGCTTGCTTATCCCGCTGCCCTGATGTCTGTTCAATACATGGGTTCTAATCTAAGAACGTCAAAAGTACCAAGCTCAAGATTAGTGCAGGCCTCAATACCCTGAATGTTTATTATGTAGAAGCGTAACAACATAGTTTTTGGATCGAAGCCATAGAAGCTTTGCTGTTTTGCCAATGTTATGATAATAGTGAACAGTTTATTATGCTAATAAGGTGTTAATGGACCTATTTATTTTACATTCTGATAGCTTTGTGAGGTCTGTGACATTTAACACAATTATAATCGAGTCTGAGTTTTGTACTTGTCGCAATTTTTGTATGGACAAAAATCGTTTGGTGAAACGAAATCTCCGAATAACTCGGAAACTTTTTCTCTGAATAAAAATCGCGACTCACATTTTGTAAACTGCCTGATTTACGCGAAATATCTAAAAAAACTTGTAATTTTAATGTATAAATAGTACTTTTGCTTTTTAATCGCTATTACTGTTACTGTGATGTGTGCAGATAGATAAGACTGTAACTCAGAGTTTATTGACCTCTTATAAAAGTATCATTAATTTCAAATTAGCAGTTTTTATTAGCACGCTGGGTGGGTGGTAGTAGGTCTGTCATGTTTGCCGAAGAACCGAACACCTCTAGGGTATTCTCATAGGAATAAACGACGGAACAAACAAATCATTCTGATATTGAGTTGTGTTCTTTTCACAGTGCACGTTCAGTACGTCCACTGAAGTCGTGCACTGAGGTCCTACTGATTTGCACTTCGTCCATCCGTAAAGCTGAGTCTCATGTGCCTGTAATTGCACCGGCACCTTTGCCTTCCAAACCGGAACAGAACAATGCGAGCCATCACTGCTTGCTGGCAGAAATATGGGTGGTACAGTAATGGTTACAAAAAGTGGTAACCTTAGTATATTTATTTATTTAGATTATTTATTCAGACAACTTGGTCCAGTTTGGTTAGTAACATAAAAACACTTATTAAACTAGGTTAGTAGTTTTTAACTAATAGCGATGTTGTCCTCTGAATGAGGTTCCAAACCAAAGGACAGTTATGTTTTTGAGCAATAACATTTAGGATGCTGGTGTTAGTATAGGACGCCCTCATGCTTGTCAAAAACCGTAAGGGGAGCCGAAGAACTTGCTAAAGTTACTTCAGAAAACGAGAAATAAACTCGCAATGTACCGTAAACTCCATGCAAGGTAGGTACGTAGGTCAACTAGATATCCTCTCTGATCTTTTATCACTTAATTAACTAGTAGGAACGTATCTGAATAAACGATTGATTATGAATACAGATATTTGTCTATGTATAGGTGTTTCTAGGGAACGTTAGTTTAGTTAGTGGTGAACACCAAAAATAAAGCTAAAAGGTTTATTTTGTTCAGTCAGGTTAACGTGAACCCTGACCTAACCTTGACTTGGTTGTCGAAAGTATTGGTCGGTATATCCACCAAGATCAATACACTGTTGTAACAAAGTAGACTACACATAGGTATAACGAATTAGACGAGCACCCAGATAATGTAAGACAAAAGCGCAAAGTATAGATGCGTGAAGCTGGTTAAGTCGATTGGTATCATCTGAAGTTCAAAGCAGTTTCTGTACTCGCTCACCACTTATCGCTGGTTCTTTGTGCAGCAATAACAAAGTTCATTGTAATATTTACAAGCCCTTATGATCTGACAAAGGTCTTGTGATGAAATAAGTTTTAGTAACCTAAAAAAATAAAACAACAACATGCGTCAGACAATTATGAGGAAATGAAACACTATTAAGTAATCTAGGTGGTAATTCTCCAAAGTAGCAAACGAAACTGGACGAAATAATTATTAACCATTTTATGGGCTTTTAGAACATGATGACTCATTAAGCACTTATTGATCATCGTTAGCGTTTCAAGCCTTTGTTTGTTCAATGAACTGAAACCGTTATCTTTTACTAAGTAAAATAAAGCAGTATTTTGTTTTGTTCCAGGTCTCACAAGCTCAAACTGCCTGTGAGCGCATTATGATAGTGCGCCTAACATTCTTATGATCCTAGTATAGTACCAACAAAGATCCTGAACCACTCAAAAATGGACTTTCTGTGAGTACTCATCATTTGTCAATATCGATGTTTTAGTTACCTAGTTGTTTATGTTCATTTTATTTATCGTTACGCTACCACGTTCACTCCCTCGTTACGAACAGCATGCCAAGTTATTGTTTAGTTATCCCTCTTTATAATGATGCTGAGGCTTTCGTCGGCGTGTGACTATTATAATCATTGCACTGACCGCGTCGGATCGCCGTGACCGCGCTATCTTGGCACCAACCTATTTTTGTATTCTGCTCAGTGCGTTTTCCCAAGGATGTTTTACTTACCATACCATAAAACAAATGAATCTGCCGTAATCCTTAGTGCGCACACTCAAGACACTGATGTGTTGTACACCTCAATGAGTTGATTGGCCGTACATACAGCGTTGTCAGAATCTTGTATAGTGCTTCACAATGCACTAAAAATAGGTTGGTACCGATATCGTTATCTGTGAAGAGGGTCACCGCGTGTCCTCGCTTCAGTTCGCGAATCACTCCGATCGCACCGGACCTCTCCGATCCGAAGCGTGTTCTCGTGCGGATTCAAATTATTTGATTCGTAACACTAGGTCTCGCGTCGCAAACCGTCGTTAGGGGCAGGAGCTGTCACAGTATAGCTTTGTCGAGCGGCGCCTTCGGAGCGGTGCGGTGCGGTGCGATGGGAACAGAGGCGCGGGCGCGGGCGCGGGGCGCACTGCCCGCGCCTGACTCGGTGTCTCGCGTTGCAGATGCATGGGGCGGGCAGGCTGCGGCATGGCGAGGCGGCGGAGCGCGCGGTAGGCTGCCGGCCACATGCCCCGGCGCCATGTGGCGCGTACTGCTGGCCCTCGGGGCCGCGTGCGCCGCCGCGCGCGCCAACCAGGACGTGGTGCGGACCTTCACCGATCCGGTGGCGTCGTCCGCTTCACTATTCGACCACCTTGTCGTCGACCGCAACACGGGCCGCGTCTACATTGGAGCCGTCAACAGGATCTACCAGCTCTCGCCGGATCTGGAGGTCGCCCAGTCGATCGTTACGGGCCCGGTGAATGACTCCGCCCAGTGCACCTTCGATTGCCCTTCGAACTACATTAAAAAACCCACGGACAACGTGAACAAGGCGCTTGTGATAGATTACGCGACCAGTCGGCTGATTACGTGCGGGTCGGTTCTTCAAGGATTGTGTTCGGTGCGGAATCTAAACAATATATCGCATGATGTACGCGAGGTGCGCGAACCTGTCGTGGCGAATAATGCGACGTCGTCGACTGTGGCATTCATCGCGCCGGGACCCCCGAATCCACCGATGACCCAGGTCATGTACGTAGGAGTTACGTTCACGGGAAACTCGCCCTATCGTTCTGAGGTACCGGCTGTAAGCAGTCGGTCGCTAGAAGATGATAGGCTCTTCATGATAGCCAGAACGGCTGTAACGACTGGAACTCGAATGTTTGTCAATTCACTGTCAAGGGAGCGATATCCAATCAATTATGTCTACGGATTTAGCTCTGAAGGCTTCAGCTATTTCTTAACAACCCAGTTGCGAGGCGTGGGCTCAGATACATATTACAGTAAATTGGTCCGGGTATGCCACGACGATGAGAACTATTACTCGTACACAGAGATACCAATGTCGTGCACCGGAGAAGGCGGTGGAAATTACGGGTATAACCTAGTGCAAGCTGCGTTTGTTGGTAAAGCTGGTTCGGTATTAGCCGGAGAACTCGGAATAACTGCTCAACACGATGTATTATTCGCCGCATTTAGCCAAAGCGAATCAATAAACACTAACAAGCCTTCCAATCTATCGGCTTTGTGTGTTTATTCGTTGAAAGCGATTCGACGCAAGTTTATGCAGAATATCAAAACCTGCTTCAGCGGCAACGGATCTAGAGGGTTAGATTTCATATCCCCGTCTCACGCGTGCATTGGTACGAAGTTGCAATCGATCAGTGAAGATTTTTGTGGACTGGACGTGAATACACCTCTCGGTGGAGAACAGCCTGTGGAGGCAGTACCGGTCGCGGTATTTTCAAAGAGACTGACGGCGGTGGCGGCGACAGCCACTGGCGATTATACGGTAGTGTTCGCGGGCACTGCCGAAGGACATCTCAAGAAAATCGTTGTCGAAAGTGCGACCTCCGCGTTCGAGTATGGTGATATTGTGGTCGACGAAGGCTCGCCAGTGAATAAGGACCTGTTCTTTGATACTCAATTAATGCATTTATATGTGATGACTGTACGTAAAGTGTCTAAAGTTAAAGTTCAAGAGTGCAGCGTGTACAAATCGTGTTTAACGTGTCTTGGAGCCAAAGACCCTTATTGTGGATGGTGTTCGTTAGAAAATAAGTGCAGCTTACGTTCAGACTGTCAAGATGCAGCTAAAGATCCTCTATATTGGATCTCATATCGTAGTGGACGATGTACGACTATTACCCAAGTGACACCAAATCAGTTGCAGCGAACAACTGCAAGGACGCTAGATTTACTTATTGAAAACTTGCCTACTCTTAATGGACAATTCTTATGTGCATTTACAGCTTTAGATCGTACTCTTATTACTAATGCAACTAGAAAGCCGTATGGTGTAAATTGTACGACTCCGCGCACCGATACTCTCCCGTCAATCCCCACCGGTCAACATCACTTTACAGCTAAATTGTCGGTGCGCACAACTCAGGGACCTGATTTTGTAGCTACTAATTTTACGTTTTTCGATTGCAACACGTACAGCTCGTGCACTCAGTGCGTCAGTTCTTCGTTTCCATGCGATTGGTGCGTCGATGGTCATCGTTGTACCCACGATACTGCTGAAAACTGCAGAAACGATATTCTCGTCACCGGCGTCAGTCGAATCGGTCCCAGTTATCGTTCGGGCCCCGGGTTTTGCCCTACTATCAATTCCACGTCCGACGGTACGAACGAAATTTTAGTTCCATCCGGTGTAAAGAAAGCCATAAAAGTCAAAGTCCATATAATAGGGCAATTTATCGTTCAGACGAGGTTTGTTTGTCAATTTAACATAGAGGGACGCGTGACTCATGTAAATGCCCAACTTCTCGCCGATACCATTTATTGTGAAGCCGTTGAATTCACGTACACATCGCGTGCGCCTAACATTACAGCCTCTTTCGCCGTTATTTGGGGTGGCTCTAAGCCTCTGGATAATCCGGATAATACTCACATTCTCATTTACCGCTGTAACGACATGGCTGACAATTGCGGAATGTGTCTGGCGCTCCTGGAGAAATTCGGTTGCGGGTGGTGCCAAGGCTCTGACAAATGCGAAGTTCAAGAGCAATGCGGAGCTCCTAGTGTTTGGTTAAATCGTACTCAGACTTGTCCGAATCCTGAAATTCATACATTTCGACCGCAACTAGGTCCGTGGGATGGTGGCACTAACATTACCATTGAGGGAATTAATTTGGGCCGAAACATATCCGACATTTACAACGGTGTCACTATAGCGGGGATCAAATGTCAGCCTATCATAGAACTGTATGTCAAAACTAAACAGATAGTTTGCACTGTTGATGGTCCGGGTGAAGAGGTGCCTCGGGATGGCCCTGTAGTTGTTCGCGTAGCAGATTACCGCGGAGAGTCCACGCACCATTACGCTTTTGTCAACCCTAAGATCAATTCTATTCATCCGAAGTACGGACCGCAATCCGGAGGTACTAAATTGCGTATCACAGGGGAATATCTAAACGCAGGAAGTAACATCCAAGCTTTTATCGACGATTTACCGTGCGCTATTCTGTCAGTTTCGCACGAGGAGGCCGTGTGTAGGACTAGTCACTCTTACCAGCTCAAAATGGGAACTTTACGTATGCGCTTCGATAACGGTATGCGCACTTTAGAACGCGAAAAGTTTGAATATATTGAAGATCCTGTAGTCGTGTCTGTAGAATCGGGACCTCCACTGATAAATAATAAAAAACAACCCAAAGGTATACCCTCCGGCGGTATAAACATCAAAGTGATAGGGCGAAACTTCCACTCCATTCAATTCCCTCAAATCTATGTGTACCACGATAATCGGCCCTACATCGCGCCTTGTCACAGGGTTGATTTTCAAACGCATCTCATTTGCGAATCTCCCGGTATTGAAAGCGCTGGCCTCAATCTAGATCCTGATAGGCCCTTAGAGTTAGAATATGGATTCAATATGGACGACGTGCAAAGCGTGCAAAATCTCACCACCAAAAGCAACGGCAACGACGCTTTTTTGCTTTATCCTGATCCATTGTATGAGAAGTTTGATGAAGAAGTAAAGTATTATAAGTCTGAATATTTAACTATTAATGGGCAAAACTTAGATAGGGCTTGCACTGAGAGTGATGTGGAAGTTCATATAGGTGAGAGTTTTTGTAATGTGACGTCGCTATCGCGTCATCAGTTGACGTGCAAACCTCCTTCCCGCGATGAGCTTCCGGACGGTGTAGATACTCCTGATGTTGTTGTTAGAGTAGGTCGTGCACTCACATTTAAAATTGGTAGATTATCGTATTCATCACAAGCTGGTCTCCAAGCCGCCATAGGCAAACCAGTAGTAGTTGGTATAGGTATAAGTATAGGTTGCCTGATATTAATCTGTTTAGGTTTTCTTATTATGTATAGGAGAAAGTCAACAGAAAATATTAGAGTTTTAAAAAATATGCAAGAGCAAATGGATATTTTAGAATTAAGAGTAGCTGCCGAATGTAAGGAAGCATTTGCCGAGTTGCAAACGGAAATGACAGATCTGACTGGTGAAGTGACAGGCGGTATTCCGTTCTTAGATTATCGCACGTATGCCATGAAGATATTGTTCCCCAACATTGAAGATCATGCCGTCCTGCAATGGGAACGTCCCGAGCTTAGTAGAAGAGAAAAAGGTTTAAAAATGTTCGGCCAGCTAATTATGAACAAAACATTCCTCCTATTATTTATTCGTACTTTAGAAAGTAATAGATATTTTTCAATGCGTGATCGTGTAAATGTAGCGTCTCTTATCATGGTTACTCTTCAGAGTAAGATGGAATATTGCACTGATGTTTTAAAGACTTTATTAGCCGAGTTGATTGAAAAGTGCATGGAGGGCAAAAATCATCCTAAGTTATTGCTCAGACGTACGGAAAGCGTTGCCGAGAAAATGTTGAGTGCATGGTTCACTTTTCTGTTATATAAATTCTTACGGGAATGCGCTGGTGAACCTCTTTACCTTCTGTTTAGGTCCATGAAAGGTCAAGTTGACAAAGGACCTGTTGACGCAATAACTTCCGAGGCACGATATTCCCTTAGCGAGGAAAAGCTGATTAGGCAGTCTATAGATTTTAAACCGATACTCGTCAACGTTTCGATATCCCAGCAGACATTCTTCGTCAGTGGACTAGAGGCTACTACAGATAATGTTCAAGTAAAAGTTCTCGATTGTGATACAATAAGTCAAGTAAAAGATAAATGTTTAGATGCTATTTATCGTGCTACTCCGTACTCTCAAAGGCCTAATCGTGATGAACTCGACTTGGAATGGCGCACGGGTGCTTGCGGTCGTATGATCCTCTATGATGAAGACAGCACAA